>SJYV01016511.1:39267-61304 GCA_006410875.1 Neotragus pygmaeus | reverse complement strand
TAATGCTGATTTTCATTTTTTGAGGGAGCAGGGTTAAGACTGGTCATGCTGATGGCTTCATTTTTCCTTGTGAAATGGGAAAAATGCTCTCTGTTCATATTAATATAAAGGCATTTTTCTTAAGGTGTTATCCCTAGTGTATAATTTGCAGTATTTTCCAGAATGAACAATTATGTTGCAAAATCAATATGATACACACCTTGTGATTGGTCCTGAAATACAACATATTCTAAACAGCCTCTTAACGGGTCTGCTCATTTTGCAGATAGATAGATTGAGATGTTGTTAGCATGGCCTGCCAATCAGTTCCTCATCATGGGAAATCACAGGAAGAACAGCCACCCAAGAATAAAAAGATTCCAGCTTAATAATTTATTCTTTCTTGAAGATGTTCTGACTACCTCATTTTACAATTATTCCTTCTTTCTCACACTCAAATTTTTCTGTTTAGATAACAAATAAATTAAAAATAGGCTCATACAATCTTAGAAAATGAAAGACCTTTGTCCAGTACATGTATTATGTGAAATAAGAGGCTGAAGCCCAGAGAAACACAGTGGGAAGAACTGGAATCTTTTGAGTTTGGGTGGACTCTGGGAGGTGGTGATGGACAGGGAGGCCTGGAGTGCTGCAATTCATGGGGTTGTAAAGAGTCGGACATGACTGAGCGACTGAACTGAGCTGAACTGAACTCATAAGTTAAATGTTTTCTAATTTATATAGCATTTCATTCATTCCTCCTGTCATGGTAATATAATTATTTTAAGTGTTATATCCATTCTGAAGTCAAGACTCTGAGGCTCTGAAAGGAAATAGAGGTCTAATTATTGTGTACATGCAATATTTCAGGTAATAGATAATGGATAATAGCAATTCCAATGTAAATAAGACACTGCCCATATTCTGGAGAAGTTCACTAATTAATGGAATCAGATGAAGAGAATGGAAAATAAAGAGAGCATAACAGAGTCCCTTGAAAGCCAGTCAGAAACTTCCTCTCTGTTACTCAGCTAATTCATGGCAAATCAAGATAAGGAAACTTTTCCTAACGTTTTACACATCACCACGTTATTCTGCTACATTATTTCAAAAAGAGAAATATATTTATTATACCATGAAGGTGATAATCTAAGAAAATTTTTAAAGATATATTTAAATTCCTAATTGGTTTATATTATACACATTTAATTAGCTAGGAATCTATAGTATATCTGAAGTTACTAAATGCACTTTAAGAATAGCCAATAATAGTTAGTTACAAATACCATAATATGAGAAAAAGCTGAGAGAAAATCATTCAGCCTATTATGAGGAATAATATCACAATAAGAAATAGAATGGTAACCTAGTTTTTAATAAACTAAATATCCTCTAACAAAGAAGACATTTTAAAATTTTAATTACTATCTTCTAAGTTACTCAAATTCTCATTTGTAGTTCTTCACTGTAGTCTATCTTTATTTTAAGCATAAATAATGTGTTAACTTTCATTAATTATAAAGAATTAGTAATGTGCCTTTATTTTTGTTCACACCTTATATGTGAGTTAGACAATGCATTTTTTACGCAAGTGTGATAGACATGAAACACTTGCCTTAAAATATTTTAAATTCTGGATTATAATGTATTAAATTAAATTTCAGTGCACACATGAAAATATGGAATCATATTATCTTAATGGAAAAATGTTCAATGGCTAAACAAATATGCTGGTAACTATTCTTAGATAAAATTAAGTTATCCCCACTCCCAAAAGAGTTCATTTGAAGCTAACTCACATCTCCTATAAGGTCATCATTCCAATCTACACAGTTTCACACTATTAGGCTTTGAGTATATAGAATATAAGATGATGTCATTATTATCAAAAATAAAGTTTTCTAACAGTCTTAGTTCAAAAAGCAAGTGTATATGAAACATAACTTGCTTTCACACTATAAATTCTAGCTTAACTTCTTTTATGTATTTAATTTCTCTCTGTTTTAGAAACTTTTCATCAACCAATTAATGATATCCCTGTCTTCACTGAGAAGTTCCTATGAAAATGATTGGTACAAGGAATGGACAAATGCTCACGGTCCAAGGTCCTCTTCTGTCCACATTGTCCTCATCTGCAGTGTCCATTCTACCCGCCATTGATCCTGAGGGATCAGATCATGAAGTATTCATATTTTTTGATTCCCCAAGTCCTTTCCAATATGTCTAAGTCCCTTGGAAACATTTGCTCCTCCACCAAAGTGCTGAGCAATAGGAAACACAGTTTGCATCATTAAACCAGGACTCTCATTTGGGCAATCCAGAAGGGGATAAGTCCTTCAACATCTGTCACATTCTCACCCTTCTGCCCCTCTGGCCTGAAGAAGCAAAGCAAAGGGCATCAATTAGGAGAAAAGTCTAACAATTTGCTGAATGCTTTTTACTATTGGTATTGCTAGAAAC
Source organism: Neotragus pygmaeus (assembly GCA_006410875.1). NCBI lineage: Eukaryota > Metazoa > Chordata > Mammalia > Artiodactyla > Bovidae > Neotragus > Neotragus pygmaeus. The sequence continues at coordinate 58,865 of SJYV01016511.1, read as the reverse complement.
TCAATCTATTATTGTTGTAGTTAAACTCAATGTATACATTACAGGTTCTGACCTCATAATTGAATATATTGTACCATTTTTAATGCTATGTTTTCCAACTTTATTTGGAACCCAGGTGGAAAGTCTACAGCAGCTCATGATAGAATCTCTACACCCACAAGTTACCTTAAAATGATAAGAAGACATATGCTAAGTCCTTTTTGTCAGCTTAAAGAAAACCACACAACATGAGAGCTGTGAGTTTCATTTTCATTCAGGGGTTTATTGAGGACTATAGTCTAGGAGAGAGCCTCTCAATAGTTCTGAAGAAACTGCTCCAAAGAAGTAGAAGAGAAGCCAGGTTATTTGTGACTTTTGGTGAAAGGATATGTATGGTTAAGTATACATTCTTGGTAAAAGATTACTGCTCCTCACAGAGAATATATATCTCAAGTTAATGATTTTAGTGCTTTTCTGTAAATGAGAAGATGCAAGAATCAGAGTTCATTAAACTCTTCCCTGAGATATACATCTATCTAATTCAAGGGCCCTGCTTGTCCAGAATGCTTTGTCCTGTTTTTCATCCTGAATTCTTCTCAGGGATGCCTTATAGGGGCAACAACTACAGTGATTAATGACTTAATTCTTGTAAAACTGGGTGGTGAATGACATTCTTCATTTTCCTTTGTTTACACCCCCACCCCATGACATTGGGAGTCTCTAATGATGGAGGGGACAGAAAGACTGAGACCAAATTTTGAATTAGATAACCAGGGAAGCAGGGCTGGAATCCTTAGCGACGAAGACTGTTCAAGTCTCTATTTTCACACTGGAATGTGTCTTGCAGTTGTAGGCATAGTCCTTGGGGCATAGCCTGCTGGAATACAACTCCAGAGTCCCAGATTTCCTCTCAAGCGGAAAGAACAGACCAAAACATGGAGAAAAATGGCAAAGGGAGGGAAAGATTGAGAACCAAATTTCCCACTTTAGGACCTACCTTGTAAAGCGACATGGCTGGGAAAGGCTTGTTAAGAAAGAACCATGAAGGAACATGGGGTTTGGATTCAAATCCATCCAGAGAACAAGGACTTTTATCTTTATTCGAAAATCCATCACAGCAGCCTCCTGAAGGACCTCTCTTCCACTGAAACTCAAACTTAACCAGAGGAATTACTGACAGCTTCCAGCGCTGCCTGCTGTGGACTTGTACCTGCAGAGGCAGGCATGACCAGCGCTTGAATCATTGCACTTGTGCTCCAGTCACTCTCCGGCTGGTGGTTTCCTGTATGTATCAAATGACACTGATGTTCATCCAAGTCTTGATGAACCAGCGTGTGCCCTCAATCAGAGGGTGTGTTTGAATCATTTGGGAAGTTTGCACGACAGCCTTCACTGCCAGGCCCATGACAGGAGTCAGGAAGTTCTCATTTGTGTGTGAGAAGTTCCAGGGCACTCTCCCCTAAGAGTTATAATACAATGTTGTTGTCTCATCCCTAAAGAAACATCCTCAGGAAACATAACCATGCATATCAGCAAAGTGGCAGACCTTGAATTCAGACCGGCCTACAGAATGAGTCCTTGCTTCACCAGGTAACATCTAGGGATCTTCTGGAATGGTACTTAACATTTAAGCCTCAAGTCTTCTTCTGTACTAAAATACAGATAGATACATAGATACATAGATACATAGAGTATATATGTAGTCTGTGCATGTGTGTGTGTGTGTGTGTGCATGGGCTCAGTGGTGTCCGATTTTTGGGACCCCATGGACTCTAGCTGGCCCAGCTTCTCAGCCCATACGATTTTCTGGGCAAGAATACTGAAGTGGGTTACCATTTCCTCTTCCAGGGGATCTTTCCAACGCAATGATCAAACCCATATCTCCTATGTCTCCTGCATTGCAGGTGGATTCATTACCATTTGGGAAACCTATATTATATATATATATATATATATAGTATATAATTACCTGTGAATGAAAAATGTTGCTTGCCACATCAGTAAACAAAGGATGCCCTGTGGGTAATCCCTGAGGGATTTCAGGGTAGGAAAGCACAGGATATCAGTTTCAGATAGCTGAGGTACATATCAAAGGAATAATTTCAATGAGCCCAGACTTTTGCATCTTTTCATACACAGAAAGGGTTTCCCTGGTGTTCAGACAGTAAAGAGACTGTCTTCAAAGCAGGAGCCCAGATTCAATCCCTGTGTCAGGAAGATCTCTTGGAGAAGGAAATGGCAACCTACTCCAGTATTCTTGACTGGGAAATTCCTTGGATGGAGGAGCCTGGTGTGCTATCGTCCATGAAGTTGCAAAGAGTCAGATACAACTAAGTGATTTTCACTTTCATATGCAGAAAAGCACTAAATTCATTAACTTGAGATGCCTGGTTTTCTTTAATTAACAGTAACCTTTTGGTACTCTTTTTTCTTTTTTTTTAAACAAAACTCCTATATATCCTGGCTCCACTTTTACCTCTTCAGAGCAGTCCCTTAGAGCTATCTGAGAGACTGTCTCAGGGCTTCAAGTCCTCAGAAATTCTGCAGAAAAAGTACAATTCTCAATCCTGAGTTCATGCATTTTTTTCAGTAGACATACCTAAGAACTTTGATTTGGTTGTAATGTTTTAATGAGACCATCTAAGACAATGATTCCTCCTGAACACAGTAAACAGCTAACAAATTCTGATGGTAACTTTTGATTACTATTAGCAATTGGCCATCTTTGTCCTCGAGGAAGTTCCAAGAGAGTTCGTGTAACCCCAGAATCTTTCACAGTGCTTCCCTGATAGTTCAGTGGTAAAGAAATTGCCTGCAGTGTAGGAGACCCAGGTTCAATCCCTGGATTGGAAGATCCCCTGGAGAAAGAAATGGCAACCCACTGTGGTATTCTTGCCCAGGAAATCCCAGGGACAGAGGTGCCAGTGAGCTATGATCCACGGGTTTCAAAATAGTAGGAGGAAACGACGACATAGATTCTTTCATGAAACCTTCATTTGTATCTGCACTTGACACTAGCTTAACATGTTAATTGCTAAACTGTCGTGTTAATAGCACTATTGTCAGAGAGTACAGGGTTAGGCCCTGGGAAACCAGATAATGCAGTAGGATCCTGGTTATCTAGTAGGGGAGGATTTGAGCACAGAATTGGGAGAGGAGATAGTGTCAAAGAGGTATTTGGAACTTAATGATTTGGCCTAGAACTAACCCCTAGAAAACCTGATGACTCAGACCAGTTTACGGCACTATTGGACTCTAAGTCTTTCCTCTAATTCACACTTTAACTCTCCTTAAAAAGTGGAGTTTTATGAGAAGATGAATTCACAGGAAGAGATGACTCAGAAAACTGGTTAAAGTTGACTTTCTCTTTGCTGTTTCCTGTTTTCCTTACAAGTGATGTATTTTTGGCACAGAATCTTGTTATAAACCGTCTGGGGCAGTTGTTTCATGATACTGTATTAAGTTGCTAAAAAGAGAGAATTCTGAGTTAGTGAATGACTAAACTATGTTTTCATCCTGAATAATGATAGACCAACTAGACAATTGTAACTGGATTTTCCATTTCTTTCCTGACAACAGCACCAGGATATGGGGTTGGAAGCCCTTTAAATAGACAGATGTACAAACTATAAATGCTTGAGTTTTGTTTATTTTTTTCTCAGTTCTAATTTCTAGACAATGGTCCCATCTTTGGTCAGCTATTTATTTTTGTAGAAGGCTTCAACTATGGAATTTCTTAGCATGGAAGTTTGTCTCTTTTCTTTATATTCTTTTTTAAACATTACAGATTTTAATGATAAAAATAAATCTAACTTGCTGTTTTGAAACTTTGTTCTATATACGATATGTCCTCAAAAGAGAACCACATTCTGTCTCAGTTTATCACAAAATGATTTTATTGCTGACAGGAAAGAGACTTCAAAATGAGTTCATATGACAGAGCAAAATGAAATTTAAGACAATAGAAAATCTCTTTGTTTCTCTCTATGTAAAATAAGTGATTCTATCTATTGATCTGAGACAAAAGTGCCTATTACCATCCTAACAAAGTACCAAGAAAGTACATTTCCACTAAGTCTGAGAGTTTAATAAAAGTATTTGATTATCAAGACATAAAATTATTTCACTACATATTACCACCCAGTGTGTGTAAATATACTTGCTTATAAATTAACTTTTGTTAATAAAATCAAAGAGACAACTAAAATATATCTTTTCAAAATATTCTTGATGGTGTCTATTAGCTACTTAAAATGTTGTAGGGACATTTCATCAGGTTCCCCCATGCTCCAGGAATGTATTTTATGAGTTTGTCACAAGGAACTGAATGACAACTCAAAAACAAATGGAGAATCACTATACAGACTTACCCAGATAACCATGATGGTGTGATCATTCAAATAGAGCCGGACATGTTGGAGTGTAAAGTCAAGTGGGCCTTAGCAAGTGTCACTGTGAACAAAATTACTGGAGCTGATGCAATTCCAGCTGAGCTATTTCAAATCCTAAAAGATGATGCTGTGACAGTACCGCACTCAATATGCCAGCAAATTTGGAAAAACTCAGCAGTGGCCACAAGACTGGAAAAGGTCATTTTTTATTCCAATCCCAAAGAAAGGCAGTGCCAAAGAATGTTCAAACTACTGCACAATTGCACTAATTTCACATGCTAGCTCAAACTTTCCAAACTAGGCTTCAGCAGTACATGAACTGAGAACTTCCAGATGTTCAAGCTGGATTAAACAAAAGCAGAAGAACCAGAGATCAAATAGCAATATGTGTTGTATCATAGAAAAAGCAAAAGAATTCCAGAAAAACATCTAATTCTGCTTCGCTGACTACACTAAAGCCTTTGACTATGTGGATCACAACAAACTGGAAAATTATTCAAGAGATTGGAATACCAGACCACCTTATCACCTGAGAAATCTGTATGTAGGTCAGGAAGCAATAGTTAGAACTGGACATGGAACAACAGACTGGTTCCAAACTTAGGAAAGAACATGTCAAAGCTTTATATTGTCACCCTGCTTATTTACCTTATACGCAGAATACATCATGTGAAATGCTGGGCTGGATGAAGCACAAGCTGGAATCAAGATTGCCAGAAGAAGTATCAATAAATTCTGATATACAATTTATACCACCCTTGTGGCAAAAACTCCAATACTTTGGCCACCTGACACGAAGAGCTGACTCATTTGAAAAGACCATGATGTTGGGCAAGATTAAGGGCAGGAGGAGAAGGGGACAACAGAAGATTAGGTGGTTGGATGAAATCACCAACTGCATGGACATGGGTTTGGATGAACTCCTGGAGTTGGTGATGGACAGGGAGGCCTGGCGTGCTGCGGTTCATGGGGTTGCAAAGAGTCAGACACGACTGAGCTAATGAACTGAACGAAACTGTGGCAAAAAGGAAAGAGGAACTAAAGAGCCTCTTGATGAAGGTGAAAGAGGAGAGCGAAAAAGCTGGCTTAAAACTCAACATTCAAAAAACTAAGGTCATGACATCCAGTCCCATCACTGCATGGCAAATAGATGGGGTAACAATGGAAACAGTGATCAGTTCTATTTGGCGAGGGGCTCTAAAATCACTGCAGTTGTTGACTGCAGCCATGAAATTAAAAGACACTTGCTCCTTGGAAGATAAGCTATGACCAACCTAGACAGCATATTGAAAAGCAGAGACATTACTTTTCCAACAAATGTCCATCTAATCAAAGCTATAGTTTTTTAGTCATTATGTATGAATGTGACTGTTGGAACATAAAGAAGGCTGAGAATTGAAGAACTGATGCTTTTGAACTGTGGTGTTGGAGAAGACTCTTGAGAGTCCTTTGGACTACAAGGAGATCCAAACAGTCCATCCTAAAGGAGATCAGTCCTGAGTGTTCATTGGATGGACTGATGCTGAAGCTGAAGCTCCAATAATTTGGCCCCCTGATAAGAGCAGACTCATTAGAAAAGACCTTGATGCTGGGAAAGATTGATGGTAGGAGGAGANAACAGTCCATCCTAAAGGAGATCAGTCCTGAGTGTTCATTGGATGGACTGATGCTGAAGCTGAAGCTCCAATAATTTGGCCCCCTGATAAGAGCAGACTCATTAGAAAAGACCTTGATGCTGGGAAAGATTGATGGTAGGAGGAGAAGGTGAAGACAGAGGACCAGATGGTTGGATGGCATCACCAACTCAATGGACATGAATTTGAGCAAGCTCCTGGAGATGGTGGAAGACAAGGAATACTGGCATGCTGCAGTCCATGGGGTTGCAAAGAGTCAGATCCGACTGAGTGACTGAATGAAAACATCATATTTACTTTAATCAAAATAGTGACTTTCAGATTGGTGTGAGCTGAGTGGAAATTGAAATAAGAGCTTAAAAATCTGTTTTTATTTACCCTTCTTTTTAATTTTATTAATTTCCAATGATAGCAAAATATTATTTCAAATATGTCTCTGAGCCACAAGGAAGCAATCATTTTGTGTTCTTCACTTCACTAGTACTTCTTAAACTTTATTATGGCTTTAGTCTTCATAGCATTTTATGTCTTAGTGATAAAATTGCAAGCAATAGTTTCTTTAAAAGATTATGCTTTGTAAAACATAACCCTGCTTTTATCAAAAGTTTTCTACTATCTACTTAAAATCTCCAAACTGGAAAATAAAGGGTAGACTGACTTTATCATGTAATTTGATCTTGTGGGTTCTTGATACAGTTGTTAATTCTAAATGCTGAGGAATTTTTTTCTTGGGAAAAATTTTATTCTAGCCATCTACATTACTTTTTCCGAAAAGTTTGAAAACAGAAACAGAGCACTGACAGAAAAAAACATCCCCCCCAAGAAATCTCATCATATTGATTCTTATGTAGTAAGATCATGGTGGTGGTGGTGGCGAGTTGCTCAGTCATGTCTGACTTTTGTGACCTAATGGACTGTAGCTGACCAGGTTCCTCTGTTCATGGGATTCACCAAGCAAGAATACTGGAGTGGGTTGCAATTTCCTTCTCCAGAGGATCTTTCTGACCCAGAGTTCGAACCCAGGTCTTTCTCCCTCATTTCAGGTGGTATCCTGTATTGTAAGCAGATTCTTTAATGCTGAGCCACCAGGGACGACCCATAACGTCATGAACTGGTTTTAAATCTCAGCTTTGACGTCAACTAAGTATATCAACTTGGTTAAACTATTTATTCCTTTTTGAGCTTTTGTTTTCTCATTTGTAAAATGGATGCAGTAATTTATGTTTAGTATTGTTGTATTACCTGAGAAACTGAATATATACCAGAGACTGTGGTTTCATCACACTGGCTTTCCCTTTCCTCTGAGTGCACAGCTGGGCTGTTTTTCCCTGCCTGCTTTGCAATTGGATGTGGTTAATGGGGCATGCAATGGCACCCCACTCCAGTACTCTTGCATGGAAATTCCCATGGATGGAGGAGCCTGGTAGGCTGCAGTCCTACCGGCATGACTGAGTGACTTCTCTTTGATTTTTCATTTTCATGCATTGGAGAAGGAAATGGAAACCCAATCCAGTATTCTTGCCTAGAGAATCCCAGGGATGGTGGAGCCTGGCCGGCTGCTGTGTATGGGGTCACACAGAGTTGGACATGACTGAAGCGACTTAGCAGCAGTAGCAGCAACAATGGGGCATGAATGGAGATAATATGTGCCTTTCCCACAACTGACCCTTAACATCCTCTTGCATGATCCACCAATGTCTCTCATTCATCTGTAGAATGGAAAGGACTTTTAGGACCTTGATGATGAGAGCTATGAGATACAATTTGCCTGGGTTTTTGAATGTTCTTGCTGCACAAACCTTTTGCTGCAGAAGCACTTCCACATTGGAATTTGTAAAAAGAAAATATAAACTTTTAATTGAAAGACAAGTTTGGGGGACATTTTCTGTACTGCTGGTATCATTACTATTAACCCTAATGTGCACAAAATATCAGCTCTCAACTAGACTGAGAGCTTCAGGAAATCAGTAATCTCTTTTACCCATTGCAGTTCTCATCCTATGAATGAATATAGTGTCTCACACAAGGTCCTCTAAATACGAATGAAAATGTAGGCAACTGAAAAAATACTTGCAAAGTGGTGTATACCCATGTATTTGAAAATCACAGCTATTTTCATTACATTATTATTTTGTTATATTATTTTATTTTAAATCATTTTTTATTAAGCTATTTTATTTATAGTTAAAGAATTTCCCTTCCTTCTGCATCCATCATTTTCCTTATTCAGGCCCTTATTCTTCTTGTGGAAGTGTACAGCTGCTGTCTTGTAGATCCTCTTGTCTCTGAATTCCACACATAGCAAAAGCATTTCCAGTCTTTTGTAGAACTTGGCTATTTTTATCAAAGTATGAATATACTCCAAGACTATTCATTTTAATGAGTTACTTTTTGAAATGAGTTATTGTTCAAATCAGTTAGCATTTATAAAGTTCTTAGAATCATGCCTGGCACGTAGAAAGTGCTATATAAATGTCTTTTTAAAAGACAAAACAAACTGTGTCATCTTTATATGATGTTTGCATTTCTCCTTTCAGTCCAAAGAAAATTAGTTTCTTCACTGATTTTCAGATTCCGGATGAGATCACTTTAACTTATATTTGATGTTGTTATGTATCCTATTAAACTTACATTTGACTTTTGGCAAAAAGATACTTCTGCTTGTGTCCAAGCCTTATCATGAACATAAAAATTGCTCTCTTTCAAATTGCCACACAGCAAAACTAACAAGCTTTATATTCAGGGGTTGTCTGTAGCCATTTCAATTGACTTGCAGGAGTCAACTTTTAGCATTCCTTTCCAACTTTGTGTTCAGTAACCTCATACTGGTAACTTGAAATCAGCTACTGTAATATTATCTACACATGGAGACTGGCAGATTCTAAATATCAAGACTCCTTGAAACCCTCTCTCTTCTATGTGCTCTCTCTTGTTCTCCTTCTATTTTTAGAGAGCCAGTTGTTAAACTTTTCCCAACACATCTTGGCGACATTGCTGTTTATAAACTCTGAAAGGGTTACTCAGTAAGAAAGCTAACACAAACCAGGGTACTTCTTAATCTGCAACAACTCAATATCAAGGAAAAGAAAGTGGTCTGAGTCTCTCCTGTATGTGATGCCTGAAAAATAATAGTGACAAAGTGTTTATTGAATAAATTATTTGGAAATAATAGATACTTTATGTAAAATAATAATTGTTAACTTTTACCGAGAACTTATTTGATGCCACACACTCTTTTGACTGATTGATTGAATATTCAAGAAAAACATCATGAGTACAAACATCAATGTCTTTTATTCTACAAACATAAAAGTGAGCAGCAAAAATACTAGTTAGCTATGAGCTAAACTGGTAATAATATTGTTGAAAAAACACTTAATTTAGAACTCACTACACTTCAGATAGACTCTACACATGGACATCACCAGATGGTCAACACCAAAATCAGATTGATTATATTCTTTGCAGCCANTGCGAAGAGTTGACTCATTGGAAAAGACTCTGATGCTGGGAGGGATTGGGGGCAGGAGGAGAAGGGGATGACCGAGGATGAGATGGCTGGATGGCATCTCTGACTCGATAGATGTGAGTCTGAGTGAACTCCAGGAGATGGTGATGGACAGGGAGGCCTGGCGTGCTGCGGTTCATGAGGTCGCAAAGAGTCAGATGACTGAGGGACTGAACTGACTGACCCTTCAGATATAACTCAGATTTCTGAATTTTTTTGAAAAATGGGGAAATCAAGCTTCAGTCCATACATTCTAGTATGACAGATCAACAGAAGCATAGATGATTTATAGGAAGCATTTCTATTTTGGTGAAACTTCAAATATGCAGTGCACCACTTTCTTCTACTCCTGGATGTGATTTTATAGTTGATTAGTTTACCTTAATTTTGTGAGTTTTCAGGTCTTTAGAAGTAGATGAGGCTCTAACTCCTAAAGTAATACTTGAAGTAGTTTCAAAGTCACTACTCAGCTCATATGGTGCTATGATAAAAGATAAATATTTAACACAGACTAGAGATGTTTTTACTTCTCTTTGTTGCTATTGTCTTTTTATAAAATTGAGCTACAAATGCATATAATTTTGTGCAATATGATATAAACACATATATTTAACTTTATACATGTATGTCAACCTATAGTCATATACACACATAAAATCCATAATTGTATAATCATCAAAAAGATATCTAACAATATTTTCAAAATTCAGAGAGCATTGACTTGATTGAACATATTTCCATTTTAGCACTGGCTTCCTAATTGAGCAACTGGTTTCTATTAAAATTCAGATTCCCAATCTATTCACTCAGTCCAGCCTTCTTATGTATGATGTTGCTATTATATTTCCTGAATGAACTTAATGGATCTGGCATGAATCCAATCTAATTCATATACCTATTATACACATATGTATCAGATAGAAAACACTACTATAATGATATTGATGTTATTTTAGATGAAGTTTTCCAACTCCTTGATTGCTATGAAGCAAATGTTATAAAGCCAGCTCACTATATCCTCATTTCCAGAAACAACAGAACGGAAGGCAGAATAATATAATCAAGAAGGAAATCCTAGGCAAATATTTCCAGTGAATAGGAGATGTGTCCTGGAAGCAAAAAAGATTTCTTACACAATGGACACTTCATCTCTGGACTGAAATATCTTACATTTGCTTTTGACCATTAGAAAATTCTGTTTGCCTGTCAGCCATCAAGACAGACTGTGGACTGGGTATTTTGGAGAAGAAAAACATGCTTTATATCCCCGATGGTTTTCCCAGCAAGCCTATAACTTCATTATATTGTAGGAGGAAAGGAGAATCAGAAAATGAGTGCAGGGTTTGTGTATACCTGATGTTCACATAGAAGGACTCTGCTCTATAGCCAGGCACAAAGAAATTTTCAGTATAACTAAGATTAAGCATCAAGTAACTATAGGGGGAAGAAATTAAGAGGCTTTTCTTATCCTAAGGCATTTGTATCATTTTCTAATATAGCACAGAGACCTCATCAATGTCAGGCATCACTAAACTATTGTGATGGCACTACCCGGAGGAGTCAGTTCCTTGTCCTAAGGAGTTAAGCCTCAGACTCCAACAGCACTGCAGAGCACACCCAGGGGGAAAGGCAGAAGTTTGTTGTCATGCAGGAAAAACAGGAATTGCTCAAGTTTGCTGTGAGTTGCAAGATAAAGGGACTCATCCTTAGAGACCCTGTGATTCAGGGACATTAAAGTTAAGTCCTAAGGCTAGCCTAACAGAGTGCTTAAAAAAGAAAAAAAAAAAGGTATTCCAAAATAGGTACATTGCAATACTTTTTCTCCTACTGTTCTCTATATGTTTGAAAGCTCAACTTGGATTCAGTGTTGAGTGTTATTTATAGATATGACTCATCAGTGCCTTGAAATGGTTAACATGCAGGCAACTAACTACCCAACCGTGAGGAAGCCACTGGGGAGAATCTGGTTTCCAGAGAATAATGATTCATCCTAATGACTCTTTTATAAATATATTAGCAAATAGCACATTATAACAAGTGATGTCTTCTTTGAGTACTCACATACACACAGCAGCTAATGATAAAATAACAGGGATACCATTTTTATCAGCTTATGGCCTTAATATTCACCAGAACATCCAGATGTCATAAAGATCACAAGTACATGAATATCAATTTGCTTATGAGGCTGCATTAAAGTTGATAGAAATATGAGGGAGGTCACAAAATTCAGCAATACTAGCTTCCAGCAGAAGAGAAACAGAGCAACTGAAGGGCATGTTCTATTTTGCCTATAAAGTAATATGATGCACTCCACTCCCACCTGCTTCCCCATACTCCAAATTATATACTTCTTTCACGCCCACCCACATGGGCTCTAGTTAGTAACTGGAGTGAATCACTTGAATGTCTTTTATTCTAGAAAATGCCATTTCATAATATTTTATGCCATTAAATTCATCCTTAAATAGTAAGCTACATAGTTATTTGAAGGACAAACTGAAAAGTAAAAGGATAAATAATAAGGCAGCAATCATTATTAATAAAATCAAGTCCTAGTTAACTTTAAATCTGAATGAGATTCCTATTTGATAGTATTAATATGATTACAGATGGGTCATCAACAATTAGAAGCCAAATAGTGTCATTATGATATTGAGTGATAGTTTACTATTATGTTTTTTTCTTTTAAAGGGCTGATGTGACAATTTAAAGGGCTGACTTAAAGGGCTGATGTTCAGCATCTCACTAGAATTAATGATGGGCTTGGATGGCAGAGCTAGCTTGCTCTTGCCTTATTCCCAACAAGAGGATAGAAGATAGAATGTCATAAATAAAGGTAAGGTCCTAGATAAATGTTTCCCTGAGGGTCAAAAATAGAATAAAATTGAAAATATCACTCCGTATCATCTGTCAAGGCAGGGAGAGAAGTGCCTGCGTTTAATTGCAGGAAAGAATAAAACAATGTAATGCATTAGGTTTCACTTTTGCATTTGCTATCAAGAAACAAAACCTAAAAGGAGTTTCAAATTATATACAATCAGTTCACTATAGACTCATTAGTTTATCCTCTTTACCTCATTCAGAGAAGTCTGTGCTCTTCTTGTTTCTCTCATTTCTTCTCTTCTCTGGCTTTTTGATGACTGTGTCAACTCAGTTTTTAAGATGGTCAGGATATAAATAAAACAAGTTTATTCCCTAACATCAACATCAGTAGGTATGTTATTTATTAAATATATCAATGCCTGTAAAAATAACAAATATTAATTGACCATATATGGTAGTTCAGATGGTAAAGAACCCGCCTGCAATGTGGGAGACCTGGGTTCGATCGCTGGGTTGGGAAGATTCCCTGGAGGAGGGCATGGCAACTCACTCCAATGTTCTTGTCTGGAGAATGCCTATGGACAGAGGAGCCTGGCAGGCTACAGGCCATGGGGTTGCAAAGAGACGGACACAACCGAGCAACTAAGCACAGCACAACATTATGTATGCCAGGCATTATTTTATAATACTAATATATATGAACTCAGAGTAGCCTTATACAAATTCTATGTAATGGATACTGATGCTGCCTCTGTTTTACAGATGAAGTAAAAGAGAGATCTACCCAGCAAGTTAGTACTGTGATTGATAGGTCCAGAGTCTGACTTCAACGTCTGCTCTCCTAATCTCTCTACTATGCAAAGAGAATTTATAAAATCATTGTATTTTCTTTTACCTCTCTGACAAAATTAGAGCCTTCTTTTACTTATTCATGTAGCTATATCAAAAATCATTAAAATAACTGTCTAAATGATAAATTTATTTTCCATGAGCTAGATAGCTCTTAATTTGGTAAATATTTTAACAGTTCTATATTAAATTCCATTTTGTTTTGAAATGAATGAACATGGATAGAAATAACTTAGAATGAAGAATTATGACAAAGGAGGAAACCTGATATTTTGCTTTTATAAATTTCTTCAGTATTTGTGTAATTTTTGGTCACACTGGGCACTAAATATTTTTCAAATTAAAAATGGATGAACAAAAAAATATCAGTTAAAACATAATATAGTTACATGTGTCACCCTTAAATACTTGGGTTAGATACAGAGCAGGTGGACTTGTCTACTGAGGATAGAGTATCAGAATGTCCATCACCTCCCCAGAAGTCCTTAGGACTGTCATAAGCTGGAATCAGAGAGTCTTTATTGCCTTATCAGTAAGGCAAATCACATATACTAAGATGAGTAGAATTAGGATGAGAGGATTAAGGAGGATAACTAAAGGACATACAAAATCAACACCATGTGTACCATGCTGTATGGTAAAGCTCAGTATTAAATTGCAACAAGAGCCCAGGGGATCCGACATTAAAAAACAAGCTATAGGATTCAACAGAGGAAAGAACCTAGAAAATATGAATAAAGGCAAGAAACTGTAAAAGTTACATTTCTGATTAGACAAAATTTATTCCAGAAAGCAAAAAAGAAAATATTGCTTAATCCCATGGGTACACTCAGCCATTAACTATGAGGCCAGAAGCTTTTTAAACTTTTGTTTTCTTATTTTGATTTTACACCTCTCATTTGGGCAGTCACATGAATTAGTCATGCCTGTTATTGCATAAAAATTGACTTGAATTTATTTTTTTTTCACATTCAAGGCAAACTTATTAGTGTTACAGATTATTAACAATTACACTTTTAACTCTAGCTAAAGGCATAAACACAATATTAAAGACATGAAAATTATGGTATGATATATCATTAATATGATAAAAGACTTAAGGTTTCATACATCATTAATAAGAGCCAATATAATGGGATTTTTCTGCAAGATCAAACATTGTCCACAATGCCTCTGGATAAAAAGCAGTCCTATATTTCTTGCTCATAAATAGCATTGTAGATCCATCACACATGATCCCTGCATATGAAGGTTTATAGTGCAAACAGAAACTGTTGCAGATTCATAATATTTAGTGTTTTTATACTTTCTGTTATGTGCTTTATTGATTAAACTGTACTTCAGATTAAAAATTCCCTGTAAGATTGGAGTAGAAATATGTCTATCATTATTCAGTATTAACCTGTGTATAATTTAACACATTTATAATTCATTTGCTTTATAGAGCTTTCTGAAATTTGAATACTAAAGATGCAACTGATTTGTGAGATATTTTCATTTCATAGATAGGATAGATAATCAACAAAGTCCTCGACAGTCTACTGTAGAGCACATGCAACTGTGTTCATAACCTGTGAGAAACCATAACAGAAAAGAATATGAGAAACCATATATATGTATAACTGAGTCTCTCTGTTGTACAGTAGAAATTAAACACAGCATTGTAAATCAACTATGCTTCAATAAAAATTTAAAAGAAGATTCAACTGATAAATGCATTTCAAACATGATAATACACAGTATTCACTCTAAAAGTAAAGTGTTTAAATGATTTAATAAAAATAATTTGAAAAAAAAGTAATAAGTACGCCACATGAAGAACAAATACACTAATTTATTTCTGGAATGAATTGAAACATTATTTTTCAATTTTAATCTTCTTTCGAAGATTACTTACTGTGTCTCTCTTAAATTCAGTGATGACTCTTTGTTTTTCTTTCAGTGAAACCATTGAATTTTCCAACTTACATTGTTCATCTGACATGTAATCTTCCAGTGTCTTCTTCAAAGAGAAAAATATACCTAATCAGAGAAAGTCATTCATTTCTAGGACAATGGAATCCCCTTTTCTCAGTATTGCTCATCTAGCTGGAGCTCTGGATGCAGAACTCACAGGGAACCCACTTCAGCCCTTTAATTTGCAAAGGAGTGATCTATGCAAATCTGAGTTTTACAGATCCTGAGAGACTGCTGACAACTTTTTTGCAAATATCCCAGGTAAACTATCAAATTTGCTGGACATCCATAGGAACACCAATAAATTTCTTGTGGGTCTCTTGAGGCTCCTTCTGAATCCAGAATCCTGTAAGGATTGCTTGGTTTAGCCATTAAAGAGCTGATGAGGTTGTTGTATGGAAAAATAGCATAGGTTTTATGGCACCTAGAAGGAGTCACACTATTTTCTGCAATTAGCACAAAAGTTAAATTAACAGAACTCATGGAAAAATTCATCTGGACAGCTCTCAAGTTAGACTTTATCTCTTCCAGGGGTTGTTCTATACCAGTTGTACCCAATTACTTAGTGGTGAAGGATTCAGTGTATTTCTCAGTCGCTTTCACATTTGTAAGGGGGGAAATGCAACTGTGAAATGTTGCATTGGAAATAAAAGTGAAAAGCACTAGCACTGAATTCTATTTCGTAAGAACATGCAACAGTTTCCAGTATTTCAAAAACAGAAGTTCCTTTCATCAATCCTTGCTCCTAGTCTTCTGCTGGCCCTATACACAGTAAGATGTCTGTAGACCACAGGGATTTGTGATCCTTTAGAGAGAAAGCACAGTTAGAGCTTGTGACAATATATCTCTGTTTTTCATCTATCACTGAGAATTAGGAATCCCTGCCCTAGATCTACCCCTGCATCTGAGGGTCATGTGGTAAACATTAAAAACTCTGTGTTTGCATGCATCTTAATTCTAACCGGGAGAGGCTGGGCAAGGAATGCTTGACCTCGTAAGAAGTAACATGTTGCATGGCAATGTTTGTACATTATAAGATAATTACAGATATACACCAGAAATCATGTTGATAATCACTTTAGCTAATATCCTAATTCTAAAGATATTCCAAGTTGGTCATAATAAAATTTTATTGTCATAAATGATTCATTTCATTAGCATCAGCTAGTGATGATAATATGAGTAATACTAAGAAAATGATCATTAATAACACTTATTCAACAGTTAACATATGGCAGGCACCATGCTAAACATGCTACATGCATTATTACACTTTAATCTTATAAAAACCTGTTTAACCGCATTTCAGAAATAAGAAGGTCAAGTCTTAGAGATACATGTGGATAATAATTAAGGTGGAATTTGAAGTCAGGTAATCTTATTCTAAATCCTGAACTCTTAACCATTCATTCTATACCACACTACTTCTCAGCTACTTTCTTATATCCGTAACATAATATATCCACATCTATCTATCTATACCTACACACACACACACACACACACACACATATATAGAAAGAGGTTTACCATTTTTTCTTCTTTCACTTTTTTTTTTTCTTTAACAAGACAGAATGAGAACACTTCATGACTTATAGCAGCTTAGCCCTTCTGTACAAAGAATTGTTTACAGTCACAAAATGTGTGGCTTTTCCAGAATGTCTTCCAAGACAAGGGAGTAATTGACAAAGTTCTGGAAAATCTTTCATTCACTGTAACTCATGACCATTTCTCTTCTTTGATGTCTATAACTCCCTTATATCAAGAATAACAGGCTTCAGAACCCCTGTTGTTTCCAGCTCCAATGTCACAAACTGTCATCTGAAAATTTCCTTTAAGTTATACTATTTTTAAAATGTTTTTGAGTATATATTCCATGCCACAGGAAAGGAATGATTATACTTCTATTTTTATGTCTGAAGTTGTTTTCTTTCTTTCTTTTTGAATGTAGAAAGGTACATTTTGTTTCTCCAAAGCCTTTTGCTTTATAAATTGATTCTTAGTGAGCTTAGTACACAACAAACCTCATTTATATTGCCTTTCTCAGGCTTGAATGATCAACAGTTTTTGTGAGGAAATATATATGATTTGTGAAAAGAAAAATTACAGAATTCTCTGTAGCAAATCTCCAGATGATAAATTTCACATACAAATTCTTCTTTAACATATATTTCTTCATGCTGGTTCCTACCAAAATAAAATAATGCTTTTAATAATCTAAAAAAATACATTACCCTTTATGTCTGTGCACACCTGACTACTATCAGCAGTGGCAGAAATCAGGGAGCCGAGGCCCATGACTAACTTGAGCACTTCATACCTTGTCTAAGGCATGGCTATGCACCTGAGCCTGAGTCTGACATCCTCCATTTCTCATGCCCTTCACTTACTCTGAGCTATGATTTTCTTTGTGATTCTTACGGTCACAAGTTTCAAATTCCTATTAACTGATACTTTCTCCCTTCTTGTCTTTTTCCACACATTACTCTTCCCTGTGTTTTGATATTATCTTATTTCTACTTTTCCATTAAAAAATTTTAACTCCTGTGAAAACATCACTCAATTGCATCAAAACAGTATTCAGATAACAGTGGATAAGTCGTAAGTTGTTAATGAGTATTTCATATAAATACGTATCCTTGAAACTGAAAGTCGTTCAGTCGTGTCCGACTCTTTGCAATCCAGTGGTCTGTAGCCTACCAGGCTCCTCAGTCCATGGGCTTTTCCAGGCAAGAATATGGGAGTGAGTTGCCATTTCCTTTTCCAGGGAATCTTCCTGACCCAAGAATCGAACCTGGGTCTCCCGCATTGCGGGCAGATGCTTTACCCTCTGAGCCACCATGGGGATTCTTTGAGACCCCATGGACTGTATTGCCCATGGAAATATCCAGGCCAGAATATTGGAGTGAGGAGCAACCATTCACTTCTCCAAGGGACCTTCCCAACCCAGGGAACAAACCCAGGTATCCTTCATTGCAAGCAGATTCTTTATTTATTGCAAGCAGCAGCCCATATGAATCCATGTTTGGGTTCTAATAGGTCAAGTCTCTCTCTTTCACATTGAAAATCTCAATTGGTTTGAAATGAAATTTCAAAAATGAAAGTTGGGATGCTATAAATACAATTCCAAGACGTGCTGGTACACTTAGAGATCCTGAAGGAAAATAATTTTAAACTTGATTCTTCGACTGGAAAAAGATTGACTTTGCTTTTTTGCTTACTTTGAAAAAACATTGGGAAAACACCACATACCTCCCTGTATTGTTGGGTGGATTTAATGCAATATCAGTAAAAGTATGTTAAAATCTTTTAAGTTGTAAAATTTATACAAATGAGATATATTCTTTATTCTTCTTTTCCTGTAAAGAGAATGGATTGTTATAAAGAACATGTGGTTTTCATTGCTATATATCAGTTATTTTCTAACGATTTTATTCATTATTAACATTTCAAATATATTGAAAAAAATTTACATATCCTAATGAAACTCTCCATTCAATATCTACAGTTATTAATTCCTGGTCATTTACTGCATCAGAAAAATCCTAACCATCAGAACATGGTATCTATAGATATTGTGCTAGGTATTTCTAAGACTCAGGAAAACTTTTTACAAAGATAACTCTTAAGAATTATCACACCTAAATCAGATTAGCAATAATTACTTTAATATCACCAAATATAAATTAATGTTCAACTTCCTCAGTTGAATCATAATTTTCTTTAGTCTGTTTATTTGATCAAGATCCAAATAATGTCCCTACAAAGAAACAGCTGGATTTGTCTCAGTTTAATCTCATCTTTAAGTTCTCATTTTAGCTTTATTTTTCAAGATTTGTGTTCTTGTTATGCTTGAAATTAAAGTCATTTTATGTATTTCTATAAATTGATCTTATTTCAGATTTATAATATTTTACAGGAAGCTTAATTGGTTTTACAAATGTTACACATACAAAGAATAACGCTTGGAAAGAGTTTAATACATTGCTTGTCACATAGTAACATCTCCATGATTGTAAACAACTGTATATTAGTTATGACAATTAAATGTGAATCTTGCTACTTTAATTCCAAACCCAAATTCACAGATGACATTCCTGTCTGATGCAGTTCCAGTGTTGTGGGCTGAATTGTTTTCCCTCAAATGATATGTTGAAATACTGACTCCTGGTATCTACAAACATGATCTTATTTGAAAACAGTATCTTTGAAGATATAATCAAGTTGAGTTGAGGTCATATTCAGTTAAGATGAGCCCTAATGAGATTTTGAAATTTCTCCCCATATATAAAGTTTAAAAGTGGAGACTTTTTTAAATTAATTAATTTTTTTATTGACGGATAATTGCTTTACAGAGTTTTGCTGTTTTTTGTCAAAGCTCAACATGAATCAGCCATAGGTATACATATATCCCCACCCTTTTGAACCTCCCTCCCATCTCCCTCCCCATCCCAC
>SJYV01016511.1:0-38321 GCA_006410875.1 Neotragus pygmaeus | reverse complement strand
TTTTTTTTTTTCTTTAACAAGACAGAATGAGAACACTTCATGACTTATAGCAGCTTAGCCCTTCTGTACAAAGAATTGTTTACAGTCACAAAATGTGTGGCTTTTCCAGAATGTCTTCCAAGACAAGGGAGTAATTGACAAAGTTCTGGAAAATCTTTCATTCACTGTAACTCATGACCATTTCTCTTCTTTGATGTCTATAACTCCCTTATATCAAGAATAACAGGCTTCAGAACCCCTGTTGTTTCCAGCTCCAATGTCACAAACTGTCATCTGAAAATTTCCTTTAAGTTATACTATTTTTAAAATGTTTTTGAGTATATATTCCATGCCACAGGAAAGGAATGATTATACTTCTATTTTTATGTCTGAAGTTGTTTTCTTTCTTTCTTTTTGAATGTAGAAAGGTACATTTTGTTTCTCCAAAGCCTTTTGCTTTATAAATTGATTCTTAGTGAGCTTAGTACACAACAAACCTCATTTATATTGCCTTTCTCAGGCTTGAATGATCAACAGTTTTTGTGAGGAAATATATATGATTTGTGAAAAGAAAAATTACAGAATTCTCTGTAGCAAATCTCCAGATGATAAATTTCACATACAAATTCTTCTTTAACATATATTTCTTCATGCTGGTTCCTACCAAAATAAAATAATGCTTTTAATAATCTAAAAAAATACATTACCCTTTATGTCTGTGCACACCTGACTACTATCAGCAGTGGCAGAAATCAGGGAGCCGAGGCCCATGACTAACTTGAGCACTTCATACCTTGTCTAAGGCATGGCTATGCACCTGAGCCTGAGTCTGACATCCTCCATTTCTCATGCCCTTCACTTACTCTGAGCTATGATTTTCTTTGTGATTCTTACGGTCACAAGTTTCAAATTCCTATTAACTGATACTTTCTCCCTTCTTGTCTTTTTCCACACATTACTCTTCCCTGTGTTTTGATGTTATCTTATTTCTACTTTTCCATTAAAAAATTTTAACTCCTGTGAAAACATCACTCAATTGCATCAAAACAGTATTCAGATAACAGTGGATAAGTCGTAAGTTGTTAATGAGTATTTCATATAAATACGTATCCTTGAAACTGAAAGTCGTTCAGTCGTGTCCGACTCTTTGCAATCCAGTGGTCTGTAGCCTACCAGGCTCCTCAGTCCATGGGCTTTTCCAGGCAAGAATATGGGAGTGAGTTGCCATTTCCTTTTCCAGGGAATCTTCCTGACCCAAGAATCGAACCTGGGTCTCCCGCATTGCGGGCAGATGCTTTACCCTCTGAGCCACCATGGGGATTCTTTGAGACCCCATGGACTGTATTGCCCATGGAAATATCCAGGCCAGAATATTGGAGTGAGGAGCAACCATTCACTTCTCCAAGGGACCTTCCCAACCCAGGGAACAAACCCAGGTATCCTTCATTGCAAGCAGATTCTTTATTTATTGCAAGCAGCAGCCCATATGAATCCATGTTTGGGTTCTAATAGGTCAAGTCTCTCTCTTTCACATTGAAAATCTCAATTGGTTTGAAATGAAATTTCAAAAATGAAAGTTGGGATGCTATAAATACAATTCCAAGACGTGCTGGTACACTTAGAGATCCTGAAGGAAAATAATTTTAAACTTGATTCTTCGACTGGAAAAAGATTGACTTTGCTTTTTTGCTTACTTTGAAAAAACATTGGGAAAACACCACATACCTCCCTGTATTGTTGGGTGGATTTAATGCAATATCAGTAAAAGTATGTTAAAATCTTTTAAGTTGTAAAATTTATACAAATGAGATATATTCTTTATTCTTCTTTTCCTGTAAAGAGAATGGATTGTTATAAAGAACATGTGGTTTTCATTGCTATATATCAGTTATTTTCTAACGATTTTATTCATTATTAACATTTCAAATATATTGAAAAAAATTTACATATCCTAATGAAACTCTCCATTCAATATCTACAGTTATTAATTCCTGGTCATTTACTGCATCAGAAAAATCCTAACCATCAGAACATGGTATCTATAGATATTGTGCTAGGTATTTCTAAGACTCAGGAAAACTTTTTACAAAGATAACTCTTAAGAATTATCACACCTAAATCAGATTAGCAATAATTACTTTAATATCACCAAATATAAATTAATGTTCAACTTCCTCAGTTGAATCATAATTTTCTTTAGTCTGTTTATTTGATCAAGATCCAAATAATGTCCCTACAAAGAAACAGCTGGATTTGTCTCAGTTTAATCTCATCTTTAAGTTCTCATTTTAGCTTTATTTTTCAAGATTTGTGTTCTTGTTATGCTTGAAATTAAAGTCATTTTATGTATTTCTATAAATTGATCTTATTTCAGATTTATAATATTTTACAGGAAGCTTAATTGGTTTTACAAATGTTACACATACAAAGAATAACGCTTGGAAAGAGTTTAATACATTGCTTGTCACATAGTAACATCTCCATGATTGTAAACAACTGTATATCAGTTATGACAATTAAATGTGAATCTTGCTACTTTAATTCCAAACCCAAATTCACAGATGACATTCCTGTCTGATGCAGTTCCAGTGTTGTGGGCTGAATTGTTTTCCCTCAAATGATATGTTGAAATACTGACTCCTGGTATCTACAAACATGATCTTATTTGAAAACAGTATCTTTGAAGATATAATCAAGTTGAGTTGAGGTCATATTCAGTTAAGATGAGCCCTAATGAGATTTTGAAATTTCTCCCCATATATAAAGTTTAAAAGTGGAGACTTTTTTAAATTAATTAATTTTTTTATTGACGGATAATTGCTTTACAGAGTTTTGCTGTTTTTTGTCAAAGCTCAACATGAATCAGCCATAGGTATACATATATCCCCACCCTTTTGAACCTCCCTCCCATCTCCCTCCCCATCCCACCCCTCTAGGTTCATACAGAGCCCCTGTTTGAGTTTCCTGAGCTATACAGCAAATTCCTGTTGGCTATCTATTTCACATATGGCGATGTAAGTTTCCATATTACTCTTTCCAACATCTCACCCTCTCCTTCTTTTTCCCCACATCCCTAAGTCTATTCTCTATGTCAGATTCTCCATTGCTGCCCTGTAAGTAAATTCTTCAGTACCATTTTTCTTAATTCTGTATATATGCGTTAGACCATGATATTTATCTTGCTCTTTCTGATGAGCTTCACTCTGTATAATAGGTTCTATGTTCATCCACCTCACTAGAACAACTCAAACGTGCTCCTTTTTATGGATGAGTAATATTCCATTGTGTATATGTACCATTACTTCTTTATTCATTCATCTGTCAATGGACATCTAGATTGCTTCCATGTTCTAGCTATTGTAAATAGTACTGCAGTGAACAATGGGATACATGTATGTTTTTCAATTTTAGTTTCCTCAGGGTATATGCCAAGGAGTGGGATTGCTGGGTCATATGGTGGTTTTATTCCTAAATTTTTAAGGAATATACATACCGTCTTCCATAGAGGCTGTATCAATTTACATTTCCACCAACAATGCAAGAGCCTTCTCTTTTCTCCACACCCTCTCCAGCATTTATTGTTTGTAGACTTTTTGATAGTGGCCATTCTGACTGGTGTTAGGTGATATCTCATTGTAGTTTTGATTTGCAATTCTCTACTAATGAGCGATGTCATCTTTTCATGTGTTTGTTAGCCATCTGTGTGTCTTCTTTGGAGAAATGTCTGTTTAGGTGTTTTCCCCAATTTTTGATAGGGCTGTTTGTTTTTCTGGTTTTGATTTGTATGAGCTGCTTATATATTTTGGAAATTAATCCTTTGTCAGTTGTTACACTTGCTATTATTTTCTCCCATTCTGAGGGTTGTCTTTTCACCTTGCGTATAGTTTCCTTTGCTGTGCAAAAGCTTTTGAGTTTAATCAGACCCCACTTGTTTACTTTTGTTTTCATTTCCATTAATCTAGGAGGTGGGTCATAGAGGATCTTGGTTTGATTTATGTCATCANTCTGAGGGTTGTCTTTTCACCTTGCGTATAGTTTCCTTTGCTGTGCAAAAGCTTTTGAGTTTAATCAGACCCCACTTGTTTACTTTTGTTTTCATTTCCATTAATCTAGGAGGTGGGTCATAGAGGATCTTGGTTTGATTTATGTCATCAAGTGTTCTGCCTATGTTTTCGTCTAAGAGTTTTATAGTTTCTGGTCTTACATTTAGGTCTTTAATCCATTTTGAGCTTATCTTTCTGTATAGTGTTGGGAAGTGTTCTAATTTCATTCTTTTACATGTTGCAGTCCAGTTTTCCCAGCACCATTTGTTGAAGAAGCTGTCTTTGCCCCTTTGTATATTCTTGCCTTAAAATTGGAGGCATTTTTATCTATGTAGAAAAGAAAAGAAATTAGTAAAATTTTACAAAATTTCTTTACTCTTCTAGTTAAGAATATTAGCATAAAAACAAGTGAAACTTTTATTCTTTTTTCATAAAGAAGTTTGTAAGTAAGCAAATGCAGAAAGTGAAGAGGAATTAAAAGCCTCTTGATGAAAGTGAAAGAGGAGAGTGAAAAAGTTGGCTTAAAGCCCAACATTCAGAACACAGAGATCATGGCATCTGGTCCCATCACTTCTTGGGAAATAGATGGGGAAACAGTGGAAACAGTGTCAGACTTTATATTTTCGGGCTCCAAAATCACTGCAGATGGTGACTGCAGCCATGAAATTAAAAGACACTTCCTCCTTGGAAGAAAAGTTATGACCAACCTAGATGGCATATTCAAAAGCAGAGACATTACTTTGCCGACTAAGGTCCATCTAGTCAAGGTTATGGTTTTTCCTGTGGTCATGTATGGATGTGAGAGTTGGACTGTGAAGAAGGCTGAGCAATGAAGAATTGATGCATTTGAACTGTGGTGTTGGAGAAGACTCTTGAGAGTCCCTTGGACTGCAAGGAGATCCAACCAGTCCATTCTGAAGGAGATCAGCCCTGGGATTTCTTTGGAAGGAATGATGCTAAAGCTGAAACTCTAGTAATTTGGCCACCTCATGTGAAGAGTTGACTCATTGGAAAAGACTCTGATGCTGAGGGCAGGAGGAGAAGGGGACTACCAAGGATGAGATGGCTGGATGACATCACGGACTCGATGGACGTGAGTCTGAGTGAACTCCGGGAGTTGGTGATGGACAGGGAGGCCTGGCATGCTGCGATTCATGGGGTCGCAAAGAGTCAGACACAACTGAGTGACTGAAGTGAACTGAACTGAAACCAAAGTTGAGATAAAGCATCAATAGTCTTCACAGAGTTGGGCTACTTCTGTCCTTCTCTTTTACTGCTTTAACTTGTGGTTATACCTTCTGATCACCTCAGATGCTGTGGTGGCTCTGCATCAGCCATTACACTCCTAGTCCAGGAGAAAGGAAAATGGAAAGGTCCAAAAGAAAGACTGTCTACCTGAGTTACCAGCTATAAAGGCTGTATCTTCATCTCATTGGCCAGAACTTAGTCACTTGGTTACATCTAGTTAAACACATACAATTTGAAGGAAAAAAAAGAAAAATCCAGAGCTTCTTACTGATGTAGTGTCACACAGGACAAACATTTCTGAAAGTCAATGTAACAAACTTGAATTACTCAATATATTGCTTAAAATCTAGTACCCAAGAGAACATTTGAAACTCTCCTATGCCCAACTGGTGAATTTGATTATGTCAGTTCTTTTTAA
Organism: Neotragus pygmaeus; assembly: GCA_006410875.1. Lineage (NCBI taxonomy): Eukaryota > Metazoa > Chordata > Mammalia > Artiodactyla > Bovidae > Neotragus > Neotragus pygmaeus. The sequence continues at coordinate 32,633 of SJYV01016511.1, read as the reverse complement.
AGTTGTTACCTGAATTATCCATATTTCTCCTCAGCTACCCTTTATATTACCTTGGAAATGATTTGTTTAGCACTTTTATAAATACCCTTATTTTTTTGTCTTCTCATCCTCTCCTCCCCTTTCCCACCAATCTCACCTCTTCTAACCTCTCTCTCTCTTCCCCCCACCTCTCCATTTCCCTCTCTTCCTCAGCACTTTGAAGATTTATTATTTCTTGTCAAGATCTGGATTAGTTTGGTTCACAGTGGGAATTCAATAATTATTTGCTTAGTTACTGAATTAATCATTTTAAAGGAAATATAAATATGCCCACATACAAGTGGGAACATATATTACATGGAGTCATTCCTCAGTTTCCCAGGGGAATTAGTTCCCGGACACTCAGCAGTACCAAAATCCACAGATGCTGAAGTCTCATATAACATGACTAGTATTTACATATAACCTACACACATCTTCCCTACTCTAAATCATCTCTAGATTCCTTGTAATACCTAATACAATGTAAATTCTATATATTTTCCAGTGTACTGCAGATTCAAGTTTTGCTTTTTGAAACATTAAATATTTTTTCTAGTGTCTTACATTAGTGATTGATTGCATCTGTGATTGATTGATTGGGTGGGTGCAAAACTCATGGATAGGCAGTCCAAGTTGCACTTCCATTTACAAAAATGTTGACATTATGTACACAATATTTTTTTCTGGTGCCATATTTAGTTTATGTACTTGGAATTAAATTCTCTAAAAATAAGCTTTTTTTTGTTCATTTGACTATAAAACAAAAATAGACTTAATTGCTCTATTCTTAAAGCAGAGCACTATAAATCTCAGTTAGGTAGTCCCTGAAGGATTACAAACAACCTTCTCACAATGAAAATGTCCCCAATTAAATAAGGACTTCCTTCATCAAAGCTTAAGGTAATTATAAAAGTGAATGTAAAATATAAAATAGAATAGTACTTTACAAAACACATACATTAAATATAAATGGGAAAAAGGTGGTTCTCCTCAATCCCTTATGAATTTACCTCCAAGGACTGTGTGAATCAATTAAACAACTTGAAAAGATTTCAGCAAGCTACTGTACTATTTTCTTCACAGAATTAGAAAGTGTAGCTAGTTTTCTAAAAGGAGAATCATCATTTCAGAAATGTCAGCCAACATTATAGTAGAATATTTTATTGGTAAACTGTTAGGTGTCTTAACTAACATATTGAATAATAGAAATGGGTTTTAGGTGAAACTAAAGATACTTGAAGTATGTAGATTGGATCATGCATTTTCAAGGCACTACTGGTGTCTCAGACAGTACTGAATCTGCCTGCAATGCAGGAGACCTGGGTTCATTCCCTGGATTGGAAAGACCTGGAGAAGGGCATCGCAGCCCACCTCACTATTCATGGGGAGAATTACTGAACAGAGAAGCCTGATGGGCAAAAGTCCATAGGATTGTAAAGAGTGAGATAAAATTGAGTGACTCACACTTTTTCACTGTTTTCACTAAATTTTAGATAAGTAAGGTATAAACCAATAATTCATTCAGGCCTAGAACTTTTAGGAATGGTGGCCACAGTTGCATTGCTTAAAAAAAAAAAAAAAAAGGCATTGTGTAGGGGGGTTTCTTCTTGCCTTATACTACCTAGAAAGATAATCTAAGTCAGTGTGTAGGATTTTGTCTTATCTGACTCAAGTGAAATTTTTATGTAAAGTGATCTCAGAACACAGATAAATTGCAGAGAGCTGGACTATATCAAGATTAAAAAACAGACTATTGACTCTTCTGTAGTGTTTTGTTAATATGTGATCAGTAAATGATTATATATGTGGTAGAAAAAGTCTGGGATTTGCTTTCACTGGTAGTGAGTTGAGTCTTGAGGGTATATCTAAACTTCATCCCACTTAGTGGGCATTATGAAAGGGAAAATATTAGTTGCTTAGTCATATCCAACTCTTTGCAACCCCATGGACTGTAGTTCACCAAGCTCCTCTGACCATGGGATTCTCCAGGCAAGAATACTGGAGTGGGTAGTCATTCCCTCCTCTTGGGGATCTTCCTAACCCAGGGATTGAACCTGGGTCTCCTGCATTGCAGGCAGATTCTTTATCATCTGAGCCAATCCTCAAGCTATTTTATTGGGTATTATAATGTACTAAAAATAATCACTTAAGTATTGTACATTATCAAATATCCTTGAGTCTATTTGCAGTCTATTTGCCCTTTACTCTAAACTATATAATCTTAAAACATAACTCTTAAATTTTTGACATATGATTCCAGAAAACTTGGATGTAATTCAGACAAGTGAAAAACCTATAAGCGCTTCAAGCACATAATTTTTCATTTGTTTATATTTAGTTTTATGGAACAATTATTTTCTCCTCAGACATGTACAGGCACACCTCATTTTGTTGTGTTTTGCTTGATTCCACTTCACAGATATTGTGCTTTTCACAGATAAGTTTTGTGGTAATCTTGCATCGAACAGATATATTGATGCCATTTTTCCAACAGTGTTTTCTCATTCCATGTCTCTGTGTCACATCTTGGTAATTCTTAGGCTATTTCAAACTTTTTTGATTCATATTATATTTTGGGGATCTTTGATGTAACTGTTTTGTTTAAGCTTTATTTAGCAATAAATAAAGTAACTACACTTTTTTTTTTGACAGAATACTATTATTCACTTAATAGACCACAGTACAGTATAAACATAATGTCCATTTGCACTGGCAAACAAAAAAATTACTGTGACTTGGATTATTGCAATATTTGCTTTAATGTGTTGGTCTAGAACAAAACCTACAAAATCTCAGAAGTAAGCCTATATATGATATTCACTGCAATTCAGTCTCTTTATTTGAAAATTGAAAAGGCCAACATTTCATTGCAACATGACTAGGAGAACCACAGATTAGACTTCCTTCTTAACTGATATACCCCATGGTTGAGGAACAAATTTGGGTAGAATTACTCAATCTCATTAGAAACCTCTGTCCATTAAGTCCAAGTACATACACCAGAGTAAATGTGAAATGGTGAGTAAGTCTTCTGAAACAAAGTTATCCCTTTGCTCAAATGTGTTCAGATATAATGTTGAACTTGTTAATTTTTATTTCTATAATATGATTTGATAGAAATGAGTCATTCTACTCACAGTGGTATCATGAAAATTTAAAAGACACTGAACCATGTTGATGTCACCCTTTATTTAAGTCCTAGTTTCTCTTTATGTGTATTCTGCCCACTAATATTACTCATTGAGCCTTTAGAGTAAGGAAAAGATGATTAAATTTTGAGAGATATATTAGTAATGGCTTTTGGAAGAAAATAATTTCATCTGGAAAAGAAGAGTAACAGGTACAATTTTCAATATTTCATGACTTTTATAAAATGAGCATTTGTACCAGTAAATAGAGAGAACATTCATTCTTTCATATACAGCAAACAGACAGCATGTTCCTGGGGCTTTGTCTAGGATCTGGAAAAGAATACAGTGGATACACACCGTCCCTGACTTTTCATTGCTTGGACTATTGTAAGTAATATGTATACATGATCAAGCAATAGCAACAACAGCAAGTGATGAATCGATGGGTTCTTCAGAAACATATGACAGAGGAAATAATGCATCCTTTAGAGGTCAAAGAGGACTTTCCTGGTGACTCAGTGGTAAAGAATTCACCTGCCAATGCAGGAGGTGCAGGTTCAATCACTGATCCAGGAAGATCCCCTGGAAAAAGAATGGCAGCTCACTCCAGTATTTTGGCCTGGGAAACCCCACAGACAGACAGGACAGAGGAGCCTGATGGACTAGAGTCCATGGGGTCACAAAGAGTTAGAGATGGCTTAGCAACTGAAAAACAAGGCTACAGAGAAAAAGTAGCTTCTACATTGAATCATAATGATAGAAAAAGAGTTACCAGTTAAGGTGGCATAATGACTTGAGAAAGATGGATTAATTTAGACAAAGATTGATAATTTGTGAAAGTCCAAGGGTAAGAAGAAACAGGGTTCATTCTAGGAAGGAAAATAAAGTCAGAATGACAGGAGTGTGAAACATAATGAGAAAAATGAAGAGAGATAACACTGGACAGATAAGCAGACTCTTGTCCTGTTTAGGATCTTAAAACTCATGCTAAGGAGATTTGCCTTTATTCTGAAAGCAATGAGGAGCTACTTAAGATTAGAAGCAATTATATGGTATAATCATATTTCTATTTAGAAATATCATTCTGGTAGCATATAGGAAATGGAATAGTATGTGATTAATAGCATTATATAAGAGCATATGCATAAATTATAATGTTCTACAATTTTTAGTTTTCTCTGAGAAAAAGGTTAATCCAGTTTTCTAGAAGTTGTAATTTATTTCTACTTCCTTTTATTTCTTTTCAGTCAAGATATTTTCCTATTTAAATAGGTTTATCTTATAAATAAAATACTTTTCCAAGGTCAAATAAAGGGCTTCTTAACCAAGTGGTTGATATTTGATATGAACTTTCATTGTTTGTACTTCAGGTTATAGTAAAAACCAAGTAATTTAAAAGTTATTGGACTTCTCCTATGACTTGGGTTGCAGAGAGACACAAAAGACACCATTTCAATGCAAAGGATAATTTACAAAACACAATTTGTTTCAAGACTTTCAGAGACCTGAGCTTTCAAGGCCACCATGATAACTGAGTTCCAAATGGTGACAAGTCTCTTTGAAGATGAATGAGATTTGTTATCTCTTCTACTTTGAGCAGAGATGGAAAATGGAAAATAAAAGATGACCTTCACATAAAAGGGTAAAATGAAATCAGCTAAAATTATAGCTGAATCTAAAAGGCTGGGTGAAGACTAATATAATTAGAATAATTAGGAGCCCTGTACCAAAAGAGATTTTACATTCACATGCAAGCTTCTTCCAGTAGGTTTATAAGAAAGATCTGAAGCAGGGCTGAAGACCAGAAGGAGCCCCTACTAGCGGCATAGGGACATAGGTATAAAGAAAGTGATAGTCTATCAGTGGAATCAAGGTAAAATACATTACCTGTGTTTTGGACCCTTTGATGTACAAAGCAAGATCCTCAAACATAAGGTGAGAGGTAACAAAGATATACTGCTTCTGGAGGACAAGTGGAAGGAAACTGCATCTGCCACTGGGGATATCTTGAAGAACTCTTGGATCCATTGTCCTTCCCTGGAGCAAAACAGGGGTATCACTGGGGAACTGTCAGAAAACTCTATCGTCTATACAGCCCACTGGACATAAAAGTGGCATTTGGATTCCATACAGTGAGAAAAAGCAGAAATGCTAAGAAGGCCTATACTGAAGCTAAGACAGGATAATTGCCTCTATCATACACCTAGCAATTCCTACCAAGTAACATCAGGCTACTGATAAACAGGCTAAGAGTGTGGGGAAATATCCTATCTGTGGCACAAAAGGTAAAGAAACTGTGGAAAGCTGAGATTGTATTAAAAACACTGAGAGAAAGCCAGCCAGAAGGAATTTGAAAACTACGGTATACCAAACACAAAAATTGCCAACACAAATCACAAACCTATCTCAATCACATAATAGACTGCCAACTCCCCACACTATTAGCTGTGCAGAAGAACTGAGGTGCCCATTATTGGTTATAAATACTCTTGACCTCAGTTTCCATTGTCCTTCTATACTTGATGTCTGCTGCTCTGCTAAGCTGCTTCAGTTATGTCCAACTTTGTGCGACCCCATAGACGGCAGCCCACCAGGCTCCCCGATCCCTGGAATTCTCCAGGCAAGAATACTGGAATGGGTGGCCATTTCCTTCTCCAATGCATGAAAGTGAAAAGTGAAAGTGAAGTCGCTCAGTTGTGTCCAACTCTTAGCGACCCCATGGACTGCAGCCTACCAGGCTCCCCCGTCCATGGAATTTTCCAGGCAAGAGTACTAGAGTGGGGTGCCATTGCCTTCTCCGATATTTAATGTCTAGCATGAAATAAAGTTATGAGATTTATACACACACATACATCCACTCAGGCCTTGATCAAGAGATAAAACAATTCATGGAAGCAGACTCAGAGAAAGCCCAAATATAGTATCTCTTAAACTGAGTCTTAAAGATAACAGTGATTAAGATGCTAAAAGGTTTAATGAAAACAGGCAAAAAGATTTCTAAATTGATTTAAAATTATAAGACAGTGATAGAAATTACAAGAAATAAATTATCTCACATTTCTGGGGGCAACAAGTACAAAATCAAAGTGTAGGCAGGGTCAATCTTGCTTTGAAAACACTAGAGGAAGACCCTTCCTTGACTCTTTTAGATTTGGACTTGTTTTGTTCAGTCACTCAGTTGTGTCTGACTCCTTACCACCCTATGGACTGCAGTATGCCAGGCTTCCTTGTCCTTCAGCCAGGGCTTACTCAAACTCATGTCCATTGAGTTGGTGATGCCTTCCAACCATCTCATCCTCTGTCATCCCCTTCTCCTCCTTTCTTCAATCTTTCCCAGCATCAGGGTCTTTTCCAATGAATCTGCTCTTTGCATCAGGTGGCCAAAGTATTGGAGCTTCAGCTTCAGCTTCAGCATCAGTCCTTCCAATGAATAATCAGGATTGATTTCTTTAGGATTGACTGGTATGATCTCCTTGCTGTCGTAGGGACTCTCAAGAGTTTTCTCCAACACCAAAGTTCAAAAGCATCAGTTCTTTGGTGCTCGGTCTTCTTTATGGTCCAACTCTCACATCCATACATGACTACTGGGAAAACCATAGCTTTGACTAGATGGATCTTTGCCAGTAAAGTAATGTCTCTGCTTTTTAATATGCTGTCTAGATTGGTCATAGCTTTTCTTCCAAGGAGCGAGCGTTTTTTCATTTCAGGGCTGCTGTCACCATCTGCAGTGATTTTGGAGCTCAAGAAAATAAAGTCTGTCACTGTTTCCATTGTTTCCCTATCTATTTGCCATGAAGTGATGGGGCTGGATGCCATGATGTTAGTTTTCGGAATGCTGAATTTTAAGCCAGGTTTTCACTCTCCTCCCTCATCTTCACGAAGATGTTCACTTGGTTCTCTTTGCTTTCTGCCATAAGGGTGGTATCATCTCCATATCTCAGGTTATGGATATTTCTCTCAGCAATCTTGATTCCAGGATCTTAGAGTCTTAGAGTGGCTGGTAATCCTTGGTGTTCTTTGCCTTGTAGGTGAATCATTCCAACCATACATTTATCTTCACATGGACTTCTATCCTATATGTTTTAATTAACTTGGAAAGTAGCAAGTTCTAAAACATCAAAATCCAGTTTGGGTGAGACTTTGTGTATCCTCCTTCCTGGGACAAAATTTTTCCTTATCTGTGTATCTGTGAAACCTTGAAAACACACTATCAGCTTCAGAAATATGGTGAGACAAGCATCAGGGAGGCTATCTCATTCTAAATGTGATAAATGTGAAGGTAAATATGAGTCACAAACGAAGTCTAAAATTCACAAGAGCAAATTCCATCAGATTTCAGTGCCTGAGAATAATCTCTGTGACAATATGCTCTGTCCTCTGAGCATAATAAGATTGTAGCTCCACTCTCTCATCCCATGTGGTCAGGGACCTCACCCTCTGAGACCCTAGAGTAGTGATCTCATTAATTTTCATACCAAAGACTGGAGGAATGGGAACGGGAGAAACAAATGAAGGATGCAATGCTTCTTTTTGAAGTGATGAAAATTTTCTAGAGTTGTGTGATGNCATCAGTTCTTTGGTGCTCGGTCTTCTTTATGGTCCAACTCTCACATCCATACATGACTACTGGGAAAACCATAGCTTTGACTAGATGGATCTTTGCCAGTAAAGTAATGTCTCTGCTTTTTAATATGCTGTCTAGATTGGTCATAGCTTTTCTTCCAAGGAGCGAGCGTTTTTTCATTTCAGGGCTGCTGTCACCATCTGCAGTGATTTTGGAGCTCAAGAAAATAAAGTCTGTCACTGTTTCCATTGTTTCCCTATCTATTTGCCATGAAGTGATGGGGCTGGATGCCATGATGTTAGTTTTCGGAATGCTGAATTTTAAGCCAGGTTTTCACTCTCCTCCCTCATCTTCACGAAGATGTTCACTTGGTTCTCTTTGCTTTCTGCCATAAGGGTGGTATCATCTCCATATCTCAGGTTATGGATATTTCTCTCAGCAATCTTGATTCCAGGATCTTAGAGTCTTAGAGTGGCTGGTAATCCTTGGTGTTCTTTGCCTTGTAGGTGAATCATTCCAACCATACATTTATCTTCACATGGACTTCTATCCTATATGTTTTAATTAACTTGGAAAGTAGCAAGTTCTAAAACATCAAAATCCAGTTTGGGTGAGACTTTGTGTATCCTCCTTCCTGGGACAAAATTTTTCCTTATCTGTGTATCTGTGAAACCTTGAAAACACACTATCAGCTTCAGAAATATGGTGAGACAAGCATCAGGGAGGCTATCTCATTCTAAATGTGATAAATGTGAAGGTAAATATGAGTCACAAACGAAGTCTAAAATTCACAAGAGCAAATTCCATCAGATTTCAGTGCCTGAGAATAATCTCTGTGACAATATGCTCTGTCCTCTGAGCATAATAAGATTGTAGCTCCACTCTCTCATCCCATGTGGTCAGGGACCTCACCCTCTGAGACCCTAGAGTAGTGATCTCATTAATTTTCATACCAAAGACTGGAGGAATGGGAACGGGAGAAACAAATGAAGGATGCAATGCTTCTTTTTGAAGTGATGAAAATTTTCTAGAGTTGTGTGATGATGATTGCACAAACTTATTAATTGAATAATAACACTTTAAAGTCTGTCTCTTATACACATCTAGATGTGTATAAGAGACAGAGTTAAACACATACAATTTGAAGGAAAAAAAAGAAAAATCCAGAGCTTCTTACTGATGTAGTGTCACACAGGACAAACATTTCTGAAAGTCAATGTAACAAACTTGAATTACTCAATNATGATTTTCATGGGTAAATTATATTTCAAATGAAAGAAAAAGAAAACTGGAGAAAACTAGCTTATTTCTAAATTAATTCTAAGTTACACTAATTAAAACAGTGGGGATTTTGTGTAACAATAAACTTGTAAAACAATAGAACAGAACATATTACTGGAAAGGGACCCACAAATACATTACTGATTGATTTCAACAAAGTCACCAAAGTAACTTAATGGAAAAATATTATCTTTTCAACAAATGTTACTGGGATATTTGAATATCCAAAGTCAAAAATAAATTAAAAAATTAAAAAAATCTTAATTAAACATTCATATTTGCTGTTGAATATGCCATGACAAAATAATTTGGAAAATAGAATGGTGATTTCCTATAAAATGATATGTAAACTTACCATATAACTGAGAAAGATTACAATTTATTGAAATTTTTCAAGATCGTGATATAAGGTCTAAAATCATAAACACTCTAGTAGAAAACATGAAATAAAATCTTTGACAATTTTTAGACAAAACACACACACAAAAAAACAAAAACGTAGATTTTGACAAATTTGACTTCACCAAATTTAAAATATTCTCTTCTTTGTAGAACACAATAAAATAAATAAAAATAAATAAGCATGACTTGGAAATATATTCACAAATATATTTGTAAAATGATTTAGTAAAGAAAGTACAAAGAACAGTTGTGTTAATGTGCATGCTCGTCTTGTCTGACTTTTTATGGCCTATGCACCTGGAAAACCCAAAAAGAACTCTTATGACTCAATGATAAGATGACAAACAGCATAAAAAATTATAATGGAGAATTTGCAAAGATATTTCACAAAGAAAAAATACTACTGACAATTATGCATATGAAAGAATGTCCAATGTTATTAATATTAGCTGTTTGGAAAATTTAAATTAGAGCCATAATAAGACCCCAGAATAAACTATTAAAGTGGCAAAAATTATCAAATAAACCAAATGCAGATTATATATATTGCTGGTGAGGATGAAAATAATTAATACATTCTTATTTGCTTTTGAATATGCCAAGTGACAAAATAATTTGGAAAATAGAATGGTGATTTCCTATAAAACAATATGTACATTTACCATATAACTGAGAAATCTGACCCAAAAGGATTAATAAGAATGAACATTTCCACATAAAGATTTATATAGAAATGTTTAGAAAACTTTATTTAGAATAGCAAAAAAACTGGGAATTATCCAAACTTGCACTAATAAATAACGAATAAATAAATTGTGGTACATCTGTGTAATAGAATAATGATTAGCAATAGAAATGAATGATCAGTTAACACATGCAACTATATGGATGACTCCCCCAAAACATTATATTATATATTGAAATAAGCTAGATACAAAAGGTTATATATGTATAATTTTATTTTCATGACAAAACAAATCAGTTGTTGCCAGGCACTTGTATTATAGGAAGGATTGACTACCAAAAATGGGCTTCCCAGGTGGCGCAATGGTATTGAATCCTTCTGCCAATGCAGGAGATGCAGGAGACACGGGCTCCATCCCTGGGTTGGGAAGATGTCCTAGAGGAGCAAATGGAAACCCACTCCAGTATCCTTGCTTGGAAAATTCCATGGACAGAAGAGCCTGGTGGGCTACAGTCCATGGGGTTGCAAAGAGTCAGAGATGACTTAACACACACATATCTGACTACTAAATATTACAAAAATATTGGGGAGTGATGAAACTATTCTATAACTTGATTGTGGTGGTGATTACATTTACACATATCAAAAAATGTTTCATTTTACTCCATGTAAATTATCCCTCAATGAGTAGGTTATGGGTTAAATTGTGTTCCCCCACAAAATCAAATGTTGAAGTCTGAATCCTGATATTTCATTAGGTGACCTTATTTGAAGATAAGGTTTTTACAGAGGCAATCAAATTAAAATAAGATAATTAGGATGGACTCTAATCCAATATGACCGGTGTTCTTATATAAAGGGAAAATTTATACACCAAGACACATATAAAGGGAAGATGATATGAAGAGACATAGGGAGGGGATGGTCATCTATAAGCCAAGGAGAGAAACATAGAACAGATCCTCCTTCACAACTGTCAGAAGGGATCGACCCTGCCAACATCTTCATTTTGGACTTCTAGTCTCCAGAATTGAGAGACAATACATTCTATTGTTTCTGTGCTGTTTTGTGATGGCAGCCCAATCAAACTAATATACCTGAATAAAAAATATGTTTATTTGTATTCCCACAATTCAAAAATTAAAATCTTGACCATAATAATACAGTCATTTCAAAGACAGCACAGAATTTAATATCTAAGTATGCATCTACATGATCAATGAAAGAAAACTATGTGATTAAATATCTTTTTATATCTACGTCACTGGTGTCAATAATTTGAATAGATCATTTCTGTAGCACTATGAAAATCTCCATTAGTAAATGTTCTCCAGGTATGCCTTTGTTGCTTTGTTCAAAGCTCTGTACTTATGTATTACCTAAATTTTTAAATTTTAATTGCTAATACTCTGAGTCTGTTATGCAAATATCCAGATATATCTCATCTCACATCTTCCCTGTGAAGAGATCAGCTATACCACATTTAGTATTCCATGGAGATTTCAAATCTTCTTACAAAAAGATTCTGAAAATGTATAGAAAGGAGATTGTTACAGCAAGCATCATGGTTCATATGCATGGACATACTTGCAAAGTTGACTCTTTAAAATTCAGTTTCCTAGAGAAGAGAAGGATCTCCTCCAACCTTGTGTGTGTATGAACTTTAAATGAAAACATGGCACACTATGTTCCTAACTTGGCAATTAGCTGTGTACATGATGCGTGTGTGCATGCTAAGTTGCTTTAGTAGAGTCACACTCTTTGCAACACTATGGACTATAGCCCTCCAGGCTCTTCTGTCCACGGGATTCTCTAGGCAAGAATACTGGAGTGGGTTGCCATGTCCTCCTCCAGGGGATCTTCCCAACCCAGAGATGGAACTTGTGTCTCTTATGTCTCCTGTACTGTCAGGTAGGTCATTTACCACTAGTGCCACCTGGGAAGCCCCATTGTACATGATGGTGACTCTCAAAAAGTATGTTGATTGCTTGATGTGGTGAAATAAATGTTGCACAAATATGGAAGTAAAAACCCAGTGTAATTTTGAAAAGCACTGTATCGTTACCTGGTTTGGCATAATATTCTAGTTCTAAAACCAATTAGGATGCACTCAACAGCAGCAAAAAATCTTCCTCTTAAAACTGAGCAGTTCAGACACATCAGTCATCAATCTGAATCTCGGGGTCAGGGCACAGGGAAAGAGATACTGAAAAGTGAGGGAAAGAGATACTGAAAAAAGTGAAGCTTAGTCATCCATCAATAGAGCAACCTTTAAGTGAAGGTCTGCAGAAAAGTTAAAGAATTTTGTTGTGTGGCTAGTGTTTATCATAATAACTGCACCGAAGGTCTTATTTGTTTATGTATTTTTACTTATTTATTTTTACTAATGCAACCTTCTATTCAGTTCAGTTCAGTTCAGTCTCTCAGTCATGTCCAACTCTTTACAACCCCACATACCACAGCATGCCAGGCCTCCCTGTCCATCACCAACTCAAACTCATGTGCATTGAGTCAGTGATACCATCCAACCATCTCATCCTCTGTCCTCCCCTTCTCCTCCTGACTTCAATCTTTCCCAGCATCAGGGTCTTTTCAAATGAGTCACTTTCGCATCAGGTGCCAAAGTATTAGAGTTTCAGCTTCAGCATCAGTCCTTCCAATGAACACTCAGGACTGATCTCCTTTAGGATGGACTGGTTGGATCTCCTTGCAGTCCAAGGGGATTTCAAGAGTCTTCTCCAACACCGCAGTTCAAAAGCATCAATTCTTCAACACTCAGCTTTCTTTATAGTCCAACTCTCACATCCATACATGACCACTGGAAAAACCATAGCCTTGACTAGTAGTAGCACCTTTGTTGGCAAAGTAATGTCTTTGCTTTTTAATATGGTGTCTAGGTTGGTCATAACTTTCCTTCCAAGGAGTAAATGTCTTTTAATTTCATGGCTGCAGTCACCATCTACAGTGATTTTGGAGCCCGAAAAATAAAGTCAGCCACTGTTTCCACTGTTTCCGCATCTATTTGGCATGAAGTGATGGTAACAGATGCCATGATCGTAGTTTTCTGAATGTTGAGTTTAAGCCAACTTTTTCATTCTCCTCTTTCACTTTCATCAAGAGGCTCTTTAGTTTTACTTCACTTTCTGCCATAAGGGTGATGTCATCTGCATATCTGAGGTTATTAATATTTCTCCCAGCAATATTGATTATAGCCTGTGCCTCATCCAGCCCAGCATTTTCATGATGTACACTGCATATAAGTTAAATAAGCAAGGTGACAATATACAGCCTTGATGTACTCCTCTTCCTATTTGGAATCAGTCTGTTCTTCCATGTCCAGTTCTAACTGTTGTTTCCTTACCTTCATACAGCTTTCTCAAGAGGTGGGTCAGGTGGTCTGGTATTCCCATGTCTTGAAGAACTTACCACAGTTTATTGTGATCCACACAGTCAACAGCTTTGGCATAGTCAATAAAGCAGAAATAGATGTTTCTCTGGAACTCTCTTGCTTTTTGGATGATCCAGCAGATGTTGGAAATTTGATCTCTATTTCCTTTGCCTTTTTTAAAACCAGCTTGAACATCTGGAAGTTTACGGTTCACGTATTGCTGAAGCTTGGCTTTGAGAATTTTGAGCATTACTTTACTAGCATGTGAAAGTGAAAGTGAAGTTGCTCAGTCTTGTCTGACTTCATTGACTGTAATCTATCAGGCTCCTCCATCCATGAGATTTTCCAGGCAAGATTACCAGAGTAGGTTGCCATTTTCTTCTCCAGGAGATCCTCCCAAACCAGGGATTGAACCCAAGTCTCCCACATTGTAGGCAGACATTTTACTATCTGAGCCACCAGGGTGAGATGAATGCAACTGTGCAGTAATTTGAGCATTCTTTGGCATTGCCTTTCTTTGGGATTGGAATGAAAACTGACATTTTCCAGTCCTGTGGCCACTGCTGAGTTTTCCAAATTTGCTGGCATATTGAGTGCAGCACTTTCACAGCATCATCTTTNTCAGGCTCCTCCATCCATGAGATTTTCCAGGCAAGATTACCAGAGTAGGTTGCCATTTTCTTCTCCAGGAGATCCTCCCAAACCAGGGATTGAACCCAAGTCTCCCACATTGTAGGCAGACATTTTACTATCTGAGCCACCAGGGTGAGATGAATGCAACTGTGCAGTAATTTGAGCATTCTTTGGCATTGCCTTTCTTTGGGATTGGAATGAAAACTGACATTTTCCAGTCCTGTGGCCACTGCTGAGTTTTCCAAATTTGCTGGCATATTGAGTGCAGCACTTTCACAGCATCATCTTTTAGGATCTGAAATGGCTCAACTGGAATTCCATCACCTCCACTAGTTGTGTTTGTAGTGATGCTTCCTAAGGCCCACCTGATTTCACATTCCAGGATTTCTGGCTCTAGATGAGTGATCACGCTATCGTGACTATCTGGGTCATGAAGATTTTTTTGTAGTTCTGTGTATTCTTGCTACCTCTTCTTAATATCTTCTGTTTCTGTTAGGTCCATACCATTTCTGTCCTTTATTGAGCCCATCTTTGTATGAAGTGTCCCCTTGGTATCTTTAATTTTCTTGAAGAGATCTCTAGTCTTTCCCATTCTGTTGTTTTCCTCTATTTCTTTGCACTGATCACTGAGGAAGGCTTCCTTATCTCTCCTTGCCATTCTTTGGAACTCTGAGTTCAAATGGATATATCTTTCCTTTTCTCCTTTGCTTTTGACTTCTTTTCTTTTCTCAGCTATTTATAAGGCCTCTTCAGACAGACATTTTGCTTTTTTGCATTTCTTTTCTTGGGGATGGTCTTGATCTCTGTCCCCTATACAATGTCAAGAACCTCTGTCCATAGTTCATCAGGCACTCTGTTTATCAAATCTAGTACATTAAATTTATTTCTCACTTCCATTGTATCATAAGGGGTTTGATTTAGGTCATACTTGGCTGCAAGGAGATACAACCAGTCCATTCTAGAGGAGATCAGCCCTGGGATTTCTTTGGAAGGAATGATGCTAAAGCTGAAACTCCAGTACTTTGGCCACCTCATGAGAAGAGTTGACTCATTGGAAAAGACTCTGATGCTGGGAGGGGTTGGGGGCAGGAGGAGAAGGGGAGGACCGAGGATGAGATGGCTGGATGGCATCACGGACTCAATGGATGTGAGTCTGAGTGAACTCTGAGAGATGGTGATGAACAGGGAGGCCTGGCGTGCTGTGATTCATGGGCTCGCAAAGAGTTGGACACGACTGAACGACTGAACTGAACTGAAGATGATGATTTATTGACAATAAATATTTCAATAAAATATTTGATAAAGTTTAACTATGTTATTGAATAAGGCAAACCACATTCAATTAAATAATTATTTATGTGCAAATTGTATGTATTATAATTTTAAAAATTTAGTGTACACCACACTACTCTAGTTGCATTTAAAAATATTATAGTAATCTGTATTATGTTGGGTATCTATAGATTCTTTACTTTCCTCCTAATGATGCATTGTAGGAATAGGGATTGCAAATAACTTCTAGCAGTTGCTTACATGAAGTATGTGAATGAAAGCTATTTTAAAGAGTTTATTATTTCCTCCTAAAGCTCCTGCTTTCTCTAACCATATGTTTTCTCAAGAACAATACATTCTTTCAAAATAGTAGGGGTTTGATAGAGATGGGGCCATTAAATAAAACTGTCATCAATCATACCACCAATAATTTACCACATATCTACTAAGAACCTTCTACAAGTTTGGAAATATACCATTTTAATGTCCTATTTGTTTCTTAACAGAAAAATGCATAGAATGGGGAGAAACTAAAGCTTCCATAATGGGATTGATGTGCCTTAATAAAGGCATGTAAGATAACATTAATTTGCAAAGTCTGATGGTATCAGTGAGTGGGATAATGTCTTTTTTGTACATGGTTATTACATTAAGAAAAGGAATTTAAAAAACTCTATGCCATGCTAGAAAAGAGTAGGTGAAAAGCTATAAATTGACTCCATTAAAATTGTATGCACAACTATTCTTGAAAAGAATCCCAATTTGAAGATTCAGTGATACTCTGGGACAGAGTGGGAGGAGGGATAATCTTAGCTTCTTTCTATCAAAAGAGAAATGAGCATTCAGTACTCTCAGTCAAGCCTGAATCAAGGCTTTATGTCAACATTAAAAGGCAACCTTTGGGAAGCAACTATAAATCAACTGGAATGCAGTTAGTAATGCTCACTTGATCATTTCTTCTCTTCAGGGTGGCCTGATACTTTGCTTTGGTTTCCTGATGATAGTCTGTTACACCTAAGGTCTCAGCATCCTACTCAATTTTCCTTTATTTCTTTGTTTGTTTTCTTTTTCTCTCTTCTTCTCCATCTTCTTTCCTTCCTCTTCATTTTTTTTTTCAGTTGTAAGCAAAACTGTCCAAATCTAAATAAGAAATTTTGTAATCACTCTGCTCCTTCACAAATCCCTCTATATCATATGAATATTTTATAAAGTATAGGTCAAGGCTAACCAAAAGTTATGTGGAAATGCCCAGAGTCATATAGTTCTAATGTAAGGGGAGGGTGTTCTCACCACTAACATCCATAACCCAGAGGCTGAAGTCTGCTTTTACAACCGAGGTTTTATGCCTGGGTCTAAAAAGTAAGTTATAAAATAACCAACCTGGGACTATTTTTCAATGAGAAAAAAGCTGGGGAAATTTCATAAAATTGGATGAATTTAGAACATTAAAACTGATTATTAGGTCCCTAGATAAATGAGCTGTGTATCAAATTCTTACACTGATGCTTCTTGAGGGCATAAAATAGAGTGAAAATGTCTGATCTTTTTATGTCTCATTTTAAGACAGAGTGTATGCATAAGTTGCATTTATTTTCACTCAATATTCATGATACAATCATTTACTAAATGTTTACAGGTGCTCAGATACTGTCTTCAGTGAGTTCTAAGTTAAGTAAGACTATCAGACAAGCAAACAAAGAAATGAGGTNCAGAGTGTATGCATAAGTTGCATTTATTTTCACTCAATATTCATGATACAATCATTTACTAAATGTTTACAGGTGCTCAGATACTGTCTTCAGTGAGTTCTAAGTTAAGTAAGACTATCAGACAAGCAAACAAAGAAATGAGGTGTTACAAAGTGGGAAAACTAAGGGAAAATTCTGGCTATGTCAAAATATTGTAGGAAAAATATTTATCCTTTTTGACTTCAGAGAAGTAAATAAAGCTCCATACTTTTAGTTCATGAATGGGACTTTCTTAACAAAGGAGAGACATGAGTCCCCATTTGCTTCCCCCTCAAAATTTGAATCTTAAAACTAATTATAATTGGTATCTATTTTTTATCTTTTTTGAACTATTTGTGGAAAAGGTTTTGCTTCTTGATACAAAGCCATGGGCAACTGCAATTCATCACAACTGCTCTCCCTGCCTCCTGAATTCTTTGAATAAGGCATTGTGTGAAATTCCAACCTCATTAAATCTGCTGTTTAGCTGTACTCTGTACAGCCACTGAGAATCTGCTCTGGGTCAACCCTCCTGCTTGTGAAACCATTTAAGGCAAACAAGATGCCTAAACCATGAGGTGTAACATAATACCAAAGTCAGAGAGCTACATTCTTTACTACTTAAGTAAATTTCTACATTCTTTGCTGATCAAAATAAATTCTTTTTCCATTTTTATTTGGTAGAATCTTTCAGACAAAATGTTTCTTCCTTTATATGATAAATAATATTGAAGGGCCATATAGTAAAAGAACAAAAAAACTTACATCAGTTTCTATAGCCTACAAAAGGATAAGAATTAAAGTGTAAATTTCCCCTGGTTGAGTTCACCACTTTAATTCTGGGACAGAAATTTCCTGATGGCACTGCTTGGACCAATTAAGCACAATATTTCCTATTTTGCCTTACAATTTTGAAGCAGAAGTATCACCCCAGAATAACTTTATAATTTTATTCTGTTCTGAAGCATGAAGAGTCTGTGTGTGTGTGTATGGTATGTTCAGCCTTGCATATGTGAATGTATGATAGTAAATGGGGAATAATACCTACTAAAATTGAGACAGTATTCTTATTTCACATTATTTGACATTTCTTATATGGCAGCAATCACTGTTTTTCTCCCTACCTTGGTGACAGTCTCAATTCAATCAGTGACCTAGATGGGAAAGATTTTATAGCCCATTACCCAAGCTTTCAGTCATCCCACTTGTGTTGTGACCGAACTAGTCTTTAACTCCAAAAATAGAGTCTATTACTGAAGGTACAAGATTTTCCAAATAGAGACAACAATATGGTCACTTCACATTTGATTTTTAGATTTTTCACAAGTATTTATAAATTTAGTTATTCACACTGCTTCAAATATGTACACATTTTAAGGTTAAACTTATGTATCTGAACTACATTAATAGGATGCATTAATAAGTCACATGAAAGCAAATAATGAATTCTCTGAAAATACATGTTAGTACCTTAAGTTATGCAGATTTCTAAACAACCAATAATGGCAGTGCTTGAGACTGATTAGTAGAATAACTAGAATAACAGCTAGGTACATTTTTGCTTATTTATATTATCACATAAAAGCTGTCTGTGGCAAACTAGAATGTATCAAATGAAGAAAGAAGTAGACAAATTCAATGTATCTATACACACATTCATCTTAATACATTATAAAATGTATCACTGTAAAATATGTAACTTAATAAGACATTATAAAATATACAAGATATGTTAATATGCAAAAATGGAGGAAACATGATTAGTAAGGTAATAAAAATTGAAAAGGTATTTAATTTTATTCATTATCAGAAAAATTTCAACACATTTTTATCTTTAATATGCTCTTAATTTGTATTCTTTATTTTTATATGGCAAAATGTAAATTTTAGAAAATTTGACACTTTAATAATATAAAACTAATAAATATTACATATAGAAAAGTTTAAAATTTAATAAACAAAAATTAGATTTTCTGAGTGATGAAACTATCTTTATTCTACTTAAAAGGCATGAATTCAGATAGATATTAACAAACTTCAGATAATCATAGAAAAATGAAAAATGCAAAGTAGCACCTTTATGAAAGATATCAATTACGAGAAGATACTGTGTGAAATGTTTTTGTTAATGTTGAATAAGTTCTACATGGCATTGTTTCAATTATGTGATGATTTTGTATCTTCAAATTATATCTTTGCATTGAGAAATTTCAGAAAATTATATTATCTTTATTATTTCATGAAAATATAAATACTAGCTATCTAAGATTTTATTTTAAAAAGCCAAGTGGAGAAAATCTGGATTTTTTTTTATTACTGTTTCTTACAGTTAAAACCAAATAGACTATTGGCAGAAATAATAATCCACAAACATTGATTTAATGTCAATCCTTCTGCACCACTATTCTAGGTACTAGAGTTAACAAATCATTAATTCTGTCATTGTCGGTTAATAGCTCATGATCTAGCTTGGGGTTTTTATAAATAAGTCAGTAATCATTATTCAAATGACTAAATGCAAAGCAGCATTCCACTGGACATAATTTTTATAAATAAAATAAAGAGGTCAACTTTGTGCAGCAGAAATTAAAAATGACCTATAAAGGAGGTGACTGAGGAAATAAAAATCTGAACATTAAAGAAAAAGCCATATGGAGGTGTCAACACTAGTATTTTAGCATAAGTAGTAATGAGATAGGTAATTTTTTTTCCATTTTTTTCCAGTTTCAAACCCATAAATATCAACTGTCAACTTCATAATGCCTAAGGTGACAAATGCAAGGAGACAATTCTAACTTCTAGAATATAAGAGAAGAAATCTTTAAAATAAATCTCAGATTGTAGACATATTCAGAATACTTGTAAAACATGAATGGATAATTGCTTCATTTACTTCTGAAACAAATGCTATCTTAGAAAAATAAGAGGAGGGATAATGGATTTATAGATTGATGGACTGATTGATAGATAGATACATTCATGAAACATGAGTAAACAGCTGACAGTGCAGCTCCCAGTGCATAAATTTTAAGCAGCCTCTACAGGGTTCAGATAAAAGCCATGGTGACCACATTCTATAAACGAAAAGAACTAATAAAGGGTTTGGCTTTAACTTAAAAGTTCTCCTGCCATTGAGTAATTTTCCTATGCCATATACTTAGCTCTTGTTCTGACCTAATTATGCATAATTCTTTTGGAATAGGATCATGACAACTATGCTTATTACAAGTCAGCAACCATTTAAAGACTTTTGCCAAAGACATGCATGTGGCAAAGCAGGGACTTGGAGTCTGCATCAAATTTTATAACCACAAAGGAAAATCAGAATGAAAACATCTTTTGAAAACAATATTTTGGTTTTCCCTAGACTGAACTAAAATTGACAAAAAACACTGCGTTTTTCAAACATTTATAGAAAGGCAAATAATTGACTTTTGAGGCATGATGCTCAGACATCATAAAAGGTAATACAACACAGGGAAACATTCAAGAGAGATTCACAGTTTTATTGGATCCTTTGCTGTTGTTCACTCAGTAAGTCATGTCTAACTCTTTGTGACTCCCATGAACTGCAGCACTCCAGGCTTCCCTGTCCTTCACTATCTCTGAGTTTGCTCAAACTCATATCCCTTGAGTGAGGGATTCCATGCAAACATCACATCCTTTGTTGCTCCCTTCTCCTCTTGCCCTCAGTCTTTCCCAGCATCAGGGTCTTTTCCAATGAGTCTGCTCTTTGCATCAGATGCCCAAAGTATTGGAGCTTTAGCTTCACCAGTCCTTCCAATGAATATTCAGGTTTGACTTCCTTTATGATTGATTGGTTTGATCTCTTTGCTGTCCCAGGTACTATCAAGAGTCTGCTACAGCACCACAATTCTAAAACATCAATATTTTGCACCCAGGCTTCTTTATGGTCCAACTCTCACATCCGTACATGACTACTGGAAAAGCTATACCTTTGACTCTATAGATCTTTGTTTGCAAAGTGATGTCTCTGCCTTTTAATACTCTGTCTAGGTTTGTCATAACTTTTCTTACAAAAAGCAAGTGTCTTTTAATTTTGTGGCTGCAATCACCATATGTAGTGATTTTGAAGCCCAAAAAAATAAAACCTTTCACTATTTTTATTTTTTCCCCATTTATTTGCCATAAAGTGATGGGACTGGATGCCATTCATTTTTTAAATGTTGAGTTGTAAGCCGGGTTTTTCACTTTTCTCATTCAGCTTAATCAAGGAGCTCAGCAATCTTATTTTGGCTTCCAAGTCATTCAGCCCAGCATTTTGCATGATATGTCTGTGTGTATGCATGCTAAGTTGTGTCCAATTTTTTGTGTCCCTATGGACTGTAGTCCATCAGGCTTCTCTGTCCATGGGATTTTACAGGCAAGAATACTGGCATGGGTTGAGAAGTCCACCTCCGGGGGATCTTCCTGATGCAGGGATCGAAACCATATCTCCTGGCACTCCTGCATTGCAGTCAGATTCTTTACTGCTGAGCCACTGGGGAACCCTTCGCATGATGTACTATGCGTATAAATTAAATAAGCAAGGTGACAATATATAGCCTTGATGTACTCCTTTCCCAGTTTTGAACCAGTCTGTTGTTCCATGACTGTTGCTTCTTGTCCTGCATTCAGGCTTCTCAGGAGACAGGAAGAGTGATATGGTATTCCCATTTCTAAGAATTTTAAAGTTAGTTATGATTCACACAGTCAAAGTCTTTAGCATAGTCAATAAAGTAGATTTCTTTTTTAAATTCCCTTGATTTTCTGTGACCTAGGGGATGTTGGTAATTTGATCTCTGGAGCCTCCTGCTTTTCTAAATCCAGCTGTACATTTGGAATTTCCTGCTACAGCCTAGAGGGACGAATTTTGAGCATAATTTTGCTAGCATATGAAGTGAGTGCAATTGTACAGTGATTTGACCATTCTTTGGCATTGAGTTTCTTTGAGATTGTAATGAAAACTGACATTTTCCAGTCCTGTGGCCACTGCTGAATATTCCAAATTTGCTGGCATATTGAGTGCAGCACTTTAACAGCATCATCTTTTAGAATTTGAAATAGCTAACCTGGAATTCCATCACCTCCATTATCTTTGTTCACAGGGATGCTTCCTAAGGCCCACTTGACTTCACACTCCAGGATGTCTAACTATAGGTGAGTGATCGCACCATCATTGTTTTCTGGGTCATTAAGACATTTTTGCATAGCCCTTCTGTATATCCTTGCCACCTCTTCTTAATACCTTCTGATTCTGTTAGGTTCTTGCCTTTTCTGTCCTTTATTGTGCCCATCTTTGCATGAAATGTTCCCTTGGTATCTCTGATTTCCTTAAAGAGATCTCTAGTCTTTTTCATTCTATTATTTTCCTCTAATGTTTTTGATTGTTCACTTAAGAAGGCTTTCTTATCTCTCCTTGCTATTCTCCAGAACACTGCATTCAACTGGGTATATCTTTCCCTTTCTCCTTTGTCTTTCACTTCTCTTCTTTTCTCAGCTACTTGTAAGGCCTCTTCAGACAACCTCTTTGCCTTCTTGCACTTTGTTTCCCTCTTAGGGTTAGTTTTGGTCACCATCTCCTATACAATGTTTGAAAACTCTGTGCATAGTTCTTCAGGCACTCTGTCTACAAGATCTAATCCACTGAATCTATTCATAAGCTCCACTGTATAATCATAAGGGATATGATTTAGGTTGTACCCGAATTACTAGTGGTTCTTCAGTTCAATTCAGTTCAGTTCAGTTGCTTAGTCGTGTCTGACTCTTTGCAACCCCATGAATCACAACACACCAGGCCTCCCTGTTTATCACCAACACCCAGAGTTCACCCAAACTCATGTCCATCAAGTAGATGATGCCATCCAGCCATCTCATCCTCTGTTGTCCCCTTCTCCTCTTGCCCCCAGTCCCTCCCAGCATCAGAGTCTTTTCCAATGAGTCAACTCTTTGCATGAGGTGGCCAAAGTATTGGGGTTTCAGCTTTAGCATCAGTCCTTCCAATGAACACACAGGACTGATCTTCTTTAGAATGGACTGGTTGAATCTCCTTGCAGTCCAAGGGACTCTCAAGAATCTTCTCCAATACTACAGTTCAAAAGCATCAATTCTTTGTTGCTCAGCTTTCTTCACAGTCCAACTCTCACATCCATACGTGACCACTGGAAAAAACATAGCCTTGACTAGCAGGACCTTTGCTGGCAAAGTAATGTCTCTGCTTTTGAATATGAAATCTAGGTTGGTCATAACTTTCCTTCCAAGGAGTAAGCATCTTTTAATTCCATGACCGCAGTCACCATCTGCAGTGATTTTGGAGGCCCAAAAAATAGGCTGACACTTTTTTCACAGTGTCCCCATCTATTTGCCATGAAGTGATGGGACCAGATGCCATGATCTTCGTTTTCTGAATGTTGAGCTTTAAGCCAACTTTTTCACTCTCCTCTTTCACTTTCATCAAGAGGCTTTTTAGTTCCTCTTCACTTTCTGCCATAAGGGTGGTGTCATCTGCATGAAGTGAAGTGAAGTAGCTCAGTCGTGTCTGACTCTTTGCGACCCCATGGACTGTAGCCTACCAGGCTCCTCCTTCCATAGGATTTTCCAGGCAAAAATACTGGAGTGGGTTGCCATTTCCTTCTCCAGGGGATCTTCCCGGCCCAGGGATGGAATTTGGGTCTCCCGCATTGCAGGCAGATGCTTTAACCTCTGAGCCACCATTCATTTGCATATCCGAGATTATTGATATTTCTCCTGGCAAACTTAATTCCAGCTTGTGCTTCTTCCAGCCCAGTGTTTCTCTTGATGTACTCTGCATATAAGTTAAATAAGCAAGGTGACAATATACAGCCTTGATGTACTCCTTTTCTTAGTCCCATCAAATATACCTCAAAAGATTAAAGGGATAGTCTTCCTACATGGGTTTGGAGGACTATCTGGCAACTTAGAGATGAAGCAATCCAATTTTAAGTGTTTGCAACACATTTGAAAAGTAAGCTTTTCAAATAAGGTTTTCAAATGTGTTGAAAGACTGCCTATAGAAGACTGACTATTCTAGTATTTCTTTTAATCAATGATAGTGTGACTAGGTCAATATGTAGTCAATAAAGCTAAGTAACATAGGAAATCTCTTTAATGACTACAGTATGTGAACTTTAATCACACTCAGACATTTTACAATTGTGAGCAGTTGAACATTAGTGGGACATCTCATAAAAAGCAACAAGTTTAGTGAGTCTGTGCATCACTAAAGATAGATGAGTGAATGAATGAATGAAGCTTTCATTATTTATTTTATTTTATTGATAAAACCCTTGTATACAAATGTCTAACCTTTCAGCTAGTATATTAAGTTATATCTATGCAGAGCCAGTGGCATGTGTAAAAGAACTGTGTTTTATCTGTATTGTGCCTGTTAATTTGTGATATATTTGTTTCCATTTCTGATTTAATTTGGCATTTTTAAATGAAATTTAGAGGCTAATATTAACAGCTAAATATCATGGACTAATACTGAAGACACCATACTGTTTGAAAAATATGCACACTTGATCCACTTGACTCATGAATGTGTATTAACATGTCACACACACAAAAATTTGTCTTATAAATAAAAGTGCAACTGAGCTCTAGAATAATTTTCCACATCATTAGATTCCAACAAGTTTTTGTACAGAAGCTAGTAGTTAAAAAATATTGGCAGAGAAACCTTATTTTCAATAAAAATATTAATATAAAATAAATATTTTATTGAATATGTTTATTTTGCATGATAAATTATAATGGTTTCATTTTCTAAGTCAATTAATGGAACTTTCAGTTGAAGGTATGCCAGAACTTTTGAATTTATGCCCTTGCCTTTCACAAACTTCAATAAAATGGTTAGAAAGAAAATTTTCTAAATCCTTCAATAATTGGGGAGAAGATGATAAGTACATATTTTTGCAAGCAGATAATATCAAGTATAAAGACAAATTATAACTGATTATAAGACCTATGAAAACACAGTCAACACTGGAGAAATTTAAAAACTCAATTTGAGTCATAAAATCTTCAAAATACTAAGAAATTGGCAACACCAGTTACCACTGAATATAAGGATATGGTTAAGGCTCAAAAGTAGTTTGACTGAAAAATTATGTAAAACATTTTGTATTGAAATATTGGTTGGCTCGAATTGTAACAAAACACTGCAAACTCGGTAGCTTGAACAAAAGAAGTGTACTATCTCTCGTTCCGGAGGCTGCAAATAAGACCAAGGCACAGGCAGAGTAAGTCCTTCTGTTGTCTTTGATGCAGTCTGTTCCATTCCTCTCTCCTAGCTTCTGATGATTTGCTAACAATCTTATGTGTTCCTGAGCTTTCCTCGTGGCTCAGAGGGTAAAGCATCTGCCTGCAATGTGGGGGACCCAGGTTTGATCCCTGTATCGGCAAGATTCCCTGGTGAAGGAAATGACAACCCATTCCAGTATTCTTGCTTGGACAATCCCATGTATGGAGAAGCCTGTTAGGCTATAGTCCATGGGGTGTCAAAGTGTTGGACACAAATGAGCGACTTCACTTGTACGTGTTCCTTGGCTAGTAGATGCATCACCCTGATTTCTGCCTTGATATTCACATGACATCTTTCCTGTATGCAGTCTATCTTCAAATTTACCCTTTTTCTATGAATACCAAAAGCACTGGATTAGGAGTCTACCCAAATGGTATCATCTTAATTTGATTACATCTGTAAAGACACTATCTTCAAATTGGATCATATTCTGAGGTGGGAGGTATAGGATTTAAACTTAGGAATTTTGTGGGGACACAGTTCACCCTATAATATCATAAATTCCATATTTCTTACTCCCCTCCATGCAGCTGGAATACTATCTCTCCAACCTCAGCAAAAGAGGTCTGATACTCTGGATAACATCACAATTCTTCAGTCTAATGAACTGTTCTTAGCCATACTTTGAGGCTCTTCATGTGCAACAGTTTTACTTCTATGAGCTATCACCTCACCAGATAACTCATTAAATGGGACTTTGTTTTTCTGAGAGTGTGTTGTATGAATAGTCATAAAACTGGACTCAAACATGTAAGTTACAATGATGTCTTGCATTGCAATCTTAGAATAGTTTCCAATGCATAATGACTTAAAGAGATTTTATTAATCAGTACCACATTAATGTGTTTATTGATGCAAATGATTAAAATTTGGTATGCAACACATCTGTCAGTTTTGTGTCGTTTCAGCTTTTAAGAGAGTTAAAAATAACCATCCAAAGTGAAATTCAAAGAAAACCACTAAATCAGCCTCTCAGCAAAACTGTAAGGATCTACAAAAATTTGAAAGCCCTTTGTACATAAATTTAAAAGCATTTATTTGTTTGCTTGTTTCAATTGATATCCCTCATTAATGCCTAAAAACTTATTACCCCAAAGCCTTTTTTTTTTCCTTTGGTTCACAGGCCCATTCAGAATAATATGAGCCAGCTCTTTAGGAAAATACAAGTATGCATTTTAAACAAGAGTCTCAATTTTTTGCATCGTTTTCTTTAAATTGGAAGACAGAAATAATTGAGTTTTTGACTAAAAATAGAGCTGAGTTTGTCAATATTCTGACCCTTAATGACAGTCATATAGGTCACTTAAGTGATACGATAACCTTTTAGTTTTCTTCATCTATAAAGCTAGAAAGGTAAGTGAAAGTGAAGTCACTCAGTCATGTCTGACTCTGCGACCCCATGGACTGTAGCCTACCAGGCTCCTCCATCCATGGGGTTTTCCAGGCAAGAGTACGGGGGTGGCTTGCCATTTCCTTCTCCAGATCTTCCCAACCCAGGGATTGAACCCAGGTCTCCCTCATTGCAGGCAGACACTTGTACCATCTGAGCCACCAAGTAAGGTAATTATGCTTGTATCATAAGTTTTTGTAATAATTAAATTATGCAGTATACATAAAGTATTGGTAACAATATTTTCTGTCTATATTTCAAGTGTACCTAGAATTTGGGGTTTTTTTAACTGGAAACAATTGAATCAACATCTACATCTTCAAATGACATTAATGCTTGTTGTTATAGGTTAAATTGTGTCCCCACAAAAGAATATGTTGAAATGGGCATCAATAATTAACAATTTCTTTAAAATTTAACTTAGTAACTGATTTATATCATTTATTATGTAATGTATTCTACAAATACAAATGATGATTGTATAAGTGCAAAATAAAATCATTCAAGGTATTTTTGAGGACATATTGAAGTCCTAACCCCTTGTAACACTACTTGTGAAAATTTCCTGAAAGACAGAGCTCATCAAGTTAAAATAAGCATATTATGATGAGCCCTAATCTAATGTAACTGATATCCTTATAAAAATCAGTAATTTTTAATAAAATAAGTAAGTCATGAGTATATAATGTACAGCATGGTAACTATAACTAATTATACTGTATTGTATATCTGTAAGTAGCCAACAGAGTATATCTTAAAAAGTATCATTATAGGGAAGAAATTCTTAAATTATTTATAGTGACTTGCTAACTAGATTTTTGGTGGTGACCCTTTTGAAATATATACAAATATTAAATTATTATGTTCTACCACCTGAAACATATAATGTTTTGGTAATTTTTTGTTCTAAGAGAAAACTAACGAATATTAGTCATTTGAGAACTTTGAAAATAAAATCAAATTTTATCCAGTCAATAATAAAAATTTATGTGGCATTAAACATCCATTTTATTTTATTTGATAAGGTCAGTCGGTCAGTTCAGTTGCTCAGTTGCGTCCGACTCTGCAACCCCATGGACTGCATGCAGCACGACAGACTTCCCTGTCAGTCACCAGCTCCCGGAGCTTACTCAAATTCACGTCCAGTGAGTCAGTGATGCCATCCAACCATCTCATCCTCTGTCATCCCCTTCTCCTGCCTTCATTCTCTCCCAGTATCAGGATCTTTTCTAGTGAGTCAATTTTCATATCAGGTGGCCAAACTACTGGAGTTTCAACTTCAGCATAAGGCCTTCCAATGAATATTCAGAACTGTTTTCCTTTAGGATAGACTGGTTGTATCTTCTTGCAGACCAAGGGACTCTCAAGAGTCTTCTCCAAACCACAGTTCAGAAGCATCAATTCTTCAGCACTCAGCTTTCTTTACAGTCTAACTCTCACATCTATACCTGACTACTGGAAAAACCATAGTTTTGATTAGATGGACTTTTGTTGGCAGAAACTTTTGATAGTGTATCAGACATCTGATAGAATATCAGAGACATTTGATAGAGTAAACATTATTTTATTGCAAATTAAAAGCTGAATGAAAATTAACCAGTCCTTTTTTGGAGATAAAAACAACAGTATTATGCATAAAAAAGACTGGGGGCACTATGATTTGTACAATTCATAACCAATATTTTTTTGAATTAAAGATTCTTAATGAATGCTTTACTAAAAGTGTCTACAGATCATTTACAAAAGAACAGAAAGATCTCTTTAAGAGGTCTTTGGTGTACATAATATCAGACTCCCTATGTTTCTTGAAAAAAATTGTTTGCATGCATATTAATACTTCCCAACTAATTTACACTCTTTAGGATGACCCTAAGGCTATGATAAAAGCTACATATTTCAAAGTTTTCACACATATTGGCTCTTTTAATTTTTCATCTTAAAACAGAACCAATTTGACCTTAGAACTCTATGATCCATTATTCTCATTCATATTTACCAGCAATAGTGGTATCTGAGCTTTGCAACAAAGTTCATCACTACGTAGGGGAGACATTATGGGCTAAATTGTATCTACTCCTTCTTGCCAAGCACACATAAAATCCTGCACATATGATCACAATGACAATAAGAAGAGATTAATATTAATTTAACATTAATTGGTCATTTCTCACTGAGACGATTTTAGTGCTGAAGCACAGTTTCCTACCTAACTTGTCCATTTCAATATAGCATCCACTTGAACACACAAGCATACACCATGTACTTTATGCTTCTTTAAAGGTGTTTCCATAATAGCTAAAAGATTGTCCTCTAGCTGAATCATACAAAAAATTATTTTCATTTACCTAGGCCTTATTATGTGTCAGGCACAGTTCTAAGCTCTTCATATGTATTAAATCAACTAATCTTCATAATAACCTTGATGACATGCCAAACACAGAGCAGGAGGAAAACAGCCATCTCACCTCTCATTGGTAAATTTCTTTACCTGTAACCATATTTCATATTCATTCATGTGCTGACTGAGCAATTCAAAGAAAAAAACACACGCAGAAAATATGTAACTCCTTATCTGTAGGGAAATCTGCAGCTGGAGATATTTTCTACCATTGCCAAAGAAAGGCTGTGTCAATGTAGAAATGAAATGAATATCTCAATATGATCAAAGGCTCTGTATTGCTTTCTCCAAAAAGTGTATTGAACATGCAATGGACTGAGCATCTGCATATCTGAATATTCACACCAAGTTACAAGACTTCTGCCTTATTGACTATGCCAAAGCCTTTGACTGTGTGGATCACAATAAACTGTGGAAAATTCTGAAAGAGATGGGAATACCAGACCACCTGAGAAACCCATATGCAGGTCAAGAAGCAACAGTTAGAACTGGACATGGAACAAAAGACTGGTTCCAAACAGGAAAAGGAGTACATCAAGGCTGTATTGGAGAAGGCAATGGCAACCTACTCCTGCCCTCTTGCCTGGAAAATCCCATGGATGGAGGACCCTGGTAGGCTGCGGTCCATGGGGTCGCTAAGAGTTAGACACAACTGAAGTGACTTAGCAGCAGATGCAAGGCTGTATATTGTCATGCTGCTTATTTAACTTATATGAAGAGTACATCATGAGAAATGCTGGGCTGGAAGAAGCACAAGTTGAAATCAAGATTGCTGGGAGAAATATCAATAACCTCAGATATGCAGATGACACCACCCTTATGGCAGAAAGAGAAGAGGAACTAAAAAGCCTCTTGATGAAAGTGAAAGAGGAGAGCGAAAAAGTTGTCTTCAAGCTCAATATTCAGAAAACTAAGAACATGGCATCCAGTCCTATCACTTCATGGGAAATAGACGGGGACACAGTGGAAAAGTGTCAGACTTTATATTTCTGGGCTCCAAAATCACTGCAGATGGTGACTGCAGCCATGAGATTAAAAGACACTTACTCCTTGGAAGAAAAGTTATGAACAACCTGGATAGCATATTCAAAAGCAGCGACATTACTTTGCCAACTAAGGTCCATCTAGTCAAGGCTATGGTTTTTCCTGTGGTCATGTATGGATGTGAGAGTTGGACTGTGAAGAAAGCTAAGCACTGAAGAATTGATGCTTTTAAACTGTGGTGTTGGAGAAGACTCTTGAGAGTCCCTTGGACTGCAAAGAGATCCAATGAATCCATCCTAAAGATCAGTCCTGGGTGTTCCTTGGAAGGACTGATGTTGAAGCTGAAACTCCAATACTTTGACCACCTCACCTTTGACTCATTGGAAAAGACCCTGATACTGGGAGGGATTGGGGGCAGGAGGAGAAGGAGACAACAGAGGATGAGATGGCTGGATGGCATCACTGACTCGATGGATGTGAGTCTGAGTGAACTCCGGGAGTTGGTGATGGACAGGGAGGCCTGGCGTGCTGCAATTCATGGGGTCGCAAAGAGTCACACAGCACTGAAAGACTGAACTGAACTGAACGGGAAAGTTACAACACCTTGGACAGATCTGCTTCCCAACTTTACAGATATGGAGAAGGGTAAAAATTTCATTGACATCTAAAATGTATTAAATTCACGAATTTAACATTTATTGTGTGCAAACTGTGATAGATGTACAAAAATGAATGAGATATTTTCATGATGTTTATATTGTAATTTTCAGTTGAATACCATAAGTGCTATGAAAAAGTGTGGTCAGGTTTCTTAGTAAAANACACAGCACTGAAAGACTGAACTGAACTGAACGGGAAAGTTACAACACCTTGGACAGATCTGCTTCCCAACTTTACAGATATGGAGAAGGGTAAAAATTTCATTGACATCTAAAATGTATTAAATTCACGAATTTAACATTTATTGTGTGCAAACTGTGATAGATGTACAAAAATGAATGAGATATTTTCATGATGTTTATATTGTAATTTTCAGTTGAATACCATAAGTGCTATGAAAAAGTGTGGTCAGGTTTCTTAGTAAAAGGGATTAAAAAAAAAAAAACACACACACACATTAGGTAAACTATGATAATCTTTGTAAAGGAGATGACACTGTAAATCTTAAAATCACCTAAGGCTTAACTATGTTATAGATTAAAAAATAATTCAAGTAGAAGAATCATTTGTATGGTAAGGTACTGAGGAAAGAGATGCTGAATTTATTTGAAGAACACATGTAATCAAGGTGGTTTATGTAGCGGAGATAACCTAGAAATAAAGAAAACAGATTGAGAAAATTGTAGAAATGAGATCATAAATAGAGTGATACACCATGGAAAAAAAGTTTGCACATAAAATGAATATGTGCCATTTCTAGAAGTAACAAGAAATGCTACACTTTTGGAGAGAAAAAACACATTAATATACTATGTGGCTCAGATGGTAAGGAATTTGCCTGCAATGAGGGAGACCCGGGTTTGATCCCTGAGTTGAGAAGAACCCCTGGAGAGTGGCAACCCACTCCAGTATTCTTACCTGGAGAATCCGCATGGACAGAGAAGCCTGGAGGGCTACAGTCCATGTGTTCACAAAGAGTGGGACACGACTGAGCAACCAAGCACTGCATTACGGCTTACAAAAATTCTGAAGCATAGTAAACTTGGCACATTATTCAAAGGTAATTCTTAAATGAATTTGATGATAGAAAATATTATAAATAAATTTTTATTGCAAAATATCCTACTGACAAAGAAATTAACAATTTAAAATTGTATACCTTGATGAATTGTATAACCCAATAAAGGTAAGATTAAAAAAAAAAANCACTCCAGTATTCTTAACTGGAGAATCCCATGGACAGAGAAGCCTGGCAGGCTACAGTCCATAGGGTTGCAAAGAGTCGGACATGACTGAAGTGACTTAGCAAGCACACGTGCATACACACACACACATATTTGTTGTTGTTCAGTTGCTCAGTCTTGTCAGACTCTTTGCGACCCCATGGACTGCAGCAAGCCAGGCTTCCCTGTCCTTCACCAACTCCTTGAGTTTACTCAAACTCAGGTCCATTGAGTCTATGATTCCATGCAATCATCTCATCCTGTTACTCCCTTCTCTTCCTGCCTTCAGTCTTTCCCAGCATCAGGGTCTTTTCAAATGAGTCAGTTCCTCACATCAGGTGGCCAAAGTATTAGAGCTTCAGCTTCAGCATCAGTCATTCCAGTGAATATTCAGGACTGATTTCCTTTGGGATTGACTGATTTGATCTCCTTGCTGTCCAAAGGACTCTCAAAACTCTTCTCTAGCACCACAGTCTGAAAGCATCAATTCTTCAGCACTCAGCCTCCTTTATGGCCCAGGTCTCCTACCCATACATAATTATGGAAAA
>SJYV01016510.1:0-10560 GCA_006410875.1 Neotragus pygmaeus | reverse complement strand
AAGGTCTGTCTAGTCAAGGCTATGGTTTTTCCAGGAGAAGGCAATGGCTAAAAGCTCAACATTCAGAAAACAAAGATCATGGCATCCGGTGCCATCACTTCATGGGAAATAGATGGAGAAACCATAGAAACGGTGTCAGACTTTATTTTGGGGGGCTCCAAAACCACTGTAGATGGTGATTGCAGCCATGAAATTAAAAGATGCTTAGTCCTTGGAAGAAACGTTATGACCAACCTAGATAGCATATTCAAAAGCAGAGACATTACTTTGCCAACAAAGGTCCGTCTAGTCAAGGCTATGGTTTCTCCGGTGGTCATGTATGGATGTGAGAGTTGGACTGTGAAGAAGGCTAAGCACCGAAGAATCGAAGCTTTTGAACTGTGGTGTTGGAGAAGACTCTTGAGAGTCCCTTGGACTGCAAGGAGATCCAACCAGTCCATTCTAAGAGATCAGTCCTGGATGTTCATTGGAAGGAGTGATGCTGAAGCTGAAACTCCAATCCTTTGGCCACCTCATGAGAAGAATTGACTCATTAGAAAAGACTCTGATGCTGGGAGGGATTGGGGGCAGGAGGAGAAGGGGACAGCAGAGGATGAGATGGCTGGATGGCACCACTGACTCAATGGACGTGAGTCTGAGTGAACTCCGGGAGCTGGTGATGGACAGGGAGGCCTGGCGTGCTGCGATGCATGGGGTCACAAAGATTTGGACACGACTGAGTGACTGAGCTGAACTGGACTGTTGATGTGAAGGTCACAGCACTAAAGCTCGTACCCAGAGGTCAGAAACGTGCTGCTGCCACACCTATTCCATTGGCCATAAAGCTGGTAACTGGGCTCTTCAGCTTGGAGTCCAGTCACCACAAACTTCTGTAATCTTGCTTACCGGTATCATCTGTAATCTTGCTTACTGGTATCAATAGCAAGGTGGTTGTCACTTCATGTTCATATAAATAGTTCATATAAACTATCGTTCAAGTACATCAGGTGAGTCCTGGTTCAGACGTGGAGACTTAGCTTCCAGTGCACATGGGAAACACAGGGATCTCATTTTCAGTCTCTTTACAGAGAAGGAGGGTGGGATTGTGGTTAGGAGGGTGAACCCAAATGTCTACCATAGTATGTAAAAGGCTTGACATGTTGAACTCATTTATTTTACACGTATGTTCCGACCAGACTGTAAGCTCTCCAAGGGCAGGGACCACATGTTCACAATACAAATAGCAATAAATTAGGGAGAAGACAGATGTTCAAAGGATTACAACACATTCAAAAAATGTGTATCAGCAATAAACAATGAGTAAAAACTAAACAAAGCTATATGATGGGCTAATAAAGTCTAGTTGAGAGACAATTCAGGGCTGGAGTGGCTGGAAGTTTAAAAAAAAAAAAAACAAATCTCAATAAGAGTTTGAAGAATGACAGAATTTGGATGGACTCAAAGACAAAGATAAGAAAGATGTTCTTAAGTTGTGGTACCTATAGACAATGAAATATTCCTCAGCTATTAAAAAGAATGAAATAATGCCATTTGCAACAACATGGTTGGACCTAGGGATTATCACACTAAGTAAGTCAGACAGAGAAAGAAGGCTGTAGTATGACATCACTTATATGTGGAGTCTAAAATGAAAACATGATACAAATGAACTTATCACAAAACAGAAAAGACTCAAAGACTTGGAGAATGAACTTCATGGTTACCAAAGAGAAACATGGGGGCAAGGGATAGTTAAGGAGCTTAGGGTTGATAAAAATGTTTTAAATCGCTTGTATACCTGTAGTTTATATAGTATTATATATCAGCTATACATCAATTTAAAAGTGGAATAAAAAAAAAAGATACAATGTTCCCATTAGGAGAATCCAATAGTTGGTTCCATGGGTGCCTACAGCGACCTCTTTTGAGTCAGGAAGTTTTTCACATAGAAAAATTGTTTTGATGTATTCATTAAGCAAATTTTTATTAAGTGGCTCTTATCGATATATATGTCATCTTTTTCTTAAGGGGCTAGAGCTTTAATGATATTCAGTTCAGTTCAGTCGCTCAGTCATGTCCGAATCTTTGCAACCCCATGAATCGCAGCACNTTTACAAGGATTATATAACAACAATGTATTATGTATTCTGCCTGAGGACAGTCTCTGGATTAAACCTTCTTTACAAGGATTATATAACAACAATGTATCATGTATTCTGCCTGAGGACAGTCTCTGGATTAAACCTTCTGGCTAATTCTGTTATCTTAAATGTAAATTATGGGAGTAGATCTGATGAGGTCTTTACAACCTCCAGACATTTTTTTGATTTACTGGAGAGTATATAATTCCATTGTTAGCACTAGCAAAGGGGCACTCTTTCTGTCCCCTTCTGGTGTCTATGTCAGAAGCTTTCTCTATCTCCTTTATACTTTAATAAAACTTTATTAACAAAAGCTCTGAGCGATCAAGCCTCGTCTCTGGCCCCGGATTGAATTCTTCTCCTCTGGAGGTCAAGAATCCCGGCGTCGTGATTCAACAACAACCTTTCAAAAGGATGCTCGATATCAGTAACTATTTGAGAAATACAAACCAAAACTACAATGTGGTATCACCTCACATCAGTCAGAATGGTCACCATCAAAAAATCCACAAACAATACATGTTGAAGAAGACATGGAGAAAAGGGAACCCTCCTGCACTGTTGGCGGGAATGTAAACTGATACAGTCATTATGGAGAACAGTACAAGGTTCCTTAAAAAACTAAAAACAGAACTACCATATGACTCTGCAATCCCATTACTGGGCATATACCCTGAGAAAAACACAATTCTAAAAGATATATGTACCCTAATGTTTAATGCAGCACTATTTACAATATTATTGCCAGGACATAGAAACAACCTAGATGTCTATTGATTTATGAATGTATAAAGAAGATTTGGTACATATATACAATGGAATATTACTCAGCCATAAAAAAGAACAAACTTGAGTCAGTTCTAGTAAGATGGATGAACCTAAGAGTCTGTTACACAGAGTGATAGAAGTCAGAAAGAGAAAAACTAATAACACACATTAACAAATATACATGGAATCCAGAACAACAGTATTGATTAACTTATCTGCCGGAATGGAACGGAGACAGAGATGTAGACAATGGACTTGTGGACACAGTGCAGGAGGGAGAGAGTGAGACGAATGGAGATAAGTAACATCGACATATATACACTATCATGTGTAAAGTGGATAGCTGGTAAGAAGCTGCTGTATAACATAGGAAGCCCAGCCTATGATGACTTAGAGGGCTGGGACTGGGGGAGGGTAGAGAGGCTTAAGAGGAAGGCGAAATATGTGTAATTATGGCTGATTCTCATTGTTGTATGTTAGGAACCAATACAATATTGTAAAAATTTCAAAACAAAGAAACAAACAAACAAACAAAGAATCCCCTGTGAAATGCAGGGCATATGGGTTCAATCCTTGGTGGGGAGAACTAAGATCCTATATGCTAAAGGGCAAGTAAGTCTGTGCATCCCAACTGCTGAGCCCATGTGTGCCACAACTAGAGTGTCCAACATCCCACATGACATAGTGAAGATCCCATACGCTGCAACTAAGACCTAACACAGCCAGATAAGTAAATATTATATATATATATATATTTGAAGCAGATGTCCCTTCCATAGAGCAGCCTTTCACACCACGATATGTTCACAAATAACATTAAGAAAGGGAATCACATGAATATAATGCTATATTATATAGTAGTGCTATAATGCTATATTATAGCACTATATGATGCTATAATAGCACTATAATGGCACTATAATAGCACTATAATGCTAATATAGTACTATAATAATGCTATATTATATTACATAGCATTATATTCATGTGATTACAAAGAATATTCAGGACTAATTTCTTTCAGGATTGACTGGTTTGATCTCCTTGAAGTGCAAGGGACTCACTCTCATGAGTCTTCTCCAACACCACATTTCAAAAGTATCAATTCTTCTTGCACTCAGCCACCTTTATAGTTCAACTCCCATATCCATACATGACCACTGGAAAAACCATAGCTTTGACTATATAGACCTTTATTGGCAAAGTAACATTTCTGCTTTTCAATGTATTGTCTAGGTTTGTCGTATCTTTTCTTCCAAAGAGGAAGCATCTTTTAATTTCATGCCTGCATTCATTATCTGAAGTAATTCTGGAGCCCAAGAAAATAAAAGCTGTCACTGTTTCCATTGTTTCCCCATCTATTTGCCATGAAGTGATGAGACCAGATGCCATGATATGAGCTTTCTGAATGTTGACTTCCAAGCCAGCTTTTTCACTCTCCTCTTTTACTTTCATCAAGAGGCTCTTTAGTCCCCTCTCTGCTTTCTGTAATAAGGGTGGTGTCATCTGTATATCTGAAGTTATTGATATTTCTCCTGGCAATCTTGACTCTAGCTTGTGAACCATCCAGCATTTTGCATGATGTAATCTGCATATAAGTTAAATAAACANAAAAAAAAAAAAAGACTTCGAGGTCATGGTCAATTCCGGAGCCTCTGACACCACCCACATGTATGAGCCTGACTTATTCTCTGTATCACATGGCTGTCAAGTGTTCAATCATCAAATGAGTCGTTACTAAGCAGATACTGCAGATATGATGGTGAGGCAGAAAGATGGTGTCCTGTCTCCAGACACAGAATGCGTGTGTATCATTTCAGGCAGAGCATAGAGTGGGGGAGTGGGAGGCAGGGCCTTCCTCATTTCAGAGCCACGAGGGCAGAAGCTTCACAGAGGAGGGTTGAGTCAGTCAGACCTGTCCAACTTTTCAAAGCCTTCTGGCGGATCTAGCGATGCCCTCCTCCCTGCCTCCCCACCCCTGCGCCCCAGAGAACACGCTAGCGTCCACCCCACCACCTCCTAAGGTGTGTGTCCTCTCCACCTTGGCCTGGCTCAGCTTCCTGCATCCAGGGTGCCTGTTCTGCACCACACCTCCTGCTGCTGCTGCAACAGCAGTACAGACGATAACAGTGACAGCCGCTGGGTCCTCCAGGCGGGGAGGACAGGGCGCACGGCCAGGCAGTAAACTAGACGCACAGCGCACGGCAGGGCTGATTAGCTGCTGAGGGGGCTTCGTCAATGTTTACTCAGAACGTGTCACGGCACCCCAAGGAGCAGTCCCCACGGGCCCACGTGGAGGAGGGCGGATGTCTCTCTGCTGTCAGCCCTGGCTGCCTTTGGAGGTGGGGATGTGGCTGGGCAACACACAGGTAATGTCCAACGGTGCTGTCTGTGTAGGACTTTAACTGAGACTGAAGGAAGGGGAACAGATTGGGAGGAAACGTGGCAGGGCTGAGTGGAGTAAGACAGATATGGCACATAAACACACCTGTTCCGGCAGTCCAAGGCGGGGACAAGCTTAGCTAGGTAACTAGAATGAAGATGGAAGATGCTATTGTCAGTCACAGAAAGCAGAATCTTTGGCAAGTCAACCAGTCTCTCTGGGCCAAAGTGTCCTGTCAAACAAAAGGAATGGTTTTGCAGGAGATATGCCTAGGAAAGCAGCCCAGGGAGGAGCACGTGGCCTTTTCAACTGAGCTCAAAGAGCTCTTTTTCAACTGGAATGATTTTAACCCCCAGGGACGCTTGGCAACTTCCGGAGCTCTCTTTTGGTGGTCTCACCTGAAGGGTGCTGTGGCTTCCCTGGTGACTCAGACGGTAGAGTCTGCCTGCCATGCGGGAGACCGGGGTTCCATCCCTGGGTTGGGAAGATCCCCTGGAGGAGGTCATGGCAACCCACTCCAGTATTCTTACCTAGAGAATTCCATGGACAGAGAAGCCCGGCGGGCTACAGTCCACGAGGTCGCAAAGAGCTGGACGCGACTGAGCAACTAACACACACTTCCACGGTGAAGGTGCTACCGGCAGTCAGAAGGGAGGCTGAGGCGCTACTAGGCATTCTACCACGTGCAGGACAGACCCTCTCCCAGCAGAGAATCTGGGGTCCCAGCTCTTGCAGGCAGGAAACCTTGAGCCGGAGGAGCAGACTTGGGTCCGCGGTGCTATGGGACTGTGAACAGTGTCTTCCTGGTCTGAAAAATGCAAGCGGTTAAGAGCTGAGTTGCTTATCACACAACTTTGTGAGGCTCAGTCTCCAGAACGGGAGGCTCCAGGCTCACAGTGGGAAAACTTCCTGTTCACTTTGGAAAGGGCCTTTCCCTGAACTTTTTCTTAGTTTGAAACCTGCGGGGTGTGGGACTTCCCTGGTAGTTCAATGGACAAGACTCTGCCATCCCAATACAGGGAGCTGGGGTTTGATCCCTGGTCGGGGAACTAGATCCTATACTGCAACTGAAGATCCTTTGGGGGGAAAAAAAAATCCTGCATGCCGCAACCAAGACCTGGCACAGTCAAATAAGTAAATAAATATAAAAAAGAAAGACCGAGACCTTGGTGTAACTGAAGCACCTGGCACAGTGACTGGCATATAGGAGGTGTTTGTAAGTTAAAAAGAGAAAAAAAAAGTCACAGCAAAAAGAAAAAACAGCCCCCACCCCGCTTCTGGTCCCATTTCCTCCCTATCTCAAGGCTGCCTTCTTGATCTAGCCTTTCTATTAGGGTCCATACAGGTGCAGAGTAGTGCTGTTGACTGAGGTCATCTCAAAAGCGCCCCGAAGGATCAGGGCTAAACAGACCCCGAGGATGGCTGACAAGGGAGACTGGGAAGTTTTGCCAAATGTCAAGGGCAAGCCCCCCCTCCAACCCCCATGTAGGGGTCCCACCTTCTCGCTCCAATGGGGCGAGGCCTCAGATTTCAAGGGCCTCTGCTCCCCTGAGGTTGGCCTCTCAGGGGGCTGTGCCGGTTGGTGGCACTCAGTCTACAGACACTGTGCTGACTGTGGGCAGCTTGGCGACTGGGGTGAGGTGGGGGCCACGAAGCCAGGCCCCGCACCCAGAGCGCTGTTTCTTCCCCATTCCTCCCAGAGCCCTTCTGACGTCACAGCCTTCTGGAAGCTGCTGCGGAGGGACCAAGGGCATGATCCATCCTTGAACTTGCCGTCCAACTGGGAAGGCCAGATGTCCCCTTGACATTTGATGACAGAGGGGATATTTCACCAAGTGTGCACAAGTACTGGAACCGAGAAGCTGAGAGGCAGAACGGAAGGGCTGAAGCTCAGGCAGACAAGCTGCCTTTAGGACTCCAGGGTCCTCAGCCATGAGGCTGGCTCACCCGAACCTCTGTAAGGACGGGGAGAGGTGTCCCGTCACAGGCCAGCGTTCTTCCCAGGACACTGTGCTGCGTCCTCCTCAACGCGTGGTCTCCCACCCCGCTTGGCTTCTCTGAAGAGTGTGAGAACCACCCTGGGCTGGCTCAGCGAGAACCTGGGGCAGGACGGACGGCCTGGCTCAAGGCTGCAGAGACTTGGGACTTCCAGCCTGGAGCCTCCTGCATGTCAGGGGAGGGGAGGGAACTGGGCCTGCTTTGGGTGGGAGACAGGAAAAAGATTTGGTGGGCTTGCTTAGCTCAGCTAGTAAAGAATCCGCCTGCGGTGAGAGAGGCCTGGGTTCGATCCCTGGGTTGGGAAGATCCCCTAGAGAAGGAAAAGGCTACCCACTCCAGTGTTCTGGCCTGGAGAATTCCCTGGAGAGTCGGACACGAC
The DNA here is from genome assembly GCA_006410875.1 of Neotragus pygmaeus. Taxonomy (NCBI): domain Eukaryota; kingdom Metazoa; phylum Chordata; class Mammalia; order Artiodactyla; family Bovidae; genus Neotragus; species Neotragus pygmaeus. The sequence continues at coordinate 2,912 of SJYV01016510.1, read as the reverse complement.
TGAGCGACTTTCACTTTCACTTCTCGCAGGGGAGGCACAGCAGCACTTGGTGCAATCACTTAGGAGCTGGTCCCTTCCTCTGGCCTCCAGAGGTGTCCACTCTGCTCACCAAGGGCGCTCTCTCCACACAGACACCTTGAGCTGAGGTGTAGCCCCCTCCCTGCTCCTTTCCCCTCTAGAATAAGCAAGGCCATGTCACCACGGCTTGGTGCATAAGGAAACAGTTCCCAGGAAGTGTTTAATCCTCACACAAGCTCAGGGAGTGGGTGATCAGGTCCTTCGGCCCCCTACCCACCTCGGGAACCGGGTCCTCCCTTCCTTCCCCTGACCCTCCTCCTGCCCACCTGGGAGGCCAGGCTCCTCTCAGAGGATGCTTGGGGCTCCCCTGCTCCCATTGCCACCACTGCCGGTGTCTGTACCACCCGAGCATCTGGACCCTCCCCAAGGTGCTGCTGGTGCCCAGGGTTTTGCAGAAGGAAAGAGGCGAGGATGAGAGTTTGGCTCAGAAGTAGGAGGCTGGGAGAGGCTGAGCGTGGTGCTTTTGCAGTTGCCGTAGCCCTGGGCTCTCCAGGCCCCCCAGCAACCCAGCCCGAGGTGGGGCCAGCTCAGCCCCTGTGGTCCGGCAGTTTCTCTGCTGTCCACTCCCCAGTTCTCTCTGCAGATCTGCTCAGTCACATATATGAAGAGGGGGCAGTGTGCGATTTTTAGCTGATCTTCCTGGCCTGGCACTGTGGCATTTAGGCCAGGGCTCTTAGAAGCCAGGGAGGCTGAGGCGCCTTAGTACAGTCTGGCTTTGGCAGGAGGCCAAGGCTGGGCTTTGGCCAGTGTGTAACTACAGAAGGCACGTACATCCTGGCTGGTGAGGGGGACCAAGAGCCAGCCCTGGGTCCTGGGGTGGAGAGAAGACAAACGCTCCTGAAGATGGGCCCAGCCTCCCACACCACCAGAGCATCAGCCAGGGTCTCCCTGCTTTGGGGCTGCAGATCAAGGCACAAAAGGGGAGGAGGGCCTCAGGTAAAGGCACTCAGGGAACCACCACATCAGCTTGCAGCAGCCAGAGAGAACTGGACCATTCAGGAAGGTGCTGGGGAAGGAAGGGAGACCCCAGGACCAGGGCTCTCAAAATGGCAGGGTCAAATTCTGCCCTCGATCCATGCAGAGTCTAGAGTAGGAGCCTGCAGGGACAGGCCAGGAAGGCCTCAGCCCTCAGCCCCCAGCCCCTAGCCATCCTCGCTGAGTCTCCCACCTTGAGTTCAGAAGCTCGAGTGAGACCGGGTTCCTGGCTCAGAGCCCTGTCCTCGTCCCTTCTATTCCACCAGACCTCTTGGGGAACCAGCAGCACCAGGAAGCCCAGGAAAGGAGAGGCCCAGGGACTGGAGCTGCCCCGGAGAGCCCATCACATTCAGGAATAAAGATGGAGGCTCACCCCACCCGGGGCCTGCAGGGCAAGGCTGGCCCAGGGGAGGCAGAGGGCTGGGCATGAGGGAGAGCAGATGGTAGTGAAGCTTCCGCTTCATGTAAACAAGGGGTGAGCCTGCCTGGCCACAACAGCCTTGTGGAGGCAGGCAGTTGACTTGAGATGCTGCGGATCCTCACATCCGGGATGCAGGGTCCCAAGGCCAGGATGGAGCCTGCTGGGGTGGAAGGCCAGTAGGCTCCAATGTGCAAACTGGCGCAGGGTTTGAGCTGTGTCTCCATAGGACAGGACGGGGCGTGCACAGGTCCTCCGACAGCTGGCTTGTGGCTCAGGAGATCACACAGTTGCTGTTCTTGGCAGGACTGGGACTGCCTTTACCTGCAGAGACAAGGGACACAGGTGAGGGGGTGTAGGCGAAGCACTCACTGGGCTGGCCTCCAGCGCCTCTCCTGTGCACCGCCCACACCTCAAATTTGGGTGCTGGGGTCACTGTCTCCCTCCCAACCTACTGAAACCAGCTCATAGGATCCTTAGGAAAGCAAAATGAAAGGTCCTGTCCTGATGACCTTATGCAGACCACCTCTGGTTGGGGCATCAAGGGATCTGCCATCTCCTGGCCTCAGCAGGGTGGTTTGTGCATGCGTGCTCAGTCATGTCCGACTCTTTGTGACCCCATGGACTGCAGCCCGCCAGGCACCTCTGTCCATGGAATTCTCCAGGCAAGAATACTGGAGTGGGTTGCCATTTCCTACTTCAAGGGATCTTCCTGACCTAGGGATTGAACCTGCATCTCTGCATTGGCAGGTGAGTTCTTCACTACCAAGCCACTCTGGAAGCCTCAGCAGGGTGGTTCACCAGGAGCTAATACTCTATGCAGCATCACAGTCTCACAAGCGCAACCGCAGTCACTTTCGTGAATCCTTGGAGTGGCACTGCTGAGACGGGGTATCCTCTGCCCAACCTGATAGTGGGGGTGGTGGGGCCAGCAGCCCCCAGAGCTGGCAGCACCTATGCCAGCGCCTGGCCTGCATGGTGGCACAGACCCCAGGCTTAGGGGGCACAGGGAACACCTTTCCTCAGGAGGAAAGAAGGGGGAGCGAGGCACAGCTCTGCTCTTCCCGGGCCCCTTCCATGTGCTTCCACAGCCTTTATATCCCAGGCGGAGGCCAGCTGGGTTCCTGCACTCAGACCAGCATTCCATTGCTGCGAGGAGCCCTCCTGTTCTTTTTCCTCTGGTTCCTCTCCACACTGCCAGGGCCAGAGTCATCTCCTGGGGCTCACACCACCTTCCTGTATCACCTCAGCTGTGAATTTCATGGAGGTGGCGCTGGCCTTCTCTCCTGGGCCATTAGCAAGAACGACGCTGAACAGGTCTGAGTAGAGCCCGTCCCCTGCCTAGCTGGGTGGGACCCAGGACTTGGGACTCTCTGAGGGTCCAGCTGAGCCTCCCTGGAGGCCATCTGAGAGCAGGTGGAGCACTGAGGAGGTGGGAGGG
>SJYV01016509.1:20173-34779 GCA_006410875.1 Neotragus pygmaeus | reverse complement strand
TGACTCATTCGAAAAGACTTTGATGCTGGGAGGGATTGGGGGTAGGAGGAGAAGGGGACGACAGACGATGAGATGGCTGGATGGCATCATGGACTCGATGGACGTTGAGTCTGAGCGAACTCCGGGAGTTGGTGGTGGACAGTGAGTGCTGCGATTCATGAGGTCGCAAAGAGTTGGACACTACTGAGCGACTGAACGGAACGGAACTGAACTGAACCGTGCCCCTGGGTGAGCGCATGAAACTGCTGCTCTTGAGTGACTTACCTGCTCCCCGCCCTCTGGCGGCCAGCGAGAGGAACAGCAGGAGGCAGAATCTGGCACCTGGCCCCTAAGAAGAAAATGATACACAACTTCATTGGCCGATCCATCAATTTTCATCTTCCCATCCTTGCTGCCTGAACTTTCTGAGTAAGGAAACCTCAAATGGGAAGTGATGGCCTCCTGGACATTCTCAAGCCTACTGGAATACACCCAACCTCATCCAACCCTCAAATCCTTAAGGGACCACAGGCTCCTTTCTCTGAAACTCCCTATTCCTGAGACCAAGACCAGACCTGAGCTGGCATTGTGGCTGTCCACACACTTGGATCTTATCTCAGACTCAGTACAGAGAGCTTCCTCACAGCGCAGAGAGCTTCCTCCTTCCTTCCTTACAGATCCCAGGAACCGCAAGTTCCCTGCCAGGTGGAGTCTCAGAGCTACTGCCTCTGCATAGAGTCCTGACATGAGTGAGATGCTGAGCCTTGCGGAGAGAATAAAGCACGTGGGCCCAGCCCACTCTGGGCTGCAAGCCCTGCCCTCAAGCTTTCTTCCCTTGAAGGTTCCTGAGGCTTGGCTGGGCAATGAGAAGAAATGAGTGACTGTCTGGAGGGGCAGGAGGCAGCACTCTTGGTCACACAGATGACAGCCCATGAGGGCGAGCCCTGCAGGGTCAGAGCACACACAGTGTTCCCTTCCGTAACAGACTCTCGGATGGACGGGACCTCACGGTTCTCTCTGTAGCCTGTCCTGCTCCAGATGCCCCAGATGTCCTGCTCCAGATGTCCAGTCAGATGCCCCAGGGCTTCACACACCTCTGTCAGGTCATCATCCTTCCAGTCTCTCCTGAAACTTCTCCATGAAGCCGGCCCTGACACCCCCACCCCAGGCAAAGCTGACGGATACTCCCCTAGCCTAATAGGGACTTTGTCACCCGAATTATGACATGTGCCACACTGTCATGTCATTCTGTTTTAATTTGGAGGCCAAAATAATTGAAAATTTACAGAATATTGCAAAAATAAGAGTAGTGCAAAGACACATATAGCTTCTACCTAGATTCACCTATAGTTTGTGTTTTACCCAATTTACTTTAGCACGTGTGCCCTCTCTCTATGCGCATACACAAATTCACACAGGCTTTTTCTTTAAAAACAAATTGAGAGTAAGTTACATACATGAAGGCCCTTTCCCTAGATAAATATATGCTTTCCTAGTAGGGATCTCTCACATATAACCACAGTGAAATTATCAACTATGTATCATTAACTGTTTTTAATGTAACACGTGTTTTTCTAGGGTCCACTAACCTGGGAGTTCTACTCAGCTCAGCTGGCAGTCAGCAGACTGAAATTTCTCTGGCTTTCATTTCTTTCCATTATTAGGAGATTTCTGTCCACACTAAAGCCATAATCCCTAGGGGATGTTTTACACCTGCTGCCTACTGGATTTCCCCATTCCACACCCAAGCCAGCCCAGTTCCTTGAAAGGAATCGATGTCAAGGATTCAGAGCACTGACAACTGACCCTGCTGCTGATGCTAAGTCACTTCAGTTGTGTCCNCATAATCCCTAGGGGATGTTTTACACCTGCTGCCTACTGGATTTCCCCATTCCACACCCAAGCCAGCCCAGTTCCTTGAAAGGAATCGATGTCAAGGATTCAGAGCACTGACAACTGACCCTGCTGCTGATGCTAAGTCACTTCAGTTGTGTCCGACTCTGTGCGACCCCAGAGATGGCAGCCCACCAGGCTCCACCGTCCCTGGGATTCTCCAGGCAAGAACACTGGAGTGGGTTGTCATTTCCTTCTCCAATGCATGAAAGTGAAAAGGGAAAGTGAAGTTGCTCAGTCGTGTCTGACTCTTCACAACCCCATGGAGTGCAACCTACCAGGCTCCTCCATCCATGGGATTTCCCAGGCAAGAGTACTGGAGTGGGGAGCCACTGCCTTCTCCGACAACTGACGCTATGACACCTCATTTCTGTCACCTCTGTTGCCGGGACTGCCCTCGGGGTCAGGTGCTGGTGTTCAGGGCACTGCTCCCTCTCATTCCTGGGCCTCCAGCCCCATCTCTCTCTGATGTCCAAGGTGCAGGAGCCATCATGCTTGTTTAGTGCAGAGGAAGGCAAATGCCTTACACACATATAAACCATATCTAATCCAAGGCCTGGAATGTTATTAATAACTTACCCATGCACTCTACTACATCACAACCACCTGAATTTGTTTTCAGAGAGGACAGGATTGGAGGGAGAGAGGGAGAGAGGACTGACCTGTCTCCCATACATCTCTGCTGTTTGCTACAGCCATAGGGAAATGACCACTAATACCACTTAATCAGCAATTTCTCAGGTAGTCATTTGGGTTGTTCCCTGTGATTAATTCCCTTCTTTCTGGAGGCACAGGAAAGACTGCACCTCTCCTCTGTGAAGTTAACTGGGCCATGGGACTTGTTCTAGCCAAGAAACGTGAGCAGGAAGGGTCAGTTTCAGGCTGAAGCCTTTACCAGGCAGGGCACAAGTTCACACCATCCTTTTCCCAGCCTCCAGAAATGACCCCATAAAATATGGGGCCCTGGCTTGGTGGTATGTTTATGTCTGATGAGGAAACTAATCTTCGAGGTTGGAAAGATGGCATTCTGTGTTCTGTTTTAGGGGAAATGGTAAATGTGTTGCCTGTGGTGTCTCAGAAGGTGTGTGATGAATGGACTGCACCAGAGCTTTAAAGGCAGATCTCAGGGAAACAATATCAGCACTGCATCTCAGCTGCCTTGGTTTTGTATTACAAAGGAGAGGTCTGGGAGAAAAAAGTGGTCTGTTTTGCAAGCAGAAATGAAAAGAGTAACAAATTCTGGGTCTTCAACAGGCAAATGGTGTGGAAATTTTTCTTTATAAATCATCTTCAATCAAGGCACATGCGCACACACACACACACACACACACACACACACACACACGTGTGTATTTTGGGAGGGATATATATTGTTCCTACCTGATATATCAAACTTCTACAATTTGACTTGCAAAATTTGGGAAAATAAAGCAATACATCTGGATGAGTCATCTTCCAGATGTTCAATCTTTGGGCATCAACACACGGCGTTATCCTCTGCTGAATACTTTTTCTAACATGGGAGTATTTAGAATAAGTGGCCAAATGTATAGTCAGTGATCTCTACCAAAAGGGTTCATAACTACTGGATGAGATCTTCAGTAGCCTGGAAAGCTCAGCCTGGGAAGGAGGGGTTCTGACTGCAGTACAAGTTGGGCATATGCTGACGTTCTGAAATAAAGTGTGCTTAATATCCAAAAGGCTAATATTTGGGGTAAAATAAAAGTGTTCTTGCCTGGAGAATCCCAGGGGGTGGCAGAGCCTGGTGGGCTGCCAACTATGGGGTCGCACAGAGTTGGACACGACTGAAGCAACTCAGCAGCCACAGCAGCAACCTGTATTAGTCAAGGCTGTGGTTTTTCCTGTGGTCATGTGTGGATGTGAGAGTTGGACTGTGAAGAAGGCTGAGTGCCGAAGAATTGATGCTTTTGAACTGTGGTGTTGGAGAAGACTCTTGAGAGTCCCTTGGACTGCAAGGAGATCCAACCAGTCCATTCTAAAGGAGATCAGTCCTGGGTGTTCTTTGGAAGGAATGGTGCTAAAGCTGAAACTCCAGTACTTTGGCCACCTCATGCGAAGAGTTGACTCATTGGAAAAGACTTTGATGCTGGGAGGGATTGGGGGCAGGTGGAGAAGGGGACGACAGAGGATGAGATGGCTGGATGGCATCACCAACTCGATGGATGTGAGTTTGAGTGAACTCCGGGAGTTGGTGATGGACAGGGAGGCCTGGCGTGCTCTTTGAGCTTGTAAAGAGTCAGACACAACTGAGCGGCTGAACAGAACCTGTATTAGTGTCTTTAAAAAATGTGAAATCTGAATTTATATATCAGTATATATCTCGAGGAACACTTTGCATTAAAATTTCAAAGTGAATAAAACTACACTTCTTTTTTTAAAAGTCACCATATCTGTTCCTCACTTAAAAGCCCATCCTGATTTTATCCCAATAAGTACACTAGCATTTCAATTTACAGAATATCACAGTGCACTGGAATACTGAAAGTTTGTATGTAAAGAAGGCTGAGAGCCAAAGAATTGATGCTTTCAAATTGTGGTGCTAGAGAAGACTCTTGAGAGTTGCTTGGACAGCAAGGAGATCAAACCAGTCAATCCTAAAGGATATCAACCCTGAATATTCATTGGAAGAACTGATGCTGAAGCTGAAGCTCCAATATTTCGGCCACCTGATGAGAACAGTCAACACATTGGAAAAGACCCTGATGCTGGGCAAGATTTAGGGCAAAAGGAGAAGAGGGCATCAGAGGATAAGATGGTTGGATAGCATCGCCAACACAATGGACATGAGTTTGAGTAAATTCCAGGAGATAGTAAGGGACAGGGAAGCTTGGCTTGCTGCTGTCCATGGGGTCGCAAAGAGTCAGACACGACTTAGCAACTGAAGAACAACAACAATGGAGTACTGAAAGCTTGCTTTGTAGTCACAGCATCCTGGTTGCAGACTCAGGTTTTAGAGCTGCATATAACTCCAGTACTTTGGCCACCTCATGTGGAGAGTTGACTCATTGGAAAAGACTTTGAAGCTGGGAGGGATTGGGGGCAGGAGGAGAGAGGGACAACAGAGGATGAGATGGCTGGATGGCATCACTGACTCAATGGATGTGAGTTTGAGTGAACTCCGGGAGTTGGTGATGGACAGGGAGGCCTGGCGTGCTGCGATTCATGGGGTCACAAAGAGTCGGACACGACTGAGCGACTGAACTGAACTGATAGTCTATTATTGCAGTTGTTAAATATTCTTATTTCCAGACATCAGAGTATGTCTTTTCTTAGGTAATTAATATGGATCTATTGAGTAATTCATCCTTGACATTCTCAAAATAGAAAATATTAGGTTACCAGACATGGGAAACCATCAACTTTTAGTGAGAAATCCTATAAGAGAAAAATAAATATTTGAGTGCAATGTTATCAATTGTATAATAAAGACAGCCTCAAAATTATGAAAATATATTGGAGGAGGTGGTTGATTCTGTCACTGGGAAAGGGAGGTAAGTCTTTTTTCTCAAAGAAATCATTGACTCCAGTATATGAATAATATCAAATATTTAGATTGTGAGTGGGAGGGGGTTGTATTGAATCAAATATTCACAAAGTGTCATCTAAAGATTGTGGTAGGTAATACTTCCTACATACATAATACAAAATTCTTTTCCCAGGAAGTAGATATATTCATGCTAAAGAACTATATTTATTCTGTGGTTAAGGCCTTTCTATTCTGTTATTGTTAGAATATCTTTCCACTTTGCTGTACACCTGAAACTAACACAATATTGTAAATCAACTATATGCCAATAAAAAAAATTTTTAATGTCTTTCATGTAAAATTCTATGGATAACAGATGTTCGATTTCAGCTTCTTAGTCTTTAACTGGGAGGTTTTTTAATTTGGTAACTTTACATTGTTTCCCATGGAAGTAAATGAATTTTATGTAAGTGGTAAGTTTATGACTCTGTGCTCATCCTAATCTAGCTCTGAGAAAACCAAAGTCCTCATCTCTATTGGACAAAGTATTTGGGCAGAGGCACCACTAAGCTTTCCTCCTAAAGGACATAGAAGCAACCCTAGGGAATTTACAAAACAAGAAAAGATCCCAACTTGGCAGGGAACTCTTCATTCCAAGAAGCTCATAGAAGGAGAGAAAGATAAGGGAAAGCTTCTTCACCCTTTAGAAGGAGAATGCAGAGGCTGTTCTATTTTGGTGACTAAGTATCCTACTCTTTTCCCTTTGGGGTTACAGGCTTATTGTAGAACCATCTCTTCTTTCAATTATGTCCATCCTTGCTTTATGTATTTTAATGGTCTGTAGTTAGTTGCACAAATGTTTGCAAATGCTGGATCTTCTTGTTATTTTGAACCATTGTTAACATATAATGTCCTTTGTCTCTTGCAAATTTCCATTCTTTTTGTTGATATTAGTATACTGCCATGCTTTCTTTTTATTCTCATTTTCATAGGTTATCTTTTCCCCCTCTCCTCACTTTTATTCACTTTCAACCTCTTTATATCTTCAGATCTAAAGTGAGATGCTTGGAGACAGTATAGGCTTCATCATAAAAAAGGGCAACGCCAAAGAATGTTCGACCTATCATACAATTGTGTTCATTTCACATGCTAGCAAAATTAAGCTCTAAATGCTTCAATCTAGGATTCAGCAGTACGTGAACCGAGAACTTCCAGGTATACAGCCTGGGTTTAGAAAAAGGAAAGGAGCCAGAGATCAAATTGTGAACACCTGGTGGATCATAGAAAAAGCAAGAGAGTTCCAGAAAAGCATCAATTTCTGCTTCATTGACTGTTCAAAGGCCTTTGAATGTGTGTATCACAACAAACTGTGGAAAACTCTTAAAGAGGTGTTAATGCCAGACTATCTTACCTGACTCCTGACAAACCTGCATGCAGATCAGAAAGCAACAGTTAGAACTAGACATGGAAAAACTGACTGGTTCAAAATTAGGAAAGGTGTAGGAGAAGACTGCATATCGTCACTCTGCTTATTTAACTTCAATCAGAGTATATCATTGTAAATGCCAGACAGGATGAAACATAGGCTGGAATCAAAATTAGCAGAGAAATATCAATAATCTCAGATATGCAGATGATATCACTCTAATGGCAAAAAGTGAAGAAGAACTAAAGAGCCTCTTGATGAGGATGAAAGAGGAGAGTTTAAAAGCTGGCTTAAAACTTAGCAATCAAAGAATTAAGATCATGGCATCCTGTCCCATTACTTCATGGCAATTAGAAGATGAAGAAGTGGAAACAGTGAGAAAATGTATTTTCTTGAGCTCCAAAATCACTGCAGATGGTGACTGAAAGAGTAAAATTAAAAGATACTTGCTCCTTGGAAGGAAAGCTATGAAAAATCTTGACATCTTATTTAAAGGCAGAGATGTCACTTTGCCAACAAGAGTTGTTGTTGTTCAATTGCTCAGTCCTGTCTGACTCTCTGCAGTCCCATGGACTGCAGCAAGCCAGTCTTCCCTGTCTTCACCATCTCCCAGGGTTTGCTGAAACTCAGGTCCATTAAGTATGTGATGCCATCCAACCATCTCATCTTCTGTCGTCCTCTCTCACAACAGGTGTGCATACAGTCAAAGCTATGGTTTTTCTAGTAGTCATATATGGAATAAGAGATAGACCATAAAGAAGCTGAGCACAGAAGTACTGATATTTTTTGAACTACAATGCTGGAGAAGACTCTTGAGAGTTCCTTGGACTGCAAGATCAAACCAGTCCATCCTAAAGGAAATCAACCCTGAATATTCATTGGAAGGACTGATGCTGAAACTCCAGTACTTTGGTCACCTGTTGCAAAGAGCCAACTCACTGGAAAAGACCCAGATTCTGGCAAAGACTGAAGGTAATAGGAGAAGAGGGTAGCAGAGGATGAGATGGTTGGATGGCATCACTGACTCAGTGCATATGAGTCTGAGCAAACTTCAGGAGATCGAGAAGTCAAGGAAGCCTGGTGCGCTGCAGTCCATCCAATGGCAAAGAGTCAGACGTGACATAGTGACAGAACAACAACAAAGATTTGGACTAAATACATTTAGTTCCAGAGCTTGGGCTTTAAAACATTCACATGACAGGTATGGGGCACAATAAAAACAATGACAAGTGAAAACTGTCCCACCTCAGAGTTCTCTGGTTCCTCCAGGGTGGAAGGGATCACAGCTAAAGTCAAGTCACCTTCTCAGAGAAGTACTCCCTAGCATTCTTTTCTGGACTTGTGAGTGCTCTGTTCTCCCACAGCTCCTTTGCCTGTCCTCATCTGAGCACTTATCCCCTTGCATAGAAATAGCCTGTGGGCTCCAACACATTCCTAGAATGGAGCACATCTGTTTTCTCTACCACTGCACCCCCCACACGTAGCCCAAGAACTAGCACGATGCTCAGTAGATATTGCTGGAATGAATTCATAAAGGAAGGCAGGAACAGAAAAACTATCCTTATCTATCCACCTCTTATCTGCACACCCTAGTACAGAGGTGAGTCACACGCGGGGAAGCACCAACAACAGGCGAAACAGATTCATGTTCCCGTCATCCTCTGCAGGCAGAGGAAGGGCAGCTGAGAGCAATGATGGGCAGAGACATCTATGTTTGGAGACAGAGGATGGCGAGAAGAGGCAAAGCAGGTGAAGAGAATGGGGAGAAGAGACAAGGCAGGAAAGAACAGGGGACAGAAAATAAGTGCTTGAGGAAAGGCGAAGAAATAGAGGAAGAGAGACTGCAGAGAGAACACCAACGCTGCCTGACTCAGGACCAGATACATCTAGTTTAAAGACAGATGAACATCCCAGGAAACTTCTCTCTTTCACTCCCCCTTCCTCTCTGTTTTGTCCTTCCTTTTCCTCTCCTTCCTCCCCATCTCCTAATTTCCCCAAGCCCTAAGGACTTTGCACTTCATGTTCTAGCCAGTAAGAAATAACTGACACCTAAAAGGGGGAGAAAATTGGGAAGGCGTGTTATCACCAGATTTGCATCCAAGAAGAAAACACTATAAGATGTCTAAGGTTTAGTCTTAGGTCAGGACTGAAGTTATCCACATCTTGTCTGTACTGATAACACATTAAGGGTGATTTGGCCCCTTGGCTCCTTCTAAGTAAGTCCCTGAAGAGAGAACCCAAGAAGCTGTCAACCCACTTTCCAAGAAGGGTAACCATCATGACAGGCCTGCCAATCCCATCTATCCTTAAGGAGAAATCCCCAACAACCACAGCTACAATATACCCCATTTGCATTAGTGTCCCCTCAAATTAAACACTTTCTTTTCTTTAAGGTCTTCAGGTGATGGACATAAATTGATTAATTCATGTGGGTGAGTCAGGAAAGGTTAGAATAAAATGCTTCTCCTCCACCCTTAATATTTTGGTTATTTTAAAGGTAATCTGAAAGGAGAATGGAGGAGAGCCATAATCATCAGTCACGATTCCTGGGCCCTAATATCCAAACACAAGAGTAGTTAAAGGAGAATCAACCCAAACAATACACATTCTTTGGAAATGCCCTACAGTTTCCCTGCCTCTAAGGAAAAGCCATCTCAGAAACACCAAGCCTTAAACCCATGTCATTACTCTTGTCTCCTCAACCAATAACATTCTAGTTAATAGGTGGGTTGTTCTCCATCCTGGAATCCCATAATCAGGAGGAGAGCTCTGGGTCTCATATCACAAGGCTCTCAACAATAGAAACAAGCACAGCTGCCTCAGTTATCCCCAAGCTGTTGCTGAAATTAGTTTGAGTTGCACATCCATGCCAACCAAAACCAGAGAAACCCCCACTCTGCAAGGGGTTAGACTCTGGGAAGATCGCTCCTGCAGTGACCCAGTGCTTAGAAACAAGGAGGGGAAGATGAGACACTGAGACATCTGCTGTTGTGGCCAATGACATCCGAGTGGCCAGATCAAGTGGACTTTTTTGGTTCTCGTTATTCCTTATGTGAGTTCTTTGCCTTCTTGTTGTTCAGTCCCTAAGTCATGTTCAACTCTTTGTGAGTTCATGGACTGCAGCACACCAGGCTTCCCTCTCCTTCACCATCTCCTGTAATTTGCTCAAACCTATGTTCACTGAATTGGTGATACCATCTAACCATCTCATTCTCAGTTGTCCCCATCTCCTCCTGCCTTCTATCTTTTCCAGCATCAGGGTCTTTTCCAATAAGTCAGTTCTTCAAAAAAGGTGGCCAAAGTTTAGGAGCTTCAGCAGCAGTTCTTCCCATGAATATTCAGGATTTATTTCCTTCGAGACTAACTGGTTTGACTCCTTGCAGTCCAAGGGACTCTCAATAGTCTTCTCCAACACCACAGTTCAAAAGCATCAATATTTTGGTGCTCAGCCTTCTTTATGATCCAACTCTCACATCCATACATGACTACTGGAAAAACCAAAGTTTTGACTATATGGACCTTTGTCAGCAAAGAGACATCTCTGCTTTTTAATATGCTGTCTACATTTGTCATAGCTTTCTTCCAAAGAGCAAGCGTCTTTTAATTTCATGCCTACAGGCACCATTTGCAGTGATTTGGTGCCCAAGAAAATAAAGTATGTCACTGTTTCCATTATTTCCCCATCTATTTGCCATGAAGTGATGGGACCAGATGCCATGATCTTTGTTTTTTGACTGTTGAGTTTTAAACCAGTTTTTTCACTCTCCCCTTTCACCCTCATCAAGAGGCTCTTTAGTTCCTCTGTTTTCTGCCATAAAGGCGGTATCATCTGCATATCTGAGGTTATTGATATTTCTCTGGCAATCTTGATTCCAGCTTGTGCTTCATCCAGCCCAGCATTTTGCATGATGTACTCTGCATATAAGTTAAATAAACAGGGGTGATATATGCAGCCTTGACTTACTCCTGTACCAATTTTGAACCAGTCTGTTGTTCCACGTCCAGTTCTAACTGTTGCTTTTTAACATGCATACAGATTTCTCAAGAGACAGGTAACGTGGTCTGATATTCCCATCTCTTTAAGAATTTTCCACAATTTGTTGTGATCCACACAGTCAAATGCTTTAGCAAAATCAGTGAAGCAGATGTTTTCTGGAATTCTCTTGCTTTTTCTATGATGCAGTGAATGCTGGCAATTTGATCACTGCCTTTTTTAAATCTAGCTTGTACATCTGGAAGCTCTTGGTTCACGTACTGTTGAATCCTAGCTTGGAGGATTATGAGCATGACCTTGCCTGCATGTGAATTGAGGACAATTGTGTGGTAGTTTGAACATTCTTTGGTGTTGCCCTCTTTGGGATTGGAATGAAAACTGACTTTTTCCAGTCCTGTGGCCACCGCTAAATTTTCAAAATTTGCTGGCATATTGAGTGCGGCACTTTCACAACATCATCTTTTAGGATTTGAAATAGCTCAGCAGGAATTCTATCAACTCCACTAGCTTTGTTCATAGAGATGTTATCTAAGGCCCACTTGACTTTGCACTCCAGGATGTCTGGCTCTAGGTGAGTAATCACACCATCATGGTTATCTGCATATTAAAATCTATTTTGTATAGTTCTGTGTATTCTTGCCACCTCTTCTTAGTATCTTCTGCTTCTGTTAGGTCTATACCACTTCTGTCCTTTATTGTGCCCATCTTTGAATGAAATGTTCCCTTGGTATCTCTAATTTTCTTGAAGAGATCTCTAGCCTTTCCCATTCTATTGTTTTCCTCTATTTTTTTTTTTTTGCCTTGTTCATTTAAGAATGTTTTCTTTTCTTTCCTTGTTATTCTTCTATATCTTTCCTTTTCTCCTTTGCCTTTCACTTTTTTTCTTTTCTCAGCAATTTGTAAGGCCTCCTCAGAAAACCATTTTGTACTTCTTTTTCTTGGGGATGGTTGTGATCACCACCTTATGTACGATGTTACAAACCTCCATCCATAGCTCTTCAGGCATTCTATCAGATCTAATCCCTTGAATCTATTCATCACTTGCACTGTATAATTATAAGGGATTTGATTTAGGTGATACCTGAATGGCCTAATAGTTTTTCCTAACTTCTTCAATTTCAGTCTGAATTTTACAATAAGGAGTTCATGATCTGAGCCATGTCAGCTCCCAGTCTTCTTTCCCCTGCCTGTATAGAACTTCTCCATCTTCCACGGCAAAAAAATATAATCAATCTGATCTCGGTAGTGACCATCTGGTGATGTCCATGTGTACAGGTCTCTCTTGTGTTGTTTGCAGAGGGTGTTTGCTATGGCCAGTGAATTCTCTTGGCAAAACTCTGTAAGCCTTTGTCCTGCTTCATTTTGTACTCCACAGCCAAACTTGCCTGTTATTCCAGATATCTCTTGACTTCCTACTTTTGCATTCCAGTCCTCTGTGATGAAAAGGACAACATTTTTGTGTTAGTTTTAGAAGATCTCATAGGTCTTCATAGAACCATTCAACTTCAACTTCTTCGGGATTAGTGGTTGGGGAATATATTTGGGTTACTTTGATATAGAATGGTTTGCCTTGGAAATGAACCAAGATCATTCTGCAATTTTTGAGACTGTGTCCAAGCAGTGCATTTCAGTGGAGAAGGAAATGGCACCCCACTCCAGTACTCTTGCCTGGAAAACCCCACGGACAGAGTGGCCTGGTGGGCTACTGTCCATGGGGTTGCAAAGAGTCAGACACGACTGAGTGAGTTCACTTTCACTTTTCACTTTCATGCATTGGAGAAGGAAATTGCAACCCACTCCAGTGTTCTTGCCTAGAGAATCCCAGGGACAGGAGAGCCTGATGGGCTGCCGTCTATGGGGTTGCACAGAGTCAGACACAACTGAAGCGACTCAGCAGCAGCAGCAGTGCATTTCAGACCCTTTTGTTGACAATCAGGGCTACTCTTTACTTCTTAGGGATTCTTGTTCACAGTAGTAGATATTATGGTCATCTGAATTAAATTCACCCATTTCCATCCATATTAGTTCACTGATTTCTAAAATGTCTATGTTCACTCTTGCATCTCCTCTTTGATCACTTCCAATCTGCTTTGATTCATGGGCCTAACATTCCAGGTTCTTATTGTTCTTTATAGCCTCTGACTTTGCTTTCACCTCCAGACTTTGCTTTCACCTCCAAACAACTGGGCATTGTTTCCTCTTTGGTTCAGGATTTTCATTCCTTCTGGAGCTATTTCTTTGCTCTTTTCCAGTATCATATTGGGCACCTACCTATCTGGGGAGTTCATCTTTCAGTGTCCTATCTTTTTGCCTTTTCATACTGCTCATGGGGTTCTCCTGACATCCTTTCAACATTTCTGAACATTTATTCTCAGGTTACTTGGCTAGACCCTTTCTTCATGAGTTCCTCAAGTACTGTTCCCTAAGAAAGGACACATATTCCCTCCTTTATAGACTGCATGAACCCCCAGCTTCATAAAATTTCACTGATGGCCCCCAAATTGCTGTCTCTGATCCAGAGGTTTCTTGGGCTAAACCTCAAAATTCAACTGCCACCTAGATGTCTTCAAGGCAGTTTAGTTCCCCATGTGACTAAAACAGCCAGTTCTATCCCTCACTGATCTCATACCCGTCCATTGTCTAGACATCCTAACTCTCAGTCACCCAAATGACAACCAAGTGGTGATTCTAAACTTCTTCCCTTCCCATCTTCCCCCTATGCCACTGCTCAGAACGTAAAATCTTTTAATTCATCAAATCCCACTGTTCCTTTCCATGGGCATTGCCCTACTCAAGCCTTCATGTGGCTTATTGAACCTGTTCATTACTGATTTCCTTGTTCCTAGTCTCTTTCCCTGGGATCTGTCACCTTTGTGATACCAACATGATCTTTGTAAAACAAAGATGATCAGGTCAATCTTTCCTTTAAAATTCTGTAATGCTCCCATCACATACAGCATAAACCCCAAATCATTGGCATCATGTAAAAAGTTCCCCCATCACCCGGGTTCTGTTAATATTTCCAGCATCACCTACCTCCTGCATCTGTCCAACAAACATTCCATGCTCCAAAATTGAAAACCAAGTTGCTGCCATAACATAATCTCTCTAAAATAGTCATGATTCTAAATAGACTGTTCACTCAACCTAAATTGCCCTGATTTCCCTTAGACTCCTGTACATCTTCCAAGACACACTCAGAAGTTACCTTTCATGAGTCATCACCACTGACACTCCAGCAGAGTTAGGGTGTCATGGTAACCACTCAGTAGTATTTTTGTTATATTAATATGCTTCAGATGATAATTATGTGTTTGTACGGATGTCTCTCCTGCCAAACACTGAGCAAGTCACATGCCATTCACGTGCTTCTCTCTGCCACAACAGCAGAGGGTAGCTGCCCCCTGCACGCTTGCTAAGGTGCACACAGGCACATGTGCACACAACCTCACACCTGCTTTGGACCATGACTGGAGGGAACCACGGGGACAGGCTGGCACAAGGAGGAGGAATGCACAAAACTGTCCCTTTTGTGCCCCCACACTGATCACTCCCCCGTCAGACCTGAGGTTCTCCCTGACAGGGAAGCTGCCTTATCCTGACTGGGAGAGAGACAAGCTGAAGGCTGAGGAGGAAGAAGAGATAAATCTTGAGAGTGACCTGCCACAAATAAACCTAAGACCCTTGTCTTAGGCTTCCCTGATGGTCCAGTGGTTAAGACTCCATGCTTCCACTGCAGGGAGAATGGGTTCAAATCCCTGGTCATGGAAATAGGAAATAAGATACAACTGGTCACTCAATGCAACCAAAAAAAAAAAAAAATGTGA
>SJYV01016509.1:0-20064 GCA_006410875.1 Neotragus pygmaeus | reverse complement strand
TAAACAAAAAAAAAAAAAAAAAAAAAATGTGAGTCAACTGTTAAAAGATGAAAGAAAGGAAACAAAGACTCAGATGCTTATACACCAGTGTTCATTGCAACATTATTCACAACAGTCAAGAGACTTACAATTATATTTAGCATTTCTGAGCCTGTTTCCTTATACCAAAAATGAAGCTAGTAAATAGTGATTAGAATTCACTAAAGATCATATGACATGATATTAAGAAACATACTTTACTTTTTTATAAAAAGCATAAATGAAAATGAAGAGGAACACACATTTCTAAATGCCAGTTATTCTTGTTGTGGGGAGGAAAACGGGAAGGGAGCAGTCCCAGGCACAAACCAGATCATTCAACTCCCTCTGGAAATCGCAAGACCAAGCTCGCTGGAGTGGGGAGAGACTAGGAGGGAACCCAGTTCTTAATACAGGCCCTGGAGGGCCCCTACACGAAAGTGGAACCCACAGCGTTCCTCACCAAGCACCTTACGTCTCCATGTTGGGTCCCACTCGCCAACAGAAATCAGCACTCAGCCTACAGACATCTCAAGTCTGAGCACAAAGTGGCTTCTGTGTAGCTCAAAGACATCCCCTCTGCCCTAGAGGCACCAGGACGCTGGACCTGCCCAACCCAGTTCTGTTATTGACACTTGAAAGGGGAGAAGTGCTGTTCTAGGAGACAATCTCCTGCACCGCACCCTCTAGTGGCCAATATGAGAAATAGCAAGAAGCTGGGTGGGATCCTTGTAATCTAAGAAAAAACAAATCAAAGGTTTGCCTTCCTGATGACCTCTCAGTCTCTACCCCTAATTCCTGTCCAGTCCCGCAAGACGCAAAAGCTAAGGATCCCTTGTCCTCCACACATCTCTGACCTGGAATCTGGGCTCCTGCACTCACACACCTTGTCTGAGTCTCAGTAGCACTTGCATACAGCACAGAGATGCCCTCTTTTCTCTCCACAGTGGGGCCAGGAGGTGAGCGCTGACATCCAGGTGGACACTGAGAGCTTTCTCTTTTGATACTCCGCAGGCTCTAAAAGACACGTGTTAAAGGTCACCTCTTAGCATAGTGTTCAGATCTGAGAATTTCGTGGACCTCTGTATTTTCCAAGTGAAAACACATGAGTACAAGGCTAATAAGAGTGGTGATGGTTTTGGCTTTTTCTTTGTATCTTTCTTTCTGGAAAAATACACACACACACAAAAATGTTTTTAATTGAACATCGACCATCATCACCATTTCCTAGGGGAAAAAAAAACACATTTTAAAAACAAAATTGGAAATGATCATCTCAGAATACATAAAAATCTTCAGTTGAAATAAATTGTTTTCACAGTGACACTACTTTACCTTTGAATTTCTCATTTTCTCACACAAACTAGTGAACGTTTACTACAGATGAACAAATGCAGACACCATACATGGGAGGATACGTCAGTACAAACCACCCCGATGCTTCAGGCTTCCTCTATCATTTCTATTCCAGTGGCATTCCTCTGTTCTCAGATTCTTCCTTCAGCTATAATAGAATTGATCCATTCCTCCACAGTGATATCACATACCTAGTACATAACTTTATTATACCACTGATCATATCTCAAGCCTTGGGAAAAGACTGAACCTTTTGTTATTGCTGTTGTTAAGCCAACATTTCCTGTCTTTGTAGGTTCAAAGCACTGATTTACACAAAATACGAGACAGATTGATAAAGGAGCTAAAACACTGCCCAACAAGAAAACTCCAAAGAAAACTCATGCTTTTAGTATGTTCTTTTATTACTTCTAAGACATAACTTTTCATATTTTGACATCTTCCATTTCATTCTGCATTTCATTCTATGTGGTATGAAGTTAAGGAGCAACCTACAGTTGACAGCATCTGGGGAAATGGTACAAGTAACATTAGGGACATCACACTTTCTAACCAGCTTCGTCCAGTCACAGCCAGGGACTGTGTCCCCTTCATTCTACCTCCTGCTTCCTCTTTAATCTGTTTCCCACACCACTGCCCTTAAGATTCACTGCCCCCGACATTTGATTAGTTCAGGTCTAGATCAGTTGCAGGGCTTCCCTTGTGGCTCAGCTGCTGAAGAATCTGTCTGCAATGCAGGAGACCTGGGTTCGATCCCTGGGTTGGGAAGATCCTCTGGAGAAGGGAAAGGCTACCCACTCCAGTATTCTGGCCTGGAGAATTCCATGAATTGTATAGTCCATGGGATTGCAAAGAGTTGGACACGACTGAACAACTTTCACTTTCAGATCAGTTACAAGGCTTTTAACTAGAACTAATACAAAACCTATCTCAAAGCGACTTGAACAAAAAGCATATACATCACCTCATGAACCAGGAAATTCAGAGGCAAGGCAGTTTCAGGCTTGACTGACTTGGCACCAGCTCAGTGTCTTCAAGGACCCGGGCACTCTCAGCCTCTCTACCCTGGCTAATCCTCTGGCTGAGGGTAAAATGTCTGCTGATGTGCCATACTCTTCTAGGTCTGTGCTTGCTCACTCAGTTGTGTCCAATTCTTTGCAACCCTTATGGACAGTAGCCCACCAGGCGCCTCTGTCCATCGGGATTCTCCGGGCAAGAGTACTGGAGTGGGTTGCTAAGCCCCTCTCTAAGGGATCTTCCCAACTCAGGAATTGAATCAGGGTCTCCAGCCTTGCAGGCAGATTCTTTACCATCTGACTCACCTCACACAGCAAAGAATCCCCATGGACAGAGGAGCCTGGCGGGCTACACTCCAGAGTCGGACACGACTAATAATTTCACTTTCCAGGTCTACCATAACACAATACCACAGACTCACAAGGAGAAGGGAACTTAAACAACAGACTTCTTTTTCTCTCAGAGTTCTGGAAAGTAGAAGTCCAAGATCAAGTGTTGGCAGATTCAGTTCCTTCAGAGGCCTCCTTCTTGATCTGCAAATGGCCCACTTCTCACTGTGTCCTCTGTGTGCATCCCTAGCCATGTGCTTGCACTTAAAGGGATATAAATGAGTGGATTAGACCCACACTAATGGGCTCATTTTAAGTACATAATCTCTTTAAAGGCCTGACCCTCAAATGCAGTCATGTTTTGAAGTACTTAGGATTATGGTTCTGGTGTGAATTTGGGGAGAATAAAGTACAGCCTATAATAATCTATAAGACTAAAACACATCCAGAGGGAAAAGGAGATTTTCTTCCTCTGGCTATTCTTGAGAAGAAAGAAAGGTTTTTCCGGAGGCCCCAGTACACTTTTCCTCATTTCTCATTGGCCAGAGACAGGACACATGACCACTCCTGAATCAGCCTTTGGCCAGGAGTGAAACCATCTTTATTGCTTATTATTCCTCCAGGATGATGCTGGTGACCATAGGTCAAGGATCAGCTGAAGCCCCCTTTCCTGAAATGGCCTCCTGCCCTTTCCTAATCTTCTGTGTCAGTGTTGGCCCACTGCAACACCTTCCCCACACTGCTGCCAGCAAGGGTCCTTGCAAAGCAGAAGCAAACCCACAGTCCCAACAAAATTCCCACGTCTTCAGCTAGAGCCCCAGGCTCAGACTCCACACCATGGCGGTTGGATCAGTTACAATAAGCCACTCCAAACACACTGGCGTAACAGAGAACAGTCACTTCTTTTGCTCATGAGTCTACAGTTTGAGCAGAGCTCAGTGGTGACGGCTTGCATATGGTGTCACTGGGACATTTGAAGGGCTTCTCTCTCCTCGCTTCCCTCAGTGACCTTCCTTCCCAATACCTCAATTTTTCCTTCTGTTTCCTGACTCTCCCTAGATTCTCTCTTTCTCTTTGCTTTTCCAGTCCTCTGACACCTTCCGCCGTTTCTCCTTCCTCTTTCTCTGCCCGCCTTTGTCCTTGCTTTTCATGTAGAATTGGCTGTCATCACCCACTCATTGTCCCGTTCTAGACACTGCTCCATGGGACTTGGGACAGATTCCGGCTCAGTCCTCTGCCTCATCCGTGTCTCTTCCAGAATCAGTATAAAGAGACAGGCAGAATAATCACAAATCATAGAGCTTCTGTTTCATCTCTCCCATTTTTTCCTACTCCTCATCTCTCTGCACTGGCAGATCCACAGTCAAGAGTTAATACTTTCATCTTTGCCTCGGGTTTCCATGTGTGGAGGACCCAGGATAAGATAAACATCAAAAAAATGCTTCTGAAGACAGGCTGTGAGGATGGACGTTAGACTCAAAGTGCTCACATATCTGAAAGGACAGGTGAGCCGTTGCTGCTGGTCAGTGGGATTGTGTGAACACAGGGTGCTTGCCCTCTCCACCTTTCTCTTCCCCATTTTGTGCCTTTGTACCCTGTAGATCAATGTCTTTCACACTGAACATCCCTGTGCACCAAAAAATAGGAAACAGGGAGAAAAGAAGGCGATTGTAGAAAAAGAAGCAAGAAACTGACCATGAAAAGAAGCAGGGGAAAGTGAGGGAAATATTAGGAGGTAGCAACTGCAGCCAAGGGATCATCCCAATACAGGACAACCCAAAATGGGGAGACAGGGTGGAATTTGAGGCTGGATTGTGCGTAATGACAGGTTGGAAATTGTTGGAAGGTGGAGGAGGTTTGGAAGAATTAAAAGGAGGAATAAATAATTGATTCCAAGAGGCTATTGCTTTTTTGAATTTAGAGGCAGTCCTTGTCAACAGAACTCAAAATGTACTCTAGGCTAAAAAAGAAAATTGACAGTATGTGTATGCATAGAGAAAAAATGAAAATTTTCGCCCTTCCTTACCTCACATCCAGCCCAGCTTCTCGAAGTGACTTTTTATGTCTTATGTTAAAAAGAAAACCTCACTGTAAAAATTAACACATGCAGAGAAGGATATAAAACAAAAATATACCATTTAATGAATTTTAAAAAGCAAATGCTATGGATTCACTAACCTCCATAAGAAATAAAATTTTGTCAGAACTCTAAACTTGTTCCTTCCCGATGACAAATCCCTTCTGAGATATATCCTCCAAGATCATTTGCAGGTACAAAAACCTCCAATCAATATAAAAAGTTAACCATATGCTGCCACAGGTAGAGTCCGGGTCACTGAAACCAGAAGGCTGATGATATTGACCCTCATTTACCTCACGAGCAACCGATCAGAAGAATGTCCTCTAGCTGATCCTGCAACACACAGCCTTCTTCCTCAGCCTGTCTTTAAAACCCTTTCCCTGAAAACCAGTGGGGCGATCAGAGGCAATGGGTGGGGGGAGGAGGGTGACCTTAGCTACCCAAACTTCTTGCTGTCACCTGCAGTAAATGCTGCACTTTCCTTCACCATAATCCTGTGTCAGTAGATTGGCTTTTTGCACACAGGCCAGCAGACTCANTGTCTCTTCCAGAATCAGTATAAAGAGACAGGCAGAATAATCACAAATCATAGAGCTTCTGTTTCATCTCTCCCATTTTTTCCTACTCCTCATCTCTCTGCACTGGCAGGTCCACAGTCAAGAGTTAATACTTTCATCTTTGCCTCGGGTTTCCATGTGTGGAGGACCCAGGATAAGATAAACATCAAAAAAATGCTTCTGAAGACAGGCTGTGAGGATGAACGTTAGACTCAAAGTGCTCACATATCTGAAAGGACAGGTGAGCCGTTGCTGCTGGTCAGTGGGATTGTGTGAACACAGGGTGCTTGCCCTCTCCACCTTTCTCTTCCCCATTTTGTGCCTTTGTACCCTGTAGATCAATGTCTTTCACACTGAACATCCCTGTGCACCAAAAAATAGGAAACAGGGAGAAAAGTTAAGAAGGCAATTGTAGAAAAAGAAGCAAGAAACTGACCATGAAAAGAAGCAGGGGAAAGTGAGGGAAATATTAGGAGGTAGCAACTGCAGCCAAGGGATCATCCCAATACAGGACAACCCAAAATGGGGAGACAAGGTGGAATTTGAGGCTGGATTGTGCGTAATGACAGGTTGGAAATTGTTGGAAGGTGGAGGAGGTTTGGAAGAATTAAAAGGAGGAATAAATAATTGATTCCAAGGGGCTATTGCTTTTTTGAATTTAGAGGCAGTCCTTGTCACCAGAACTCAAAATGTACTCTAGGCTAAAAAAGAAAATTGACAGTATGTGTATGCATAGAGAAAAAATGAAAATTTTCGCCCTTCCTTACCTCACATCCAGCCCAGCTTCTCGAAGTGACTTTTTATGTCTTATGTTAAAAAGAAAACCTCACTGTAAAAATTAACACATGCAGAGAAGGATATAAAACAAAAATATACCATTTAATGAATTTTAAAAAGCAAATGCTATGGATTCACTAACCTCCATAGGAAATAAAATTTTGTCAGAACTCTAAACTTGTTCCTTCCCGATGACAAATCCCTTCTGAGATATATCCTCCAAGATCATTTGCAGGTACAAAAACCTCCAATCAATATAAAAAGTTAACCATATGCTGCCACAGGTAGAGTCCGGGTCACTGAAACCAGAAGGCTGATGATATTGACCCTCATTTACCTCACGAGCAACCGATCAGAAGAATGTCCTCTAGCTGATCCTGCAACACACAGCCTTCTTCCTCAGCCTGTCTTTAAAACCCTTTCCCTGAAAACCANTTTCTTCTCTCCTTATTTTCTTATCTACAACATTCTTATCTGTCTCTCTCTCTCTAAATCAATTGCAATCACCAATGCCGTTCCTCCTTCGGGTTTCCCTGGATCCTGTCAGGGCTGGACCACAGGGATGAACAGTTAAGAATCTAGGGGTGGGGATATGTGTCTGGATTATCCAGATAGGCCTAATATAATCAGACGGGTCCTTAGAAGAAGGCAGGTGGGTCAGAGACAGGATAGACAGCAGAGGGTGAAGTAATGCACTCTGAAGATGAAAGAGGGCCAAGGAATGTGGGGACCTCTAGAAGCTGGAAAAGGTAACGAAACAGTATCTACCTTAGTGTCTTCAGAAGGAATGCAATCATACTGACCCCTAATTTTACCCCAGAAAGGTCCATTTTAGATTTGACCTACAAACCTGTTAGATCATTTCTGCTGCTTTAAGCCACTAAAACTGTCAGAACTTGTTACAGCAGCAACAGGAAACTGATACACTGGACTTTTACCCCTCCTATTATTGACTTGTACATTTTGCATTTAAATCTATCTTGCTCCAATATCATCAGCATAGTCTTCTGTATTTTCTTTTTTTTCCCAATGTTATTGAGCTATAATTGACACATAGCACTGTATTGCTTCCCTGGTGGCACAGACTGTAAAGGATCCGCCTGCAATGTGGTAGACCTGGGTTCGTTCCCTGGGGTGGGCAGATCCCTGGAGGAAGGGATGGCAACCAACCCACTCCAGTATTCTGGCCTGGAGAATCCCAATTGCCAGAGGAGCCTGGCAGGCTACAGTCCATGGGGTCGCAAAGAGTTGGACACCACCAAGCACAGCATAGCACTGTATAGTTTTAAGGTGCACAGCAAAATGATTTGACCTTCATACACTGTGAAACGATTACCACAGTAAGTTTAGTGAATACTCATCATCTCATATAGATACAAAACAGGAAATAAAAATGTTCTTCTTGTGATGAGAACTGTTAGGATTTACTTCCTTAACAACTTTCATGTATAACATAGAGCCTCCCTGTCCATCACCAACTCCCGGAGTTTATCTAAACTCATGCCCATTGANCATATAGATACAAAACAGGAAATAAAAATGTTCTTCTTGTGATGAGAACTGTTAGGATTTACTTCCTTAACAACTTTCATGTATAACATAGAGCCTCCCTGTCCATCACCAACTCCCGGAGTTTATCTAAACTCATGCCCATTGAGTCGGTGATGCCATCCAACTATCTCATCCTCTGTCATCCCCTTCTCCTGCCCTCAATCTTTCCCAGCATCAGGGTCTTTTCAAATGTCAGCTCTTCGCATCAGGTGGCCAAGGTATTGGAGTTTCAGCTTCAGCATCAATCCTTCCAATAAATACCCAGGACTGATCTCCTTTAGGATGGACTGGCTGGATCTCCTTGCAGTCCAAGGGACTCTCAAGAGTCTTCTCCAAGACCACAGTTCAAAAGCATCAGTTCTTCAGCACTCAACCTTCTTCACAGTCCAACTCTCACATCCATACATGACCACAGGAAAAACCATAGCCTTGACTAAACAGACCTTTGTTGAGAAAGTAATGTCTCTACTTTTTATATGCTGTCTAGGTTGGTCATAACTTTCCTTCCAAGGAGTAAGCATCTTTTAATTTCATGGTGGCAATCACCATCTGTAGTGATTTTGGAGCCCCCCAAAATAAAGTCAGCCACTGTTTCCACTGTCTCCCCATCTATTCGCCATGAAGTAATGGGACCGAATGCCATGATCTTCATTTTCTGAATGTTGAGCTTTAAGCCAACTTTTTCACTCTCCTCTTTCACTTTCATCAAGAGGCTCTTTAGTTCTTCTTCACTGTCTTCCATAAGGGTGGTGTCATCTGCATATCTGAGGTTATTGATATTCCTCCCGGCAAGCTTAATTCTAGTTTGTGCCTCTTCCCTCCATCCAAGTACTCCTCCCCTTTCCTCTGGTAGGGGCCTCTGAAGTGGCTTAGTAGCAAAGAATCCTCCCTGCCAATGCAGGGGACACAAGAGACCCAGGTTCAATCCCTGGATCAGGAAGATCCCTAAAGGAGGAAACGGCAACCCACTTCAGTATTCTTGCCTGGAAAATCCCATGGACAGAGAAGCCTGGCAGGCTACAGTCCATAGAGTCACAAAGAGCTGGACATGACTGAGCAACTGAGCGTACACACACACAATCCTCTAGTAAGCACAAATCTGATCTCTTTTTCTATGAGCTTATTGGTTTGTTTTTGAAGTATAATTGATCTACAACACTATGTTAGTTCCTGGTGCACAATATAGTGATTCAATATTTCTATACATTTCAAAACTATCACCATACGGTCAAGTTGTCAACTGTCACCATACAAAAAAGATACTACTTAATTGCTGACTATATTCCCTGCATTGTACACTTCATTCAGGTTTTTTTGTTCACATTTAGGTTGCCATTAATCCATCTGGAACTTATTTTTGGTGTTTGGAATAGAATAAGAGTCAAACTGTATTTTTCTTTCCATATAAAGGGCCAACTGTCTTTCATAATAGCCCCATTGAAATGCTATTTCTGTCACCTACCAAATTCCATTATTCATGCAAGTCAGTTTCTATGCTTTCCTATTTCACTCTTTAATTGGTCACTTCTTGCACCTATACTACCTTAACTATTACTGATGAATAATGGAATATATATATATATATATTTGGTAGGACAAATAAATGATCTTGCCTATTGTTCTTAAAATTAATCTTGGCTATTTTGAACCCCTATCTTTTCCAAATTAATTTTAGAATGAGTCATCATGTTTTACCTTCACCCTCCTCCTCGTAAGAGACCAAAGATTCTGTAAGCATTTTGCCCAAAATTTTACTACTTCGGGGAAGATCAAAATATTTACAGTATTGAATATTTTTATCTAAAAAATCTCTCTCCATTTTTTATGTCCTTTGAGAAAGTTTTTACCATTTTCCTCATAAAGGATTTACTTGCATTCTGTTAGACTTATTCCCAAGTATCCTATATTTTAATTGCTATTTATCTTGTGTCCAGCTACTTTTAAAGAATTCATATTAACCCTAATAGTTTATCTGTGGATAGTCTTGACAATTTTGTTTCTTCCTTTATATCTTTTTTGGTTTTAATCTTATTAAAGTGTCTAAGATTGCAAAATGATATTGAATCAAAGTGGTGATAGTAGAGACCATTGTCTTCCTCCTACATTTAAAAGGAAATGCTTCAGGTATCTCACATGGAAGTATGATGTTTACTGTAGACTTCTGTTGGCCTTCATTTTCAAAATGCACACAGTTGTTACTGCTATTAACTGTATATGAGTTCATCTGAAAATTTTATAGTAACCAGATTCTTTCACACTTGACAGATTCATTGCTTCCTTTAATCTGTGGCTGGATTTACAGTCTTCTTCTATTTATAGCTGTACCCCTTATTCATTACCCTCACACAGAATGAATTATACTGCCTCACCAATTCTTATTCTACCTTTTAAGATCGTTTATGTCATCACAGTCATAAATTTCATTTAAACTTTTTCTACAACCTCGTGTTGCAATGTTTCTTTTGCTTTGCCTGCTTATAGCTGCCAGGATTGGATTATATTTCAAAGGAGGCCCACTTCCATGCCAGGCCACCATGGAGACACTAAAGAAGTAGCAATGAGACGACTGCTGCTCCCATGGAAACAAAACAAGAGCAGGCTACCTCACGCACTACTAGACCAATAATTAAAACAGTTCACTTAAGTTCCCCATCCACCTCTTAGCTCCTCATCAACTGTTTTGGGGACTGTCACATGGCATTGTTTTTGCTATTGTGTATCCTCAGTCATGTCCGACTCTTTGTGACCCCAGGGACTGTAGCCTGCCAGGCTCCCCTGTCCATGGAATTTTCCAGGCAAGAATACTGGAGTAGGTTGCCATTTCCTACTCTGGGGCATCTTCCCAACCCAGTTATATGGCATAACCTTATTGAAAACTAACATACCATCTTATTCCCTCAGACCATGTGAATCCTAAGGCTAGACACAATGTTTTTCATGTCCAGTTAGAAATATGCCCTGGATATTTATTCTGTTGAACTGGAGGCTGTCAAAGATTTAAAAAATACCTGTTCTAACAGTTTCTTTACAGGTGAGTTAACTGAGGTCAAAATAAGTGATTTGTACAAGGTCATACTAGTGCAAAGCAGAACCCTGTGCCCTCAGCTTCTTTCACCGTAAAATGACTGAAAATTATGCATTCATGGGCCTCTAGAAGGTAACATATGTCTGCACAGGTAGAATTCAGCCTGGAGCAAACTGTCATTTGCAAGACATACTGATCTTATATGAAGTATTAGGATTCCTCAATATCACACTATTATGACACTTGAGCACTAAGTCACATCATGTCTGGGAATGCCAACGACAAGCAACACCCTCATAAAACTCTGCGTGTTAACTAATAAAAGCAAAAGCAAAACATGAGCTCATATACATGTATTGGACTGCAAGGAGGTCAAATCAGTCAATCCCTAAAGTCAGCTCAACTGGATGTAACACTTCCTCAGATGAATCCAGAATCACACTGACTGGCATAGGCAGCAATATTAACCCATCTATACAAAAAAGCGTATCAATACCTAAGTAGGAATATAGCAGGGGGGAGAGGGGCTATGAAAGTAATCAGAAAAGCAGGATAAAGTGCACCTAAAATTTTCCAAGGGAAGGATACACAGAGTCTGGAGAATGCAAACAACTAGGAGAGGAGTCTCTTCCGTGGTTTACCTGCTAGCTCAAGTAAACTACTCTTAAAGACATTTACCTCACTTTACCCAAATCTTAAATCTTCTGATGACTAATTCCATTTCCTAGGTTCTTCCAAAAAAGCAGAAAAATGCTCAGACAGAATTCCCACGTATTTCAGTCATTAGAATCTACCCAAAGCTATGACCAACCTAGACAGCATATTAAAAAGCAGAGACATTGCTTTGCCGACAAAGGTCCATCAAGTCAAAACTATGGTTTTTCCAGTAATCTGTGGATGTGAGAGTTGGACTATAAAGAAAGCTTGAGTGCCAAAGAATTGATGGTTTTGAACTGTGGTGCTAGAGAAGATTCTTGAGAGTCCCTCTGACAGCAAGGAGATCAAATCAGTCAATTCTAAAGGAAATCAGTCCTGAATATGCACTGGAAGGACTGATGCTGAAGCTGAAGCTCTAGTACTTTAGCCACGTGATGCAAAGAGCCAACTCATCAGAAAAGACCCTAATGCTAGGAAAGACTGAAGGCAAGAGGAGAAGGGGATGACAGAGGATGAGATGGTTGGATCGCATCACTGACTCAATGGACATGAATTTGAGCAAGCTCTGGGGGAGGGTGAAAGACAGGGAAGACTGACGTGCTGTAGTCCATAGGGTCGCAAAGAGCTGGACACAACTGAGTGACTGAACAACAACTACAAATCACCGGGTTGGCCTCTGGTTTACCTGTCAGTCTCCTAGGTCTGATCATCTTAGGGTTTCAGGGCTACCAGGGTGAAGCATGGTTGACATCACCAAGGAAATGTTAACCTGTTAAGGCTGACTCCTGGTCAATTTGCAGGTCTTTGCTGGAATGCCCAACCTCCTATTTCGCTACTAAACCTACTGCCTAAACATGTCTTGAACAAAGCCCTTTCAGGACTTCCCTGGTGGTCCAGTGGTTAGAAACGCGCCTGCCAATGCAGGGGACAAGGGTTTGATCCCTGTCTGGGAAGATTCCACATGTTGAGGGGCAGCTAAGCTCATCGACCACACCTGTTGAGCCAGTGCTCTAGAGCCCACAGGAGCCACAGCTACAGAAACCTGCATGCCCTAGAACCTGTGCTCCACAACAAGACAAGCCGCTGCAATGAGAAGCCTGAGCACTGTAGCTGGAGACTAGAATCTGCTTATCTCAACTAGAGAAAGCTGCACAGCAATGAAGACCCCAAAAGCCAAAAATTAATTAATTAAAAAATACAGTACATACAATGATTCAAAAATGCAGACAAAAAAAAAAAAAAAAAACCATAAAAGACTTTTCAAAGATTCAAAACATATCTGGTAAAGGCATTAAGAAAGGTTAATGTTCTCTTCACATGAACTGAATATACTCTTTAATCAGTTTTTGGAGTGAAACGGCTATAGCTTACAAGTCCACTCCAAGGGGCACCTTCACCAACACTGCTGTATCCCACAGGACCAAACCAGGGACATGCAATGGCACATTTCAATTTACACAGAAACATTCTCTATGGTTTTGCTCCTAATTTTTTCATTTTTGACTTCATGAATGTGGAAATGAGAAATAAGAAATGTGACTCCTCAAAGAAAAAATAGTAATTCCATTCATTTGAAGCATCTAAGCATCTGTCTGCTAGTTTGATGACTAAAATATGCTAATAAAGTTCCTTTCCCAGTAAATGCAGACTACTTTCCAAAGCTTTTTTCAGCTTTATCAATACTTAGACTCACCAAAACACATTCTTCTTTTTTTTTTTTAAAACCAGTTCTCCTGCAATAAACAAGAAGCATCAGTAGCCACTTAGTCTATCTGAGTTGGTGTCTAAGGGCCACTGAGAGAGATCGGGACTCTATTTTTATTCCTGTACATCTGCCAAGACTCTATTCTTAACCTGATACCACAAATATTCTCTCTAGGAATGCCCTGTGAAAGAAGATGATGCTGTTGAGGCTGGGATCAGGATCCTGAGTAGGATCATCATTCCTGGAGTTAGCTCTGATTAAAGGTCTGAGTCACTACCATCACCATGGAGGGTTTCTAGTCATCACCGCATGAATCTTAGCTTTGACCAAATGCTCTCAGGGAATCAGCTGGACACCTTGAAAACATTCCAGATCTTTACCACTTCCTCTGCAAAGACAGCACTAACCAGGAACACAGAATGAATGTCCCAGAGTAGTCATCCTGCTTTTCTCACACTTAAAATTCTGAGTAAATATGACAGAAAGGAGAAACCACTTATTCTATAAATGTAGCCCTCCAAGGCGGCCCAGGTAATTCTGCACACACTAGGCAGGAAAACTCTAGTTCCCCAAAACAAGGTTTGAAATCAATACCAATGGAGGTGCATGCCTTAAAAGTAACACTGTAACCCTAAGTAGCCAACAAGCTGTCATGTGACTTATCTAACAGAATGATGAAATGATCAGGTTATTAGCTTTAAAAGTTATAACCATGATACTAATAGCTAACACTTATTGAGTGTTTACCAAATGGTAGGCTTTTTATAAGCACCATCACATTTAATATCCTAGTGACCATATAAAATATTGGGTTGGCCAAAAAGTTTGTTTTGTTTTTTCCCATAGCATCCTTCAGAAAAACCCAAACAAACATTTTGGCCAACTTGATACTATTATCTTTTATAGATGAGGAAACGAAGTAACCTTGTCATCCAAAGTGGTTAAAATAGTCATTTAACCTTAAGGCTATATTAGTCGGCTTTCTAAATTTTGCATGCTACTCAAAACAAACAGGAAGAAAAGTATCAAACTTACATTACTTGGATTTCATGAGTTAAATCTCAATCTTATAATCTACAAGCAAGTTACTTAAATTTTTATATTTTTCCCTGTAGCATGTCTTCCAACTTCACATTCTCATTCATGGTAATTAAACGGGACAAGAAAACATTTTATAAATATGCATTCAGCAAAGTACTTACGTAGTCAATGGGCTTCAGGGATTTGACTCTAGATGTTGGGCAGCCGCAGGAAGTAAGGTCAGCATAGAGGCCTTCTTCTAATACACACTGATTAGTGGAAACACCCTCTTGGTAATACAGGAGCCAGCTGAAAAAATAAGCAGGGAAACTTTGAGTGAAACTGTATCAGTTGGCAGTTGGACTCATTATCAATGCAGAGGGAAACAGGCTAGGAGTAGGATATAAAAGTCTTGGTGCTGATCAGCAGCAAATATTCTGAGTCGATTAAAAAAAAAAAGCTACCACTATCACTTATTGCCTGCTTACCACGTGCCACACTGGGTACTCCACATGTGTTCTTTTACTATGTACTCATTAATTTATGAGGGAGAAACATGTCCTTACTTTTACAGACAACACAGCTAAGGATTAAAAAAGTCAGGTGATTTGCCCAAGATTCCCCTAACTATTAAATGACAGCTGAGAATTGACGTTAAGATATGTGCTGTAAGCTAACCATTAACTTAATTTGGTGCTTTCAAGTATAAAAACCTGGGATTAAATTACAGTAGTTATTAAGTGCTTCAACAGATCAGAAGTTCTTTTTGAGAGAATAAAAAATTTTACCCTTATTTAATAATGAGCTTGCTTTCACTCTAGGCTGAGTTAGAAGCTAGACTCCTGAAATCACACACAAATATTTAAAACCTGTCATCTACACAGCTGATAGCTAGCAGAGATTTTTAAAAGGAAATGAATCCTTTAGAATCTTCCACAGCAAATTCTCTTCAGTAGGGCACTCATCAAAATTTTCATTAAAACATGGCATTTTGGCAAGAAGGAGCCCAAGGCAGAAATTATATTGACTGTTACTACTTTAGCTTTGGTGAGTTTAACTTCTAGCCCTATATTTTAAGATCACCAGAACTGTAGTATAGCTAGACAAGGTGAACGTCAGATATCCACAGAGATGCTCCATAACACAATTTACTGCCACGTCTCCTATGTGATAAGCATTTTATTTTGTAAGATTTTTTTTTATGTGGTTCACTTTTTAAAATTATTGACTTTGGTCAATATTGCTTCTGTTTCACGTTTTGGTTTTTTGGCAGTGAGATATGTGGGATCTTAGCTTCCTGACCAGGGATCAAACCCAGATCCCTGTATTAGGAGGTGAAGACTTAACCAGTGGAATGCAAGGGAGGTCTCTGTAATTAGCATTTTATAGCCAATATTTATGACAAAATTTCAATGTGTTGGGCATGCAGCTAAGCCCTTACATGCTTTATTAAGTTCTTATAAATAGAATACTTTGAGGTAGATACTGTTATTGTCCCAGTTACAGAGGAGGATTCTGTGGACAGAGGAGCTTGGTGGGCTACAATCCATGGGGTCGCAAAGAGTCAGACACCACGGAGTGACTAACACACAGAGGAGGAAACTGAGGTTCAGAGAAATGGTCCCATTTGTTTAAGATTACAGAGCTAGGAAGTGGTGATCTGGGCTCACATCCAGATCTATAAAGCATTTGCAATCATAAGCAATCACCATAGTTCCTGTATCCTCTTATTAAAACTATTGTTTATAAATCACACATAAATATAAATAAAATATATAAGTAAAATGTACATTTCGTATGTAGATAGCCCTCCATATCTACTGGTTTCCTACCTACAGATACGAAGGCCTGACTATACTAAGCTACTTTACATAAGGCACTTGGGCATCCATGGATTTTGGTATATGTGGGGGTTTCTGAAACCAATTCCTCACAAATACCAAGGAACAAATGTATACATAAATTATACACCTATATATACACACATACACTATATATATATATAAATAATACATATTTGTTTGTAAGTAAATAACATTTCTAACATGAAGCAATACACATGACAAATCTATCCTAGACTTCAGTGTCAGGAAAATATATTTGCCTCAAAGGGGGAAAAAAAAAATCCAAAACTTCAGTATTTTATCACAAAATTAAAATTTACCTTGCAAAATACTTTCATTTATCTTAGAAACTCAGAATCGACTACTAGGAACAAAATTATTTCAGGCCCTTGGTATATAGATTTCTCACTGAAGAACTCTAGCTAATCTATTCAACTGTGTCCTACTTGATGTGTTTTCATACTGTAAAAACTTTCACATCCTCTTGGAAGTAAGTATAAACACAGTAACATCCAAAGAGGCTCAAAGTAGTAAGAATCACTGGAAATCAGAATGGGAAAAAGACTAACAGGGTTAGTCGAGAAGGTTAACAGAGAGAAAGAAGATGGACTGAACCTTAAAAATATATATGCAGATAAGTACTAAGGAAGGTTCATGAACTTATACACCTGCAGGAGGCCAGGTAGGTAAATATAAATGAGCAGTGTACCAGGTAAAAAAAATACAAACAAACTGGCAATATATCCTACGGTACATTGGGGAGCACACACGCCTCTACTCGATGCCAGCTATTAATAATTATCAACAAAAGTGAATGTTCCCTCATTTTCCAAATCTTCTGATTTTTTTAACAAAAGGTGAAAAATAGTTTCTTCTGGAAAATATTCTAAATCTTAGTAATGATACGAAAAAACTTTTTAAACATAGCATGTAGGCCAACCAAGTAAAATCCACTGACAAGATCCACTTGAAACCTACACACTTTTGTTAGGTAGGAAGTTAGGTATGAGCAAAGAGGGATGGGCCTAGCCAACTGATCTCTAAACAGTATCCCAGACACACCCAGGAGAGTTCACAGATATGCTAGGAAATAACCAGAGAGATTTTTCCAGCTCTTGCACATGTGTCCAGGGCACACAGTGGATACAAACTAATCACAGGGGCTTACCCAAGTACCCTCAGGCAGCCAGGAGCCCATTAAGGGTTCATAAATATTCTACACATATATACAACTGACTATAACATTGAATTACGGGAAGACATACACACAGAGCCTGCTGTTCTATAAGTTGCAACTGTCAACTGGCCCTAAGTGTTTGCTCATTTGCATTCCCTTTCATTGAATGTGGTGGGTACAAGCCCTCTTTTGCACAGGGCACAATCAAAAGGAGAAGACAGAACTATACAAAGGAGGGAGAGAGGGAGTGAAGGGAGTGAAGTTGCTCAGTCGTGTCCGACTCTTTGAGACCCCATGGACTGTAGCCTACCAGGCTCCTCTGTCCATGGGATTTTCCAGGCAATAGTACTGGAGTGGATTGCCATTTCCTTCTCCAGGGGATCTTCCTGGCCCAGGGATCGAACCCAGGTCTCCTGCACTGTAGACAGACGCTTTACCGTCTGAGCCACCAGGGAAGTCTATATAAAGGCAGAAGCCAAGAAGAATCAGGAGGACGACTCCTTTGGTGTGGGCCTGCTTCCACGTCTTGGGAATGTCTGTCTAATAAAAGATCTGGCTGCTTGAGCTGAAGTGAGCTGCAATTTGTCTGCTGTTTTAAACCCTTTAGTCCCTTGTTCCAAATTTTTGTTGCAGCCAGACAAGAACCAAGGTAGAGAAATAAACTGACTTGACACTTTGATGCAGAGCTGTAAACTACAGCATGTGGGCCAAATCCACTCCACTGCCAGTTTGCCAATAGCTCACAAGCGTAGACTGGTTTTTGCATTTTTAAATGGTTTTAACAAAAAATTAAAGATTTTATGACATGTGAATATTATATACAATTCAAAGCTCAACATCCATGAACAGAGTTTCACTGGAACACAGCCTACTTGTTTATGTATTCCTGGTGCCTGCTTCTGTGCTATGAGTAGCTGGGACAGAGCCTCTACGGCCACAAGGCTAAAAATATCTACTACCTAGTCCTCTGCAGAAAAAGCTTGCTGACCCTCTGGTACAGAGGTATAAGGAGGAAAACACACAGCTGAGTAAATGCCCAGAGACGGCAGGAAAGGGGCTAGTATGTGGAAAGAATGGAGCTTGGATACAGAAAGTGACACTTTCTTTTTTTTTTTTGGATGGTGAATCCTGGAAAGGTTCAGATCAATCCTGATCTTGATCTGACTGGTATCAGAGAATGACTGTGGGATTTAACGAAGAGCAATAAAAATATTAACCTGGACTTTGGGACAAATAATTGAGCTTTGATTGGTTTGTGGTAAACACTGGAAATAAGACAACACTAGAGTGTGTCTCAGTAGGAGACTGAAATTCCTCAAATGGTAAACAGGACCGGTTCAAGAGAAAAGGAGGAGAACTGACGAGTCCAAGATATCTTGAAGGAAGAAGAGACTTTGATGAGTTATTAGGTAGACGTATGATAGAGATGCTACTGTAAGACATATACACTTCAAAATGGCTAAAATGGTAAATTTCATGTTATATATAGTGTACCACAATAAAAAAATGATACATAGAGAATATATGTTAGAATATAACTTGATTATTTTTGCTTTTATTTCCAGTATTCTGGGAGGTGGATCATAGAGGATCCTGCTGTGACTTATGTCGGAGTGTTTTGCCTATGTTCTCCTCTAGGAGTTATGACCCAGCCTTATGACCCAGCAATCCCACTGCTGGGCATACACACCGAGGAAACCAGAATTGAAAGAGACACGTGTACCCCAATGTTCATCACAGCACTGTTTATAATAGCCAGGACATGGAAACAACCTAGATGTCCATCAGCAGATGAATGGATAAGCAAGCTGTGGTACATATACACAATGGAGTATTACTCAGCCATTAAAAAGAATACATTTGAATCAGTTCTAATGAGATGGATGAAACTGGAGCCTATTATACAGAGTGAAGTAAGCCAGAAAGAAAAACACCAATAAAGTATACTGACACATATATATGGAATTTAGAAAGATAGTAATGATGACCCTGTATGTGAGACAACAAAAGNGACATGGAAACAACCTAGATGTCCATCAGCAGATGAAGGGATAAGAAAGCTGTGGTACATATACACAATGAAGTATTACTCAGCCATTAAAACGAATACATTTGAATCAGTTCTAATGAGGGGGATGAAATTGGAGCCTATTATTCAGAGTGAAGTAAGCCAGAAAGAAAAACACCAATACAGCATACCAACGCATATATATGGAATTTAGAAAGATGGTAACGATAACCCTGTATGCGAGACAGTAAAAGAGATAGGGATGTATAGAATGGTCTTTTGGACTCTGTGGGAGAGGGGGAGGGTGGGATGATTTGGGAGAATGGCACTGAAACATGTATAATATCATATATGAAATGAATAGCCAGTCCAGGTTTGATGCATGATACTGAATGCTTGGGGCTGGTGCACTGAGACGACCCAAAGGGATGGTACAGGGAGGAAGGAGGGAGAGGGGTTCAGGAGGGGAACACATGTACACCTGTGGCAGATTCATGTTGATGTATGGCAAAACCAATACAATATTGTAAAGTAATTAACCTCCAATTAAAATAAATAAATTTATATTTTAAAAAAGAGTCTTCCCCAACACCACAGTTCTAAAGCATCAATTATTCTGTGCTCAGCTTTCTTTATATGTCAACTCTCACATCCATGCATGACTACTGGAAAAACCATAGCCTTGACTAGATGGACCTTTGTTGACAAAGTAATGTCTCTTCTAGCTGTCTAGGTTGGTCATAACTTTCCTTCCAAGGAGCAAGTGTCTTTTAATTTCATGGCTGCAGTCATCATCCACAGTGATTTTGAAGCCCAGAAAAATAAAGTCAGCCACTGTTTCTCCATCTATTTGCCATGAAGTGATGGGACTGGATGTCATTATCTTAGTTTTCTGAATGTTGAGCTTTAAGCCAACTTTTTTAACTCTCTTCTTTCACTTTCA
>SJYV01016508.1:0-59037 GCA_006410875.1 Neotragus pygmaeus | reverse complement strand
GCATGGCTTGGTTTCATTGAGTTAGACAAGGCTGTGGTCCTAGTGTGATTAGATTGAATAGTTTTCTGTCAAGTTCAAATAGATGCTTAGTTTGCTGTGAGTGGATACAATGGTATGAAACTTCCGAGAGGAATCTGAGTATTGCCACGGGGACTGAAGAGCTAATCTGGCATGCAGAGCAGCCTGGACTGTAAAGAGTCGATGGAGGAGGAAGAGTGAGGAGAGGAGTGGGAAAGACATGACTCGGAGAGGCAGGAAGAGGACTCTTTGCAATGACTCTAGTAGAGTATTGTCGCTCTGGTTTACAATTCTTGTTTCCCTTCTAGTCTATGAATTCTTCAGCAGCAAGGACCAGGTCTTAGTCATCCTTGATTATCCAGTATTTAGCACAGGGCTTCACTCACAGATAACTAAACGAAATTTTGGTA
Source organism: Neotragus pygmaeus (assembly GCA_006410875.1). Taxonomy (NCBI): domain Eukaryota; kingdom Metazoa; phylum Chordata; class Mammalia; order Artiodactyla; family Bovidae; genus Neotragus; species Neotragus pygmaeus. Next base: position 58,609 of record SJYV01016508.1, on the reverse strand, counting down.
AATGAATACAGAAGGGCCCACATTTTAGAGGACAACTTGACCATTCAAAACAAAACCATTGCAAATGTCCTTAGATGGTTGATAGTAAAGTAGTAAGCAAATTGTCTCTGATTCAGTCCAGATATACACTATAGAAACCAGCTTTTAAGGAGCTGGTAGAAAAGCAAGAAGTACAGGTCTTCAGAATTGCCAACTTAAGAATTACACAGATCCCACACAACTGGATATTTTACCCTGGCTAACTCAGCTCTTTGAAGTTTAGTTTCCTCATATGTTAAATGGGTGAAGGTGGAAGGGTACTCTCTTTTGAAATAACATTTAATTTGTGTAAAGCATCCAGCATAATGGCTGAAAATGATGGCAGATCTTATCATAATCAGTATCATCAGATATAATTCACACTTTTTACAGGTTTCAAAACAACTACCACCATCTGTGACAACTACAGAGAAAACTGAATTGACTTTGCTGCTGCCGCTAAGTCACTTCAGTTGTGTCCGATTCTGTGCGACCCCATAGACGGCAGCCCACGAGACTCCTCCATCCCTGGGATTCTCCAGGTAAGAACACTGGAGTGGGTTGCCATTTCCTTCTCCAGTGCATGAAATAAATCTACCATGCTTCCTTGTATAAAACTGTCTGTCCATCTTTTTCTTATACTATGAATAATGCATATGTATCTCCAGCAGCTATTTTTACAAAGATTTATAGAGTTGAAACATGAAATTTACAAAGCCTTNGGCAGCCCACGAGACTCCTCCATCCCTGGGATTCTCCAGGTAAGAACACTGGAGTGGGTTGCCATTTCCTTCTCCAGTGCATGAAATAAATCTACCATGCTTCCTTGTATAAAACTGTCTGTCCATCTTTTTCTTATACTATGAATAATGCATATGTATCTCCAGCAGCTATTTTTACAAAGATTTATAGAGTTGAAACATGAAATTTACAAAGCCTTTAAACTCTATTTAGGAGACATTCCAGTTTGGAGAACTTTATATTTTGATATCTTAGAAAATCAAATAAAGGTAGTTTAACTAGTTCCTACATAAGCAGAAGTTTATTCAATTCCGTGCTGTTAGAGCTGATGGGTGAAGTGTCCAAGAGAAGGTTTCTGAAGAGGCTGTTTTTTGCACATAATATTTATAATTACAACATGTATGTGTCCATACATGAAACTGAATTTATCCCCCACCAGGTCAGTCAGGAATATAGGCATCTCACTGTAAAATAACTAAACAGTAATTCTTTGACTTCTAAAACTGCCTGCAAAACTGCTAGAGGTTCAGGTCCAAATCTCTGCTTTTGCCTCCTTGAGGGTTATGAGACGGTGGGGTTATGAGATACTCTCTTGTGCCTGGCATTGGCCCATGAAGGGCTCTACACGTTGTGACTCATGGCTACTCATCAGCTCTGTATTGTGAACTCTTGGCGTGGCCTGCACTGCCCTGCAGGAGCCATCCTGCCAACCTCTCCAGCTTTATCGGAGCCTCCCCTTGGCCTCTGCACTTGGTACAATGGCCTCCTCACTGTTCCCGGAACATTCCAAACTCATAGCCCGGTAAGCCATTCCCCCCAGGGGCCTTTATAATAAAATTTCCCTTTGTCTTTAAAGCTTTCTCTTAACCACTTCAGTGAAGTGGCAAAGAGATGGAGAAAGAGAACAAATTAACCTTAGATTGTGTACCTTCTCTTCAGCCACACCCATCCACTGAGATAGCAATCATAGTCCTTCTTGTTAGATACAGAAACAAACAAAAAATTTTGCAAAGAGGAATTTAACAAAATAACTCAAAATAGAAACCATTTTTTTTCAGTAAGAGTTTTTTTCTCTTGCATTTGGCAAAATATTCTATAAAAGCAGACGCAGAGTCTGTCTGTGCTATAAATTTCTTGACACTGGAAAGTCCATATTTGAAATGACTTCTGAAATTGGCATTCTAGCACCATATTAAGTTAATAATATTAATTGATGTTATTTGTCAAGACTTTAACCTGGCTTAAAGGACAGAAAGTCTATAAGCAGGACAAGTTTATTTAATAAATAGAAATTCACTAATCATGTATATACAATTGAAAATGCAGATACATATTAATAATACCTACAGACCCATACACAATTCATGCTATGGCAGATATAACCAAACTAGACTGTCTCTAAGTTGAACAGGTAAGGTTCTCCCCAGTATAGCATAGCATTTCAAAATAAGGAAAAGAAGCATAAAGGCCTAAGCCCACCATTTATTAGCATATTACACTGGATATTTAAGCTCTGCTTCTTTATCTGTAATAGCAGTTTGAAAGTACTCACCTTATGAGGTTGTTATAAAGACTATATGACAATGTATATACAATACTTAGCAAGGTGCCTGACATGGGGGATGTACAAAATAAATATTACTATTAATATTGTTAAAGCTTCAGAAAGGAAACTAATAGCCACTTGTATGAAGCTTGAAATAATGTATCTTAGTGATTAAGTTAAAAGATGAAATAATTAATATAAGAACTGTGTACATAATTTTAAGTGATCACAAGAAAAAGGAACTATCATAAATAATTCAAGTATACTTCTGTTTTAGTTTATTCCCAAATGCAATGGTTTACTCAAGTATGGCTTATGCTTTGATTGCCTCTTTTAGAAACAAGAAATGTTGGGTAACCTCATTCTCCTCAAAATATTAAACAAAAAACATCAGTAGACAAATAGAATTGAAACTGAGCTTTCAGTTTAGAGACAGTGAGATAGTCACAAGCAGTAACTACTTCTCCCTCTCAAAATCATTAAAATAGAGTCAATGAATTCTTTAAGGATGTAAAGCCAACCTGCCAAAGAAAATGGGAGAGAAGGCAGAAACCACAAAATTTCAGAAGCTGGAAAACTTGTTGGGCTAGAGTTACCTAATACAACAGGCACAGAAATGCTACCGCTAAGCGACTGAATCTTGATAAATTTATCAAAGTGCTCCTATTAATAGGAAGAACACTAATAGATGTTAGATAGCATTTTGAAAATTTCCTTTAGTAATTGCCATGAGGAAACATGAGTTCTCTGCATAGTAGGTATATAATAAGTAAAAAAAAAATTATATACTAAATTTGCACACTTACTTTAAAAATATGATAGAATGATGAAATTTAGCTAAATAGGAAACTGGTCAAAAAGGTAAAAACTTAAACTATAAGACCCCTTTCCTAAAGACCAACAGGAAAAGAGCCTGATTAATTCATGGCCAAGTGAGCTAATGAAAAAAGATAACATGAAGATGAAATCTGAAACAAAATAACTGAAGTATTCTTATTAGCTTGCTTTCTCAACACCCTGAGAAACTTAGGTAATGAGACTACTATCTTAATTTCTTACCACTTTAGTTTTCTTGTTTCTTGCATTATTGTTGTGTGTAAGATGAGAACATTCTGGAAAATATTTACATATATTTTACTGAGAAATTTGTCAACTTTTTAAAGGACTATATAGACCTGATTTTATAGTTTTTAAGAAATAAAACACTAAGTCAAATTAAGTGGGTGACATGTTCCTGTAAAGGGTGAAAGATTCTTNCCACTCTTTCAACACCCTGAGAAACTTAGGTAATGAGACTACTATCTTAATTTCTTACCACTTTAGTTTTCTTGTTTCTTGCATTATTGTTGTGTGTAAGATGAGAACATTCTGGAAAATATTTACATATATTTTACTGAGAAATTTGTCAACTTTTTAAAGGACTATATAGACCTGATTTTATAGTTTTTAAGAAATAAAACACTAAGTCAAATTAAGTGGGTGACATGTTCCTGTAAAGGGTGAAAGATTCTTACTCTATCCCTGCAAAAAGTTAGGGTAGGGTATATAATATTCTTTCACAGTAACATTGTCTTTGTTTATCAGCTCTAGGTTTGGATAAGCTCTAGGTCTGGTCTTCATCAGGTTTCCACTGAACTGAAGAGAAGGGAGTGAAGGGACAAGCAGGCATATCTCACAGGGTGGGAGTGACTAAGAAGTACTGTATCTCTTCTTTTAAGTCTAAATCTTCAAAGAGAGTAATGGTTAGAGGGTAGTTTAAACTATTAAGCCAAGGAAATGCACACATCTAATACCTAACTGTCAAACGGGAGATTCATGACTTGGTTGCATAACTGGAGGGTAAAAAGAATCTTTGGGATTAGAATAAACAAACATATATACAAACAGTTGTACAAGATCTGTAAAAACCCCAAGTGGTTCTTCCTATAATTTGGAGAACTTTTTAAAGAAGGGTGACCTGGACATTCAAAGCTTATCTAGCAACAACTCAAATTCAATGCAAATCAAGCAGAATTATCTTCCTAATCTGCTCCTCTGCTTTTGACTCCTTTTCTATATGACAGAGCTTATTAGCTGTGTTCTATTCATATTTTATATTCCATTATACTATCTGTACTTTCAGAGAAATCAGAACAGAAAACTCCAATAAATTAACACTAATACATTTTATGTAACGTAACCTCTCCAGACTTCGGTTCCCCCCTTATAAATGAGGAATCAAATCACACAGGGAGAACGCAGAAACCAGAAACATCTGTTCATACCCCAGGTCTGCCAGTCTCTCTGTGTGCCGTCCCAGAAAATCTTAGCAACTTATCTGCATCAGAGTCTCCTGGCTTTTATATTTTTGACTCAATGATTTATCTGATGATGTTCCCAAGTTTGTTGTTATATTGTAGAAAGTTAAATAATAGCTTTGAGCCATAAAATTAGTCTGACTTATACTGCAGTTTGTATTGTCTTTTTTGTTTTGTTTTGTTTTAGATAGAGTTGGAAGGCTTCTAGTAAAATGCTTCAATCCACTTGACAACCATGTTCCTGCCTGCTTAAGTGACTGCCTCTAGTTGCCTCCACCTGAAATATCTTCCTCCCCATGTCCATTTACCTATTCTCTACTCACACTTCAAAGCCCAAATCAATTCTCATCCTATCACTGAAAACTTACCTAAATATTTCAGTGAAAATTAAACAATAATTGAACTTTCTGTATGAACAAGAAATTCATTATGTATTTCCATCCTTTGTTATTGCTCCTTAGTCACTAAGGCTTGTCTGACTCTTTTGTGACCCCATGGACTGTAACCTTCTAGGTTCCTCTGTCCATGGGCTTTCCCAAATAATAATACCTGGGAGTGGGCTGTCATTTTCTTCTCCAGGGGATCTCCCCAACCCAGGAACTGAAACTGTGTTTCCTGCAAGTCTCCTGCATTGCAGGTGGACTCTTTACCACTGAGCCACTGGGGAAGTGATTTCTACATTAGCAATGTATAATAAACTATTTGTTTTCCATGCTGACTTGTGCTTAAATTATTCATTTCTTATTTACTTCCTGTAAGCTCATTGAAAATCTATGACATGCTCTGAGATCTTGGACTTTATGTAATATTTCTTTGTAAAATGGGAATGGAAATTTCTGTCTTTTAAGGTTGTGGAAAATTGAATAAGATAGCATATACATAAGTACATATTAAAAAGCAAAGACATTACTTTGCCAACAAAGGTCCATCTAGTCAAAGCTATGATTTTTCCAGTAGTCATGTATGGATGTGAGGGTTGGACTATAAAGAAACCTGAGCACCGAAGAATTGATGCCTTTAAATTGCAGTATTGGGGAAGACTCTTGAGAGTCCCCTGAACTGCAAGGAGATCCAGCCAGTCCATCCTAAAGGAAATCAGTCCTGAATATTCATTGACACTGAAGCTGAAATTCCAATACTTTGAAGCCACCTGATGTGAAGAACTGACTCATTAGAAAAGACCCTAATGCTGGGAAAGATTGAAGGCAGGAGGAGAAGGGGACGACAGAAGATGAGATGGTTGGATGGCATCACTGACTAGAAAGACATGAGTTTGAGTAAGCTCTGGGAGTTGGTGATGGACAGGGAAGCCTGGCATGCTGCAGTCCATGGGTTGACAAAGAGTCAGACACAACTGAGTGACTGGACTGAACTGATGCACTATCTAAAATGTTACATGTATTTACACAAATGTAACTACAAAGTAATGAAAATACTTTTCAGAATAAAAAGTTTAGTCAATAATACTTGAAATTTGCACAAATCTGTAATAATTCATTATTTAAAACTAGAAGTCAAGATAGGAAGTAAATCATCTAAGGCAATTTGTTCTCACAGTGAAAAAGTATTCGCTAGTACATTATAACAAGACTGCAGTCTTATGATGTCACTAAAAGTTAAAAATCTCTTTATTTCCATTATATAACATGTGAGAATATATAATAACTTCCATTTAACAATATTAGCTCTATTTATTGATCACTTTCATGGCAGGCACTGTGCAGATGCTTGACTGTATTAGTTCATTTCATCTATTAATATATTCTATAAGGAAGACATTGTTTCCCTTATTTTGCAGTTGCTAAAACAGAATTAGAGAAGGTTGGTGGTCCTGGGTTACCCTAACAAGTGGCAGACCCAGGATTAAAACCCAGATTTGTCTACCTCCAGAACTCATGCTCTTAACCACTATTCTATATGTATTCCCCCTTGTTCTGAAACAAATTTCCTTTATATTGGATTGACCAAAAAGTTCATCTGAATTTTTCCATAAGACGGTATGGAAAAATTCGAATGTACTTTTTAGCCAACCCAATGTTGTAACCCTTTCTTCTCCTGGAAAGGCTGTTATAATAATAACCCACTCTTTTAGCTGATCTAAGTCTGGTTGTAGGGCTTCTATGATATGTAGTATATCTCAAAAGAAGGAAACCCTAACAAGAAAAGTCCTATCAGTGTGGCTTACCTAGTTTTCTTCACTATACAACACTTTTTTTTTTTATACTAACACTGAGCATAAGTTTTTTTTTTATCCCTTTAAACATTTTTTAGTTGGAGGATGACTGCTTTACAATGCTGTGTGGTTTCTGCCATACAACATCACAAATCAGTCATAACTATACATACATACATACATACATACATACATACATATATACATATATACATATATATATATATATATATATATCCCTCCCTCTTGAGCCTCCTCCCAGCCCCCATCATCCTGCCCCTTAAGGTTGTTACAGAGCGCCAGGCTGGTCTCCCTGGGCTATACGGTAGCTTTCCCCTGGCTATCTATTATATACATGGTAGTGTATATATGTCAATGCTACTTTCTCAATTTGCCCCACCCTTTCCTTCCCCACTACGTCCACAAGTCCATTCTCTATGTCTGTGTCTCCATTCCTCCCTGGTAAATAGGTTCACTGGTACCATTTTTTGAGTATACGTTTTTCAATTCAGAATTTTATAATGACAAAAATAATCCATTTATTAAAAAATATCTGTTCATAACCTACCATATACAAAGTATTATTCTAGGCATTATTGAGAATGAACGGGTCCACATTCTTTTATATACCAATATATACTGTAAATTATACAGAATTATAGTAAGGTCATTGTTTCATTTTCGTAATAAAAACCCAAGTGCCTACTAGCATTGTTCAAAGCACAGGTGAGTACCACAATTAAAAACACAAAGTCCTGTCTGTTATGGAGCTCAAATTCTAGGTGAGTTGCAGTAGAGGTGGCAGAGAATTAAATACTTAAGAAGATATCATAAAGAGATAAAATTGTAATTGCTGTTAAGAGAATAAAACATGCTAATGTAAGTAGAATTGATGCTTTTGAACTGTGGTGTTGGAGAAGACTCTTGAGAGTCCCTTGGACTGCAAGGAGATCCACCCAGTCCATTCTGAAGGAGATCAACCCTGGGATTTCTTTGGAAGGAATGATGCTAAAGCTGAAACTCCAGTACTTTGGCCACCTCATGCGAAGAGTTGTCTCACTGGAAAAGACTCTGATGCTGGGATGGATTGGGGGCAGGAGGAGAAGGGGACGACCGAGGATGAGATGGCTGGATGGCGTCACGGACTCTATGGACGTGAGTCTGAGTGAACTCTGGGAGATGGTGATGAACAGGGAGGCCTGGCCTGCTGCGATTCATGGGGTTGCAAAGAGTCGGACATGACTGAGCGACTGAACTGAATGTTAAGTAGAGTGTTGGGGGGGTGGAGTTCAATTGGATGTTCAGAAAAGGTTTCCCCAAGATCCTGAAAAACAGATTTGTGTGTCTAGGCAAAATGTTTAGCAGAGGGAGGTCACTAGAGGTTTTAAGCAGAGGGGAAGATTGTGGTCTAATTTGTATTTTAAACTTATTACCTCAAATAAAATTTCTGAATGACAAATAACATCTTATACAAAGTGAAAAGATAAGGCATATCTTGAGGGAAGTTTTTAGGGAAATATATATATATATATATATATATATATATATATATATGTAAACAAACTATATATGTGATGTAGATAATTAGGGTTCAAAACAGTAGTAGACAATGAATATGAACAGATAATTCACAGAAGAAAAATTAATGTCTAATAGTTGTGTGAAAAGATACTTGATCTCATTAGTCGTCATGGAAATTCCATGAAAACAACAATCTGAAAATATTTAAAGTCTGAAAATACCAAGTCCAGAAGACGACTGGTGGGGCTGTAAATGAGCACAACCACTTTAGAAAGAAAATGTGATACCCTATAATCTAGCAAGTCTATACCTAGGTAATTAAAGTCATAAGCATGAGCATGATGTGTCACATAGCAGAATGTTAACTGGGGCATTATAATAGAGAAAAATACAGAGCAACCTAAACACCAGTTGGTAGCAAAAGTGTAGAGTAGGTTGTGGTTTTTTCATACACTGGAATAAAATAAATAGCAATTAAATAAATAAGATTTGTAAGAATCAACATGGATAGCTTTTTTGAAAGTAATGTTTGATTGAAAAAAGAGAGGTGTGGAATGATAGCTTTTATGTAGATTTGTTAAGCACACAAAATAATTCTATATTTTGTTTACACACACTTATATGGAGTAAAAGTATAAAAACAGCCTTGAAGGATAAGCACTAAATTTAAGATGATGATATAGGGCTACAGGGCTGAAGAAAGAAACAAAGAAAACATCACCATACATATAATATCTATTTCTATTATATTTGTAATGTCATTCATATCTATAAAGACAAAATATTAATAACTTACTAATTCCTGGTGGTGAGTACACTGGTATTTGTTGTTAAAATTCTTTGATTTAATATTTACTGATTTTTAAATATTTTTCAATGAAATTAAAAGTATTATTACCATAACTGTGCTTAAAGAATGGATTGTAGAGAGGCAAGAGATCACTTAAGGTCCAAACAAAACATGATGGTGGCTTGAACTAGGATTATAATTTAAAAATGAAAATAAATAGACTTAACAGGTGATATTTTGGAGATAAAATTTTAGAGTTGCTATTGCATATAAGGGGTAAGGGAAAGAAGGAAATGAAGGATGTCTCTATTTTAAATCTGTTTTTGCATATAACCTTACTTAATACTTGGAGTTTGATTTTGTTGGGCAAAAACATAGATAATATGAAAATACCTGTGCAGTTTCATTAAATATCATTTAGAGTCACTTCCCTACTGGCTCAGATGGTAAAAAATCTGCCTGCAATGCCAGAGACCCAGGTTCAATCCCTGGGTTGGGAAGATCCCCTGGAGAAGGGAATGGCTACCTACTCCAGTATTCTTACCTGGAGAAGTCCATGGACAGAGGAGCCTGGCAGGCTACAGTCCATGGGCACACAAAGAGTTGGACAGCACTTGCACTTTCATAGTCATTTGAGACAGTTATTGGTTAATTTCTTCAGTTACAGAGATATGAAAACTATACTTCTGTATTTTGTTGGGAGTTGCTCTACTCCCAAGGAATACAATGGCAGCACATTAACAGAACTTGGTTAGCTCAACCTTCCCTTCATCTGGACCAGACCTTCTCCCAAATTGCCCATGGCAGTGACTAGATCTTCAACACTCTTAGTTATCTGTCTTGTAGTGGCAGCGCCAATGAGTATCTTAGAGGAAAATTTTGAATTCTACCCTGAATCTATATTCAGTTCAGTTCAGTTCAGTCGCTCAGTCGTGTCCGACGACCGCATGAATCGCAGCACGCCAGGCCTCCCTGTCCATCACCATCTCCCAGAGTTCACTCAGACTCACATTCATCGAGTCCATGATGCCATCCAGCCATCTCATTCTCTGTCGTCCCCTTCTCCTCCTGCCCCCAATCCATCCCAGCATCACAGTCTTTTCCAGTGAGTCAACTCTTTGCATGAGGTGGCCAAAGTACTGGAGTTTCAGCTTTAGCATCATTCCTTCCAAAGATATCCCAGGATTGATCTCCTTCAGAATGGACTGGGTGGANTGTATTCTTGCCACCTCTTCTTAATATCTTCTGCTTCTGTTAGGTCCATACCATTTCTATCCTTTATCGATCCCATCTTTTACATATGCATATATACATATTTTTTGTGTTTATCTTTCTTGTAGTTAGTGATGCTTTTAATTAATTAATTTTCCAGCTTTTTAGAGCTATAATTGACATATGACAATGTATAAGTATAAAGTGTTCAATAGGATGATTTGGAACACATATATTGCAAAATGATTACTGCATCAAGTTTGTTAGTTAACACATCCATCACTCACCTTATAACTACCCATTTTTTGGTGTGTGTGGTAAAAAAATTTAAGGTTTATTTTTCCAACTTTCAGAGTAGGGCTTTTAAAATCAGTGCTTTGATATCTTTTGTTCGTTTTGGACAATTTCCCGTCATCCAGTATTTTTTCTAATATTAATCTCTGCCCTATTTTCTTTTCTTTCTTTTTTGGGACTTTTCTTTCTGAAAAGACAGATCTTATTTTTGTTTATTAAGTTTTTCACATCATTTATGTTTTCTAAACTTATGCTCTTCATTCTAGATAATTTTTGATAGTTCTCTTTTTCATCTGAGTCTAGTCTGCTGGTAAACCTGTTCATTGAGTTTTTTATTTTAATTGCTGTATTAAGCAGTTCTATTCTTTTTAAAAATAATTTTCAATTCTCTGATGCAATATTCAGTGTCTTTTCAAACATACTTAGTATAGTTATTATAAAATTTGTACTTTATAATTGTATCTGGAGCCTCTGTGAGTCTCTCTCTATTGTCTGTCATTTGTCATAGGTTGTAGTCATGTTCCCTTGTCTCATTTTCCATCATGTACTGGATATTATGGTAACAAAAGTTAGTGCTTGAATCAATTTGAGGCCTAGGATGCTACCTTTCTCCAGAGATTGAGGGAGAGAGGGTTGATCTCCTAGGTAATTGGTGCACGTGTGTTTTGTAAGTTAACTTCAGTTGAGTCAGACTATTTTGCAACCCTACTGATGTAGTTTGCCAGGGTCTTCTGTCCATGGGATTCTCCTTGCAAGAATACTGGTGGGGGTTGCCACGCCCTCCCCTGGGATCACGGGATCTTCCTGACGCCCAGGGATTGAACCCCTCTCTCTCATATCTCCTTTGTCTGCAGGCAGGTTCTTTACCCCTAGTGCCATTTGGGAATCCTAGGTAATTAGCATAAGTATTAACATCTGGGCTCACCTCAATCCACTTACATTGATGAAGATGATTTCATGCAGAACTGCAATCTGGAAACAGACAGACAGCCTTGTAGAGTTAACTGTTCTCTTCCTCTGTGGTTCTTCCCATTGAGACCCTAGCTCAGAGTGTGAGTTTTTCTTTGTGTTTCTTCTTTCCTGATGGGCTGTGCTATGTGGCCTGTTTAAGGCTCCCTGTAGAAACTGACAAATACCATTGGGGAAAAGCATTTTCTGATCCACAGGGCAGCTCATTCTGACACTTTTCATCTTAGCCTTTCTCTGATTCTGGTCCCACAATTCTTTATCAGCTTGTTTACTCTGATACTTTCAAGATTTATTCATCTTAAAATGTTTTGTCTGCCTCTTCTACTTGTCTTCAATGGAAGAGCTAGATCAATTTCCAGATTTGCCGTTTATGGAAGTAGAAACTCTTCAAGTTTGTTTTTGTTGCATTTATGAAAACTTTAAAGAATGTCTTCTGTAAGCACAGTTAGTGAACTTCATACCCGCTTATGTATCCTTCTATCTGGAGATATATATCACTCTGTTGTTACTTGAGGGAGTCAAGTGGAATAAATCATGGCATTATATGAACTTCATCTCATAAATTGGGATAAAATACCTTGGCTAGGTTTTTTGAAGCCGTTTAAGTATTATGTAATAGCTCCTTCTAATTTGGAAACTTACTGTTTTCTTGAAGTAAGGAGCTCAATAAAAAATTCTTTATTTCTTGGTTATGAAGTTTCTGTTCTACAAGTATTAACACCGTTTGGCCATCATTAAATAGGACAGTCTGCAATATTTTGTGGCCGTTCTGGAAAACAGCTGAAACGCTGTCACAACAGTCAGCCAGGAATGCTGCTGGATAGTTGGGCACGGATGGTGAAGAGTCTAAATGTGTCGTCCTCTGTGAACCAAGCCTCTCGTCTTATTGATGGCAGTGAGCCCTGCTGGCAGTCCTCTGGTTCACAAGGAAAGGTAATGTGCCATGGGGGCACGTCCAGAAACACTTTTGTTTAGATGTGTTACGTTTTAGAGCTTGAACACAAACTTTGAAAATCCTGTGAGGGTATACTGGGTTGTCACCTGTCAGTACTCATTTTATAGTTTAGTTCATTATTATTTTAACGGTACAGAGTAATATGTCATTTAGTTTTCATTGTCAGAGATTTTAAAAAACATAAGTGATAGTTTTTATCTAACTGATAGAGAGTTTAATAGGGCTTTGTTTTGTTTTACTCCCCCACATAAGATGTATGAGTTCAGATTCTGCTTCTTGTTAGAAAGTTTTCTAATATACCCTAATAAATATGTTTATCTTTAGAATATTATTTTAATTGCACTTATATGTGGGTGTGCCTCATCCAGTCATGAAGGTTAGACTTGGAGAATGATGATTTTCCTCTACTTTGATTCTGATGTTTTCTGTAAGCCACCCACTGATGGATATTAATGGACCACCCTAGCTTAAAAGGCTATAAACACATCATTTCTGGGGCATAGAGGGAGGCTTTCCTCTAATAAACAAGTAATGGAGTGGAATACTTATTTCTTTTTCTTTTAAAGCATTGGATTCGTTTGGAGATTTTCCCAGATGTCCTTGTTCATAGATTAAAAATGATTGTCGATCCTGCTGACAGCAGCTACATGCCTTCCCTGGTTGTCGTGTCAGGTAATTGAGTTACTTTACTCAAAAAAGTCACTTCTGTTATATAATGAAAATTCCTTTGTCTAATTCCTTTATGCCCCTGCCCCTTTATTTCCTAGGTGGAAATTCACTAAATAACCTAATTGAGTTAAAGACAATCAACATCAACCCCACTGACACCACAGTGTCTCTTCTGAATGACTGCACAGAGGTGAGTAGATGAGATAGTGTTCCTCTATTTTAAGGTATAATTATATAAATTTTTTATTGATATATAGTTAATTTACAGTGTTTTCAGTTGCTAAGTGATTCAATTATACATACGTGTATGTGTGTGGAAAAGTCTCTCAGTTGTGTTCAACTCTTTGCAACCCCGTGGACTTCTCCATGGCCAGAATACTGGAGTGGGTAGCCTTTCCCTTCTCCAGGGGATCATCTCAACTCAGGAATCAAACCCAAGTCTCCCGCATTGCAGGCAGATTCTTTACCAGCTGAGCTGCAAGGGAAGCCCAAGAATACTGTGTGTATACATTATATATAATGTGTGTGTGTGTGTGTGTGTGTGTATTTTTCAAATTGTTTTCCATTAAAGGTTATTAAAAGATCTTGAATATAGTTCCCTGTGCTATACAGTAGGTTCTTACTGTTTATGTTTTTAAATATAGTAATGGTGTTCAGTTGCCAAGTTGTGTTCAGCTCTTTACAACCCCATGGACTGCAGCATGCCAGACCTCCCTGTCCCTCACCGTCTCTCGAAGTTTTCCCAAGTTCGTGTTCATTGAATTGGTGATGCCATCCAACCATCTCATCTTTCCTCTTTTGCCCTCTTCTCTTTCTGCCTATATAGTAATATGTAGAGATTAATCCCAAACTCCTAACCCCTGTCCTGTACCCTTGTCCCCTTTTGTAATCATGAATTTGTTTTCTGAGTATATTTCTGTTTTGTAAGTAAGTTCATTTGTATCATTTTGTTAGATTTCACAAATAAATGATTTCATATGATATATATTTTTTTCTGTCTGACTTACTTAATATGAAATCTCTGTGTTCATCCATGATACTGCAAGTGGTATTATTTAATTCTTTTTTTTTTAATGGTAGAGTAATAGTTCATTGTATATAGGTTCCACATCTTTTTAATCTTTCTGTTGATGGATATTTAGGTTGCCTCCATGTTTTAGCCATTGTAACTAGTGCTGCTATGAACATTGAGGTATATGTATCTTTATTTTTTTATTTTATTTTAATTGGAGGCTACTTTACAATATTGTATTGGTTTTGCCATACATCAGCATGAATCTGCAACTGGTGTACATGTGTTCCCCATCCTGAACCCCCCTCCCACCTCCCTCCCCATACCATCCCTCTGGGTCATCCCAGTGCACCAGCCCCAAACATCCTGTGTCGTGCATCGAACCTGGNGCTACTTTACAATATTGTATTGGTTTTGCCATACATCAGCATGAATCTGCAACTGGTGTACATGTGTTCCCCATCCTGAACCCCCCTCCCACCTCCCTCCCCATACCATCCCTCTGGGTCATCCCAGTGCACCAGCCCCAAACATCCTGTGTCGTGCATCGAACCTGGACAGGCGATTCATTTCACATATGATATTATACATGTTTCAATGCCATTCTTCCAAACCATCCCACCCTTGCCCTCTCCCACAGAGTCCATAAGACTTGTGTGTATCTTTAGAATTAAAGTTGTGTTTAGATATATGCTTAGCAGTGGGATTGCTGGATCATATGACAACTCTATTTTGATTTTCTAAGGAACCTCTGTACTGTTCTCCCTGGTGACTGCACCAATTTGCGTTCCTACCAACAGTGCAGGAGGGATCCCTTTTCTCCACACACACTCCACATTTATTATTTGTAGACTTTTTGATGATGTCCATTGTGACTGGTATGAAGTGATAGATACATCATTATAGTTTTCAGTTGCATTCATCTAATAATTGATCATCTTTTCATGTGCCTGTTGGCCATCTGTATGTCTTATTTGGAGAAGTATCTATTTAGGTCTTCTGCCAGTTTTTTGATTTGGCTGTTCATGAGCTGCTTGTATATTTTGGAGATTAATCCTTTGTCAGTTGCTTTGTTGGGGATTGTTTTCTTCATTTGTTTCATCTTGTTTATAGTTTCCTTTGCTGTACAAAAGCTTTAAGTTTAATTAGGTCCCATTTGTTTATTGTTGTTCATATTTCCATAACTCTGGAAAGTGGGTCAAAGAGGATCTTGCTGCTACTCATGTCAAAGAGTATTCTGCCTATATTTTCCTCTAAGAGTTTTATAGTATACTTCCGTTTAGGTCTTTAATCCATTTTGAGTTTATTTTTGTGTATAGTATCAGGGAATGTTCTAATTTCTTTCATTTACATGTAACTGTCTAGCTTTCCCTACACCTTTTATTGAAGAAACCATCTTTTCTCCGTTTTGTGATCTTGCCTCATTTGTTGTAGATTGATTGACCATCGATGTATGTGTTTATTTCTGGGCTTTCATTCTGTTTTGTATTGCTGATTTTGTGCCATTTCCATACTGTTTTGATGACTGTAGCTTTGTAGTATAGCCTGAGGTCAGGAGCCTGATTTCCTTCAGCTCTATATTGCTTTTTCAAAGAGTGCTTCGGCTTTTTGGGGTACTTCATATCTCCATACAAATTAAAGGATTTTTTTTTCTTCTTGTTCTGTGAAAAATGCCATTGATAACTTGATAGGGATTGTGTTGAATCTGTAAATTGCCTGGGATAGTACAGTTCACACAATATCAGTTCTTCCAATCCAAGAACAAGGTCTGTCTTTCCATGTGTTTGTATTGTCTTCTTTTTCCTTCATTAGTGTCTAAAGCTTTTGAAATGCAGGTTTTTTGCCTCCTTAGGTAGGTTTAGTCCTAGTTATTTTATACTTTTTAATGTGATAATTAGGGGGATTGTTTCCTTAATTTCTTTT
The DNA here is from genome assembly GCA_006410875.1 of Neotragus pygmaeus. Taxonomy (NCBI): domain Eukaryota; kingdom Metazoa; phylum Chordata; class Mammalia; order Artiodactyla; family Bovidae; genus Neotragus; species Neotragus pygmaeus. The sequence continues at coordinate 42,489 of SJYV01016508.1, read as the reverse complement.
CCAATGATTATTCTCTTTCTGATCTGATCTCTTTCTTTTATTGTTAATGTATAGAAATGCAACAGATTTTTGTGTATTAATTTTGTATTCTGCAAATTTATTGAATTCATTGATAAGCTCCAGGTGGTTTCTGGTAGCATCTTTGGATACATTTAGTCCATTTACATTTAGCGTGTTTATCCATAAGTATGTTTATATTGCCATTTTGCTGTTTTGAGTTTGTTTTCATAGGTATTTTTTTCCCACTTTTTCCTTGTTCTCTTCTCTTGTAACTTGACTACCTTTAGTTAACTGTGCATTTCACTTCCTTTTTTGTGTGTATTTCTATTATAGATTTTTGTTTTCTGGTTAATGTGAGTTTTTTGTACAACAGTCTAGTTATATATGTGCTTGTTTTAAGTTGCTTATCTCTTAATTTTAAATACATTTTAGATACCGTGCATTTGTACTCTACTCCCCTCATGGTCACTGTTTTTCAAATCATGCTTCACATCTAATTATTTTGTATAATCCTTAAACCCTTAATGTGGGATTTTTACTACTTTTGTCTTCTAACCTCCCTACCAGCTTTATGTATGGATGATTTCCTGTCTTGTTTCTAACTGTGGCCTTTTATTTTCCACCTAGAAAAGTTCCTTTAGAGTTTATCATAAAGCTTGTTTGGTGTTCCTGAGTTGTTCTTAAAAATGTTTCAGTTCGGTACAGTCGCTCAGTCATGTCCGACTCTTGGTGACCCCATGAATTGCAGCACGCCAGGCCTCCGTGTCTATCACCAACTCCTGGAATTCACTCAAACTCATGTCCATTGAGTCGGTGATGCCATCCAGCCATCTCATCCTCTGTCGTCCCCTTTTCCTCCTGCCCCTAGTCCCTCCCAGCATGAGAGTCTTTTCCAGTGAGTCAACTCTTCGCATGAGGTGGCCAAAGTACTGGACTTTCAGCTTTAGCATCATTCCTTCCAAAGAACACCCAGGGCTGATCTTTAGAATGGACTGGTTGGATCTCCTTGCAGTCCAAGGGACTCTTCAAGAGTCTTCTCCAACACCACNACGTACTCCTTTTCCTATGTGGAACCAGTCTGTTGTTCCATGTCCAGTTCTAACTGTTGCTTCCTGACCTGCATACAGATTTCTCAAGAGGCAGGTCAGGTGGTCTGGTATTCCCACCTCTTTCAGAATTTTCCACAGTTTATTGTGATCCACACAGTCAAAGGCTTTGGCATAGTCAAGAAAGCAGAAATAGATGTTTTTCTGGAACTCTCTTGCTTTTTCCATGATCCAGCAGATGTTGGCAATTTGATCTCTGGTTCCTCTGCCTTTTCTAAACCAGCTTGAACATCAGGGAGTTCATGGTTCACGTATTGATGAAGCCTGGCTTGGAGAATTTTGAGCATTATTTTACTAGCATGTGAGGTGAGATAAGTGCAATCGTGCGGTAGTTTGAGCATTCTTTGGCATTGCCTTTCTTTGGGATTGGAATGAAAACTGACCTTTTCCAGTCCTGTGGTCACTGCTGAGTTTTCCATATTTGCTGGCATATTGAGTGCAGCACCTTCACAGCATCATCCTTCAGGATTTGAAACAGCTCAACTGGAATTCCATCACCTCCACTAGCTTTGTTCGTAGTGATGCTTTCTAAGGCCCACTTCACATTCCAAGATGTCTATATTACTATTCCCCAAATGAACAATGTGCTTGCCCGTGAAACACAGCTTTAAGAAAAGTCTCAGCCACAATTTCAGTGACATTATAGACCCTCTCATAGAGACATTTTGGAGCCCATGTGAGTCTTAAAAGTCCTGGGTTATTCTGGAATATTGGTCAGAAGATGGCATTTAGGCTCAAGGTGGATCATAGGGACAGAAGCTGTAACATTCACTTGAGCTTAGTCACTCAGTCATGTCCAACTCTGTGAACCCATGGGCTGTAGCCCAGCAGGCTTCTCTGCCCATGGGATTCTCCAGGCCAGAATACTGGAGTGGGTTGCCATGCTCTCTTCCTGGGAATCTTCACAACCCAGGGATCAAACCCAAGACTCCCGCATTGCAGGCAGATTCTTTACCAGCTGAGCTACCAGGGAAGCCCATAATATTCACTTGAGTACTTTTAATCACTTTAGAAAGTGATTATTATCCCATAAAATTTGAGAAAGCTGGTATGAAATAAATGAGATGTCAGGTCCTGAAGAACCCCTGGAAGTTTTACATGAATGCCTCAGGAAAAACATATTTTATGATAATAAAGGTTTCATGAATTTGGCAGTGGGTTTACAAAAAGACACTTGGTTTAATTTTTTGGTATCAGTCAGTATCGACATTTACCAAGAAAAGTTATCATCATATGAATTTGTACTGCTTACTCTTCCATTAGGATTTAAGTTCAATCTGGGGAGGAATTTTATTGGTTTTGGTCACTTCTTTATTCAATTATTAGTTGAATGAATGTGATAAACAGAAACAGACAGCCTTATTTTCTGGTATGGTTGTCTTTATATGTACAGATATGTTTTGCTTTCCTCATATGATGGAGTTTATATCATTAGCAGTTCCTGTTATTGGCAATGAAATTATGACAAATAAATATGAGGATGGAAACTATAATTGGAGAGAAAGTAATTGCGGGGGGTTGTGGCATATGCTGCATAAATCATGGCTGTAATAAATCACCACAAATTAGTGGCCTAGGGCAACAAAAATTTATTATCTTACAGTTCTGGAAGTCAGAAGTCTGAGGGGTCTAGGCTAAAATCCTTCTGGAGGCCCTGGGGAGATTCTGTTTCCTTTCCTTTCCCAGATTCTAGAGGCTGCCTGAAGGCTCACAGCTCCTTCCTCCATCTTCAAAGTACATCAATTGCTTCTAAATCTCATGTTTTATCTCTCTGGCTTGGACCTTCTTGCCTCCTTTTTAAAGAGAAGTTTGTGATTTCACTGAGTCCACCCAGATAATCCAGAATAATCTTCACATCTCAATCCTTACTCACAATTGCATTGTTTCTTTTGCCAAGTAAGGTAACATACTCACAAGTTCTAGGGATTAGGATGTGAACATTTAAATTCTGTGTACCATAGCTATTTTAGAAATCTTACTTACATTGATGTTTTCACTCTTTGCTCCTTCACTATGTTGTTTCACTGTAAAAAACTGAAAAATTTTGAAACGTCTAGAGACACATAGCAGAGTTTACTTGGAATAAACAAAATTGGAAATTTATTTCCATCTCAACCAAGACGATCTGATTATATAACAGATGGGAGCAGGGGGACCACTACTTCTTTTATCATTTCAAAAGATTGTAATATGAGTTATAAACAATGATTTTCAAACAGTAAGACTAATCCTTACCTCATCCCCATTCCTCACCTTCTGAATGTACTGAAACCTGCTTTTCAGTTAAATTCAGATGTGAGCTGAGCTTTAAAATACCAAACTTGGTAGGGCAAGTTCTTAGCTGAAGGATGTTGCTTTTATTCTAAACATTTTTTTTATAGTTTCTTTTTTGGAATTGTCTTTAAAGACAGTTCACCAGACACACAGGAAAACTGGCTCGTTATTTTAAGGTCACAAGGTACTTTGCCTACTCTGTCTTCTTCCCTTCCCCATTGTTTTAATCTACTCGCCTTCATCCTTGCTCCTTCCTCTGCTGATACTAGTGCCAGAGATCTGTGAGGTTGAGAGGAAGGCCTGGGGAGCCAGAGTGCGGCTGGGAAGGGGCCAAGGAGAGCTTCATGTGGAGCTCAACAGGTAGCCGACTGCAATGTTACCTCATTTGTGTGACCCAGCCTATTTTAAACAGTTAAATAACAATATTTGATAATTTGCTAAGTGTCAAAAAATCATGTTATTAAAGTAAATCCCTATTGAGTATAAATATTATTTTAAATAAAAGGTACACTAGTCAAATAGACTTTTAGATATACTGTTCTTTGATGGGAGAAATTGGGGCATTGAATGAGAGACTAGAAAAAGCTTCCCTTTCAGTGATATTTTTCCCAAAGAAGGTCTCAGTTTAGAGGTTTTCTTAGAATAGCTCTGTAATTCAAACCTTTTTCAACTCTGGCAATTAAAGTTTACTATCTAGATAACACATGGATAAATGAGGAAAATATTATTGGCATTGGCATCATATAATATTCATACCATAGAATATAGGCTGCAAACTGTTTTTCAATACTAGAGTTATTAAAAGTAAGTATAATTCACAAACCTTCTGCTATTTTCAATTACTGAAGTTACAGAAGATCTGGCCTGACAGATTCTTTCAGCAGCTCCACTCAGAAGAAAATATATAAATATTTTTAACTACTATGTGTATTTTTTCTTCATTTGACCAATTGAGGTTAATTTTCAATGAAAGATATCTGTAAGAGTAGTTTATTTATTTTTCAGGTTTTATTTTATATTGGGGTATAGCCAATTAATAATGCTGTGATAGTTTCAGGTGAACCTCAAAGGGACTCAGTCATACATACACATGTACCCAGTCTTCCCCAAACTCCCCTTCTATCCAGGCTGCCACATAACACTGAGCAGAGGTTCATGCACTATACAGTAGGTCCTGTTGATTACCCATTTTAAATACAGCAGTATATACATGTCCATCCCAAACTCCCTAACAAGAATAATTTAAGAGTAATCAAAGGAGATGCAAAAAATCCTACTTTAGATTATAATCTCACATAGGAATTTTTTTTTTTCCTTATGGGACAGTCTTCCTCTGTTTTATAAAACTGCCATTTGGCTTCCTCCTGTGACTCATCCCCTTCCTATAATCAAAATAAAAAGTTCTAAATTCTAAATCTATGCTGTGCAGTTTGTAGCCACTATCCACATGTGCTATTAAGCATTTGAAATGTGGCCAGTCTGAATTGAGATTTTCTTTAGTTGTAAAATATATATCGAATCTTAGTTTTCAAAAAACTAAGATTATGGCATCTGATCCCATCACTTCATGGCAAACAGATGGGAAAACAATGGAAACAGTGACAGACTTTATTTTCCTGGGCTACAAAATCACAGATGGTGATTGCAGCCATGAAATTAAAAGACCCTTGCTCCATGGAAGAAAAGTTATTGACAAACCTAGACAAAGTATTAAAAAGCAGAAACATTACTTTGCCGACAAAGGTCAATCTAGTCAAAGCTACGGTTTTTCCAGTAGCCATGTATGGATGTGAGAGAGTTGGACCATAAAGAAGGCAGAGTGCAAAAGAATTGATGCTTTTGAGCTGTGGTGTTGGAGAAGACCCTTGAGAGTCTCTTTGATTTCAAGGAGATCAAACCAGTTAATCCTAAAGGAAATCAATCCTGATATTCACGGGCAAGACTGCTGAAACTGAAGCTCCAGTACTTTGGCCGCCTGATGCAAAGAGCCAAGTCATTAGAAAAGACCCTGGTGCTGGGAAAGATTGAAGGCAGAAGGAGAAGGGAATGACAGGATGAGATGGTTGGATAGCATCAATGACCCAATGGATATGAGTTTGAGCAAGCTCCAGGATATAGTGAAGGACAAGGAAGCCTGGTGTGCTGCAGTCCATGGGGCACAAAGAGCTGGACATGACTGAACAACTAAACAACGTTTGTAAGTATGAAATACACATTGAATCAAAAGACTTAGAATGAGAAACAGAACATAAAGTATCTCAATGATTTTAAATTTAATAAATGTTGAAATAATATTTTGGATATATTGAATTAAAATACAGTAAAACAAATTTCACCTACTTAATTTTTAATATAGGTATTAGAAAATTAAAATTGACACATTTGCTCACATTTGTAAGCTCATATTATAATTCTATCAGAGAGCTAGTTCTAAATTATCAAGCCAGTATTTCCTCCTACAGCATCAAGATTAAAGAGCTTCATTTCTGAATAGACATGTTTGAATGAGTTTTACTTATACATTAAAAAAAACTTTTAATTCAAAATATTTTGGAGCACTATTTTAAAATATTTTATAATATTGTAAGTTATTTAATCACTAGCTCACTCTGGAAGAGTAGATAGATATTTCCCCCATTTTCCAGGTGCATCTCTACAGACCTTAAAATGACTGACNGATCCACACAGTCAAAGGCTTTGGCATAGTCAATAAAGCAGAAGTAGATGTTTTTCTGGAACTCTCTTGCTTTTTCCATGATCCAGCGGATGTTGGCAATTTGATCTCTGGTTCCTCTGCCTTTTCTAAAATCAGCTTGAATATCAGGGAGTTCACGGTTCACATATTGCTGAAGCCTGGCTTGGAAAATTTTGAGCGTTACTTTTACTAGCGTGTGAGATGAGTGCAATTGTGTGGTAGTTTGAGCATTCTTTGATAAGGCAATTTTCTTTGGTATTGAAATGAAAACTGACCTTTTCCAGTCCTTTGGCCACTGCTGAATTTTCCAAATGTGCTGGCATATTGAGTGCAGCACTTTAACAGCATCATCTTTCATTATTTGGAATTTCATCACCTCCACTAGCTTTGTTCGTAGTGATGCTTTCTGAGGCCCATTTAACTTCACATTCCAGGATGTCTGGCTCTAGGTGAGTGTTTACTTGTCTGTAAAGCTTTTGTTTCCTCCATCAAATTTCAGTGAGAGCTTTTGCTGGGTGTTCTTGGGTATAGATTTTTCTTTTTCATCACTTCAAGTGTGTTATGCCAGTCTCTTCTGGTTTGCAGAGTTTTTCCTCAAAAAAAAAAAAAACCCACTAATAGCATTATTGGAGATCCCTTGTATATTATTTTTGCCTGGACAATTCCGTGGACTAGGGAGCCTAGTAGGCTACAGTCCATGGGGTCACAAAGAGTCGGACACGACTGAGCGACTTCACTTTGTATGTTATTTTTCTTTTCCTCTGTTACTTTTAATATTATCTTTTTTTTTTCATTTAGTTTACAATATGTCCTCNCCGTGGACTAGGGAGCCTAGTAGGCTACAGTCCATGGGGTCACAAAGAGTCGGACACGACTGAGCGACTTCACTTTGTATGTTATTTTTCTTTTCCTCTGTTACTTTTAATATTATCTTTTTTTTTTCATTTAGTTTACAATATGTCCTCACATATTCCTCTGCAGGTTAATCCTCTGTGGGACTCTCTGCACCTAGATTTGGTTGACTTTTTCCTTTCTCAAGTTAGGAAGTTTTCAGCTACTATCTCCTCAAATATTCTATCAAACACCTTTTCTCTTCTTGGACCTTTATAATATTACTATCTGTGTGCTTGATATTGCCCTAAAGATCTCTTAAACTGCCCTTATTTCCTTTTGTTCTTTTTTTCTGTTTGGTGGTGTTGATTTCCACTATTCTATCTTCCAGCTCATGAATCCATTCTTCTATCAGATTTAGTTTACTATTCATTCCTTCTAATGTATTGTTCATTTCGTTTATTGTATTTATTACTTGTGCGGTTCTGTATATTTTCTATTTTTTTCTTAAAACTTTTCTAATTTCTCTCTCTGTATCCATGCTCCTCCTGAGTTCTATGATAATCTTTACCATAGTTACTCTGAACTCTTTCCCTGGTAGATTGCCTGAGTCTCGACCATATCACTTTGTTTTCCTTCTGGTGTTTTAATCCTGCTGCTTCATCTGAAGCATATTCTATTGTTTGAGTTTGTCAAAATTGCTTCTTGTACTTTTGTGCATGTGGTAGGTTGGTTCTATTTCTCGACCTTGGAGAAGTGGCCCTCTGTAAGAGACGTCCTATGCAATCCAGCAGTGCACTTCCTTTTATCACCCAAGGAAGGGCCAGGGGCCTGCTGGTTTCAGGATAGGATCTGGTCTGCATTTACAGACTTGATATGTTGGCTGCAGGATTAATGGTTTTCTTGCTTCTGGTGGGCGTTGTTATTGTTCATTCACTAAGTCGTTTCTGACTCTTTGTGACCCCATGGACTGTAGCACACCAGAGTTTCCTGTCCTTCACTGTCTCCTGGAATTTGCTCAAACTCATGTCCATTGAATCAGTGATACCATCCAACTATCTGATTCTCTGTTAACCCCTTCTCTCCTGCCTTCAACCTTTACCAGCATCAAGGTCTTTTCCAGTGAGTCGGCTCTTCACATCAGGTGGCCAAAGTATTTGAGCTTCAGCAGCAGTCCTTCCAGTGTATAGCAGGGTTGATTTCCTTTAGGATTGACTGGTTTGATTTCCTTGTACTCCATGGGACTCTAAAGAGTGTTCTCTGGCACCACAATTCACAAGCATCAGTTCTTGGGTGCTCAGCCTTCTTTGTGATCCAGTTCTTACATCCATACATTACTACTGGAAAAACCATAGCTTTTGACTCTACAGACCAAAATGATATCTCTGCTTTTTAATATGCTATCTAGGTTTGTCATAGCTTTTCTTCCAAGAAGAGTGTATCTTTTAATTTTGTGGCTGGGGTCACCATCTCCAGTGATTTTGGAGCACCGTCTGCAGTGAAATAAAATCTGTCACTGTTTCCATTTTGTCCCCATCTATTTGTGATGACGTGATGTGACTGGGTGCCGTGATTCTTGTTTTTTGAATATTGAGTTTTAAGCCAGGTTTTTCACTCTCTTCTTTCACACTTATCAAGAGGCTCTTTAATTCCTCTTCAGTTTCTGGCATTAGAGTGGTATCATCTGCATATCTGAAGTTGTTGGTATTTTCAGATAGTTGAGATTCCGGGTGGGAGGGGCTGGTGCCGTAGGTGAAGTTGGGTCTTGATCCTCTGGTGGGCAGGACCTTGTCTAGAGTCAGTTGAAGTTGATGGGTAGAGTTGTGTCCCTACCTTGTTTGTTGTTTGGGCTGAGGCCTTGTAGCACTGGAGTCTGGAGTCTGATGTTTGGAACCAGGTCTTGGTGTTAGAATGTTATCCTCCATGATAGCTCATGCAGCTGAATATTTCCCCAGTGTATCTGCCACCATTGTCTACACCTGCAGGTGGGGCCACAGCCATCCCCTGCCTCCTGTTTGAGGAGACCCTCTAAGACCATCAGGTAGATGTGGCCCCAGCACCTATCCAATTACTGCTTTTGCTCTTGGTCCCGGCACGTGTGAGGTTTTGCAGGTGCCCTGTATGAGTGAAGTATTTTCCCCTAGCCCCCGGCCTACCTCTCGAGCTCATCTAGTCAGGCCCCTATGGTCTTCAAGGACAAATGTTCTTAAGGTTCCTCTTCCCTGTGCCAGACCCCCAGGCTGGGGAGAGTGACATGAGAAAAACTCCTGAATATAATTATTCTCCAATTTGTGGGTCACCAACCCTGGAGGGTATGGGATTTGATTATATCAGGAGTTCACGCCTTCTACCGTTCTTGTTGTGGTCCATCTTTAGAGGATCTTTCCTGATGGTTTCAGTCTTTCAGTGATAGTTCTTTTGCAGATTATTGTGATTTTGTTGTGCTTGTGAGAAGAGATGAGCTGAGGGTTCTTGTATTTGCCATCTTGACCACTCTGATAGTATTCCTTCGATGGTTTGCAAATGGCAAGAGAGGTTCCTTTTCTCATCATCTCTATAATAACATTGAGCCTATTTTCTCCTCTTAATTAAATAATTGAATTTGTTTTAAAATTTGACATGTGTACAACTTAAATTTGTTGCTTACCAGATCAGCTTGAAAACAAAGCAAAACAAATTCTTTCCTCATTGTCTTTGGTTAAAAGCAGGTAAAAAGCGCTAGGCAAAAGTCATTGCCATACACCTTGGGCTTCTTTGGGCATCTAGCATCATGTTATTTCCATTAAATATGTATTAGTAAGCAGTGGTTCTTTTTAACCATATATATGATACTGAAATCGTTTTTTTGTTTTCATACCTTTAATTTGGTAATAAGAACATTTTCAAAATGAATCCAAGTTAATTTTATCTCTTAAAAATTCTAATAGACTCAGTGAAGGTTCTTTTAAATAGAACACATTATAGATTAGTGAGACTGCCACATAAATCTTTCAGTTAATCTACACTATTTTAGTAAATTATATATATTTAAAATAATGCAAATTAAGGCAATTTTTTTTTTACTACCTATATATACATTGTCTCATGAGAACTTGTTTAATTGGTGTGATAGTGGATAAAGATGTCAAATAGTTGACTTTCTATTCATGTAAAATTTATCGTAAGTGAGTTTATTTTTAAATTATTAAGTGCTATTTGTCAGTCAGTGCTTTATTATTTTGGTATTCCCACAAAGGGCTTGCAAGAAGCTCACATGATAGAGAATCTGCCTGCTGTGTGGGAGACCAGGGTTCAATCTTTATGTCAGGAAGATCTCCTGGAGTAGGGAATGGCAACACACTCCACTGTTCTTCCCTGGAGAATTCCAGAGGAGTCCGGTGGGCTACCATGAGTCATAGAGTCAGACACGACTGAGCAACTAACACACATGCCCACATAAGGACAGACAAGTTTCATGGGGTCCTAGTGTGTTATGTCAAAGAACCTGATACACAGCTAGTCATAGATTAATTTTTTTTAAGGGTGGAAAGTTGGTAACTTGAGTCTAGAGACTATGGGACCATCCTAGCACCTCCCCCCCGGTCCAGGAATTGATTATTTGGCCTTTGTGTACACCGGAAGATTTTTTAAGATTTTCTTCCAGTCTTCAATGAATGAAATTGTAGAACACCATTCATTCTTGAATGTCATTAACTATTTTGTGGAATACCATGTAATTAACAGTTACTATCAATGGTGGTAATAATAAAGTGGCCAATGATTAAAATGTAATATATTATTGAGTCTTTTTGAGAAAAGATAATGCATTTAGTGCATTTTATTGTAATAACTTATTTCTGGGTAATGGAAAATGTGGTTTGTCTTATGTCTGAATTATGCTACTGAATATTTTTTGTTTTAATTTTGCTTTATATTTTAAGTAGATCAATAACCAAGGATTAATTTATTTAATAAACAACTGAGATTGTTGTTCATAAAAGATATATTGACTTTGACAAATTTTCAGTTGAAAACAATTTATTATGTATTATTTGATGAGCATGAAATAGCTTATATCACATATATGAGAAATATTAAGCATTGTGAGTACTCAGCACTTACATGGCCCAGTCTCCACCCATCAAACCAATTTACAAAGTAGAGCATTATCATTCCTAAAGCTATGGAACTCTCTAGCATTGCCTTTCCTCTAAAAATGGCTTGTTAACAGAATTTTTCTAACATAACCGAAAATAGAAAGTATACTGAATCCTCCATGAACCTACCACCTAGTTTCAATGATTATCAACATTTTTGCCAGTTGTTTCACTAACTCCTTTCCTGTGTTACACCCCAATTTTTTTGAGTGTTTTAAAGCAAGTTCTAGCCATGACATTATTTCAGTAGTGAGTGCTTCTATTATTAATTTCTGACAAGGACTTTAAAAATGTAACCACAATAAAATCACACCTAAATTTTGTTTTTAATAGATACAATATCCAGTCAGTGTTTAAAATTTCCCAGTTATCCCGTAAATGTTCTTTGGATTTGCTTTCTATGATTTGTGAGTCAGACAGTGTCTGCCCTTTGCACTGCATTTTTTCCTTGCTAAAGAAAGAAACTATTCTTTTTTTTTCCTATAGAATTTTTCATTTTTCTATTTGTTTCATTTATTCAAACAGTTCTTCCTGTGACATCATAGATATTATAGATCTTAAGGTTTTGATAGGTCCCCTAGAAGCAGTCAGTCTTTATTCACATGAAATATAGGGCTAGAGGGATAAACTACATTTAGAAACACCATGTATGGGTTGTGGGGCGTACCACAGGACAGAGGGCCAACTTTAAAATAATGAATGGCAAAGACGTTACAGTGTTTGACCTTGATTTGAACAAGTCCAGAATAGAAAGATGTTTACAAGACAGATAGACAGTTTGATCACTGGTGGCATTAGATGACATAAGATTATTGTTTTAGCTATCATTAGAGTACTGTGGATGTATTTTTTAAATGCTGATATTTCACTGATACCTACTGAAGTTTTGAAACAACATGTCAGGAATTTTCTTAGGATAGTCCCTACATGAACAAAATCAATCATACATTGATAACTGGTGAGCTAGTTGGTGAGGTTATGAGGTCTGTGTATAGTTTTTTCTAATTTGTATGTAGTCAAATTTTTTTTGTTAAACTTTTTATTTTATATTGAAGTGTAGTTGCTTAACAATGTTATAGTTTCAGGTACATAGCAGAGTGAGTTAGCCATACATATAATGTATCCATTCTCCCTCAGATTCCCCTCCTATCCAGGCTACCACATAACATTGAGCAGTGTTCTCTGTGCTATACAGTAGGTCCTTTTGGTTATCTGTTTTAAATATAGCAGTGTGTGCATGTTGATCTCAAATTCTCTATACTTTTAAGTGTTATGAAGGTTTGTGACTTGCCACATACTGCATGTTTCATATGTCCTTCTCTCCAGTTAAAGTGTTTGACTCTGAAAGCTCTGTAGCTTACTGTGTTTGTGTCTAGTATCACAGGTATATTGAAATTGCGATAAAGCAGTGCAGAAGCTCAGGAATTGATTGTAAAATCCATGGTCTCATCCTGCTGGGACGGATACGTGCAGAGGAGGAAGATTTGGCTGCAGTTCCTTTCTTAGCTTCAGATAATGAAGAAGAAGAAGATGAGAAAGGCAACAGTGGGAGGTGAGAGCTATTTGCTTATGCCCACACTCTCACTTTCAAAAGCCAATATTTAATTAGAGTGTATCTCATAGTGAGAATACATTAGGATTATTGTATTATATAGTCTATATGTATTATATAATCTATATGTATTATATAGAGTATATATAGGCCATATGTATTATATTATTGCTCATAGGACTGTTTGGTAAATATGGAAACACTGTATTTAGAAAAATTTGTTTAAAAGGAAAAATAAAAATGTTTTAATTTTTCTGCCTGAAATATCGCTGTTAATATTTTCGTGTATATTCTTATAGTTTTCTTATTTATTTGTCTCTAATTGTGTTTTCCTGTGGAGATAGTATGTGGTGGTATATATTTTCCTTTTGTGTTAAGTATTTTATTGTTAACATGTAAATTGAAAGTTTTTATTATAATAGAATATACATAAGACTTACCATTTTAATCGGTTGTTAAGTGTATTGTTCAGTGGCATTAAATAGTTTATATTATTTGGAAGACATCCATTTTTAGAATATATGTATCCTTTGTCTTCTGTTGTATAATTTTTTTTAATTGACTCAGTCTATTTATGATTTATATTTATATTTATTGACTATGGCAAAGCCTTTGACTGTGTGGATCACAATAAACTGTGGAAAATTCTGAAAGAGATGNGGCCTGGCGTGCTGCTGTTCATGGGGTCGCAGAGTCGGACACGACTGAGCGACTGAACTGAACTGAACTGATTTATGATGTACAACAAATTGGAAGGAACAATATCCATTTTTCTTAAGTTTTAACAATGGTTAACACTGGCATACAACAAATTGGAAGTGACAATACCCGTTTTTAAGTTTTTTTTAACAGTATATTTAACACCTAACTGATGGGCATCACTTGCTGGTTTTGCCATTATACTTATTTTGTATATTTCTTTCAATTTTATTTTCATTTTATTTTGAAGAATTTGTGGGCTTTGTTGGTCAAACTTTTAACCTGTTGAGGGCATATCAGAAGATAGAATGAGTGAGGTGGCAGGAGCCAGCTGCCTGTGCTTTAGGAACCCTGGGTTTTGGAGCAGGCCTCCCCTGGTAGAATGGAGGTTGGGACTTCCAGCATAGCTCACCACACAGTGGACAGAGGGTGTAAAGGAAGAAAATTGCATTTTGCCTTGGGACATGTGCTTGTATTATAGTGCATTGGACGTCATATGACTGTATCCATTTTATTATTTCTTTTGGGAAAAAATATGACCAGACAGAGGTCTGGATTTAGGGACATGGCCACAGTTGCAGTCCTGGTGGTGATTCTCAGAGCCATTTCACCAGCATTCTCTCCAGTTACATCTGTAGTAGCTATATTAAAGTGATGGATGGTAATTGCTGTAAAAGCTGTCATGGTCACCTTGGTGTACAAGAAAATTATACAGTGTCTCCTAGTTTCTAGTGTCTCGGAAGCCCCTTCATGTATCATAACCTTGTCCTAGCTAAGGGGCTTGCATCACTCAATGAAGCTAAGAGCCATGTTGTGCAGGACCTCTCAAGACAAACGGGTCATAGCAAAGATTTGTGACAAAACGTGGTCCACTGGAGGAGGGAATGACAAACCCTTCCAGTATTCTTGCTTTGAGAACTGCATGAACAGTATGAAAGGCAAAAAGATAATGACAGCAGAAGATGAGCTCCCCAGGTCAGAAGGTGTCCACTATGTTCCTGGGGAAGAGCAGAAAATAGGAAGAATGAAGAGATTGGGCCAAAGCAGAAACGACTTTCAGTTGCGGATGTGTCTGGTGGTGAAAGTAAAGTCCGATATTATAAAGAACAATATTGCATGGGAACCTGGAATGTTAGGTCCATGAATCACAGTCAGTTAGATGTGGTCAGGCAGGAGATGGCAAGAGTGAACATCGACATCTTAGGAATCTGTAAAATAAAATGAATGGGAATGGGCAAATTCAATTCAGGTAACCATTATACCTACTAATATGGGCAAGAATCCCTCACAAATGGGGTAGCCCTCATAGTAAATAAGAGTCTGAAATGCAGTACTTGGGTGCAATCTCCAAACTAATAAAATGATCTTGGTTCATTTCCAAGGCAAAACCATTCAGTATCACAGTAATCTAAGTCTGCTCCAACCACTGATGCTGAAATTGACTGGTTCTATGAAGACCTACAACACTTTCTAGAACTAACACCCAAAAATATACTCTTTTTATCATAAAGAATTGGAATGCAAAATTAGAAGTCAAGAAATACCTGGAGTAACAGGGCAAGTTTGCCCTTCGACTACAAAATGAAGCAGGGCAAAAGCTAACAGTTTTGTCAAGAGAACACACTGGTCATAGCAAACATCCTCTTTAACAACACAGGGAAGAATTCTGAAAGTGTTAGTCACTCAGTTGTGTCTGACGCTTTGCAATCCCATGGACTTTAGCTCACCAGGCTCTTCTGTCAATCCAGGCAAGAATACTGGAGTGGGTAGCCATTTCCTTCTTCAGGGGATCTTTCCAACCCAGGGATGGAACCCTGGTCTCCTGAATTGCAGGTGGATTCCTCACCATCTGAGCCACCAAGGAAGTCCTACAAAATGAAGCAGAGCAAAAGCTAACAGTTGTGTCAAGAGAACACACTGGTCATAGCAAATACCCTCTTCCAATAACAAGAGACAACTCTGCGTATGGACATCACCCAATGATCGATACTGAAATCAAATGGATTATATTCTTTACAGCCAAAGATGGAGAAACTATATACCATTAGCAAGATACAAGAACTGGAGCTGATTGTGCCTCAAATCATGAGTTCTTTATTGCAAAATTCAGGCTTAAATTGAAGAAAGTAGAGAAAACCACTAGACCATTCAGGTATAACCTAAATCAAATTCCTTATGATTAGACAGTGGAGGTGATGAATAGATTCAAGGGATTAGATCTGGTAGACAAAGTGCTTGAAGATCTGTGGGCAGAGGTTTGTTACATTGTATAGGAGGCAGTGACCAATACCCATCCCGAAGAAAAAAATACCAGAAGGCAAAGTGGTTGTCTGAGAAGGTTTTACAAACAGCTGAGAATAGAAGAGAAGTGAAAGGCAAGCAAGAAACGGAAGTATACCCAACTGAATGCAGAGTGCCAGAGAATAGCAAAGATAGATAAGAAAGCCTTCTTAAGTGAACCTTGTAAAGAAATAGAGGAAAACAATAGAATGGGAAAGACTAGAGATCTCTTCAAGAAAATTAAAGAACCAAGGGAACATTTCATACAGGGATGGGCATGATAAAGGACAGAAAGGGTAAGGACTTAACAGAAGCAGGAGAGATTAAGAAGAGGTGGCAAGAATGCACAACTATCCAAAAACGATCTTAATGATCCAGATAACCCTACTGGTGTGATTACTTACTTGGAGCTGAACATGCTGGAGTGTGAAGTCAAGTGGACCTTAGGAAGCATCATTGTAAACAAAACTAGTGGAAGTGATCAGATTCCAGCTGAGCTATTTCAAATCCTAAAAAGTGATGGTATGAAAGTGCCACTCAATATGCCCACAAATTTGGAGAACTCAGAAGTGGCACCAGGATTGGAAAAGCTCAGTTTTCATTTGAATCCCAAAGAAGGGGGACACCAAAGAGTGTTCAAACTACCATAAAGTTGCATTTCACATGCAGGCAAGGTAATGGTCAAAATCCTTCAAGCTGAGCGTCAGCAGTATGTGAAACAAGAACTTTCAGATGTACAGGCTGGGTTTAGAAAAGGCAGAGGACCCAGAGATCAAATTGCCAACATTCATTGGGTCATAGAGAAAGCAAGGAAATTCCAGACAAATGTTTACTTCTGTTTCATTGACTATGCTAAAGCCTTTGACTGTGTGGATCCACAACAAACTGGAAAATTCTTAAAGAGATGGGGATATCAGACCACCTTACCTGTCTTCTGAGAAACACTTATGCAGGTCAAGAAGCAGCAGGTAGAACCAGACAGGGAACAGCAGACTGGTTCAGAATTGGAAAAGGAGTGTGACAAGGCTGTATATTGTCACCCTTCTTATTTAACTTATATGCAGAGTACATCAAGCAAAATGCTGGGCTGGATGAATCACAGGTAGAATCAAGATTACCGGGACAAATGTTTGCAACTTTGGCTATGCAGAGGATACTACTCTTATGCCAGAAAGCTAAGAGGAACTAAAAAGCCTCTTAATGAAGGTGGAAGAGGAGAGTGAAAAACCTAGCTTTAAACTCAACATTCAAAAAACAAAGATCATGACATTAAGTTCCATCACTTTATAGCAAATAGATAGGGAAAAGTGGAAACAGTGACAGATTTTATTTTCTTGGGCTCCAGAATCACTGCTGATGGTGAGTGAAGTCATGAATTTAAAAGATAGAAGCAACAAACATAGACAGCATATTAAAGAGCAGATACATTGCTTTGCTGACAAAGGTCCATCTATTCAAAGCTATAGTTTTTCCAGTAGTCATGTACAGATGTGCAAGTTGGACCATAAAGAAGGTTGAGTGCATAAGAATTGATGCTTTCCAACTGTGGTGCTGGAGAAGATTCTTGCGAGTCCCTTGGAGTACAAGGAGATTAAACCAGTCAGTCCTAAAGGAAATCAACCTTGAATATTCATTGGAAAGGATTGATGCTGAAACTGAAGCTGCAGTAGTTTGACCACCTGATCTGAAGAGCTGACTCATATGAAAAGACCCTGATGCTAGGAGAGATTGAGCATAGGATGAAAAGGGGATGATAGAAAATGAGATGGTTGGATGGCATCCCTGACTCAATGGATATGAATTTGAGTAAGTTCTGGGAGATAGTAAAGGACAGGGAAGCCTTTGCAATCTATGGGATTGCAGAGAGTCAGATAGGACTTACCAACTAAATAATAATAACAACTCCTAGAAAAATTTCCACCAGGATAAATAGCTAAAGTTAAATTCTAGTATGGAAAGGTAGTATGTTGGTTTGTAGACATTTTGACCCTCTGCACCACTAACTTTTGTTTATACTTCGGATTTTGTTTAGTTATAGCAAAATTTTAAGAGTGTTTGATAGTAACCAGCAAACTGTGTGCTTTAGGTTGTTTCCTCTTTATTTAAAAAATTACTGTGTGATTAACCTCTGTTTCTGTTTTATTTTTTTACTTTGATTAGCCTTATTAGAAGGAAGACAGCAGGTCTGGAATCAGCAGCTACAATAAGAACCAAAGTATTTGTGTGGGGCCTGAATGATAAGGACCAGCTGGGAGGTCTGAAGGGTTCCAAGGTGTGTGCCTGACACCCCATGCGCTCGCCACCCCACACTGTTTGGGCCCACACAGACCCAGAATTAGCCAGGCCTCTTAAAGTTTTTATAATGATTTTCCCCTTTATGTGTGTTTTTTTTAAATTTTGTTTATTTTTAATTGAAGGGTTTATGATTGCTTTACAATATTGGTTTGATTTCTACCATACATCATACCTTTTATATGTTGTTTTTAAAATGGACTTTTCTTAAGTAATTCTTGACATGAACTCATAGACATTATCATTTTAGGTTCTAAGATGCCTCTGTCCTTGGAAAACATGTCCTTGGTGCATGTTAGGTATAGTTGCATTATTGCTGTTTTATAAACTAGAAGATACACCGAAAACATTTGACAAGTGTAGAGGTGAAAATTATAGACTATAATTATATTTTAAAGAGTAGAAACGACAAGGTATGCACTTGAACNTCCTTGGTGCATGTTAGGTATAGTTGCATTATTGCTGTTTTATAAACTAGAAGATACACCGAAAACATTTGACAAGTGTAGAGGTGAAAATTATAGACTATAATTATATTTTAAAGAGTAGAAACGACAAGGTATGCACTTGAACTCGAGTTGAATTCACCTGTGGCTCTGATCTAAGGCAGCACAGAATAGATTCCTCCAAGGTTTCGTGTCTGGAAACTGTTTCTTTTTGACTGAGCATCTCTATTACTTGGGTTTCTCAGGTTGTGCTATTGGTAAGGAACCTGCCTGCCAGTGCAGGAGACCCAAGAGATGTGGGTTCAGTCCTTGGGTCGGGAAGATCCCCTGGAGGGAGCCATAGCAGCATACCCCAGTATTCTTTCCTGAAGAATCCCACAGACAGGGGAGCTTGGCAGCTTCAGTCCATAAGGTCACATAGAAGTGAACGTGACTGAAGCGACGTAGCATAGACACTGCTTAGTATTTCACGAGACCTCATTGTAAGATCCCTGTTATTTGCATTGTTGAGACACTGAAATGGAAAGTTAGAACTCATTCATTTTGAGACCGTGGTTCTAGTGTGATGAAAATGATCCTATATAATTCAGCAGCCTTGGGTTCCCTTTGTTTTTGAGGCTGCTGCGCTGCGTTTGGAGATGTGTGGGGCCTAGGAGCTCTGGGCACTTCTCTTATTACTGTGGGCTGTCTAGAGGGTCCTGTGTGCACATGAGCGTTTGCATACGAAAGGCAGATGGGTGCTTCATAGTTGAGATGAAGAGCATCCTTCTTCCGTTGACTGTTTGATACTTTATGACATATGGGCACCGTAAAAGGCTTTTTCGACAGGGGCTTTAGTAATTTTAAATCACATTCATCTCTAATGGGAAAGTTATGCATATATTAATAGTTTCTTAGAGAAGTCAGAATTAATAAGAATGAGGAGGATATGACTTGAAATAAAATATAGTTTACCAAATGTTTATTTATATCTTTATGTATGTGTTTTGTTTTTTTTTTTCCACCTTTTATTATGGAGATGTTCAGATGTACCTACCTGGTAGACAGAATAGAGACTTGGTCCTTTTGTCACTGTACCAGCTTCAGCAGTTGTGGATGGTCACATTTTTGTCTTTATTTTCTACATAGCCTCACTCCTACTTATTTTAAAGTAAATTCCAGTATATCATTTCATTCTTAAATGCTCATGTATCTGTAATAGACAAGAGATTCTTTGGAGAGTGTAACCAAGTAAATTCTTTGTACTATTTAATATGATTGCTTGTAATTTTAAAAGTGTAAATAAAATTTTCTTTTTTTCTTTTGCTTTTAAAAAAAATTTTGTTTTAGATAAAAGTTCCGTCATTCTCTGAGACACTGTCTGCTTTGAATGTAGTACAGGTGGCTGGAGGTTCTAAAAGTTTGTTTGCAGGTATGATGATTCAAATAATATAAAAGTTTTAAATGATATTGACGCCTAAGCATATAGTTGTGTCACAAAAAGTGAGTCTCTTCCTCACTCCTGTTTCTTACAGTGACAGTGGAAGGAAAAGTCTACGCCTGTGGAGAAGCCACGAATGGCCGGCTGGGGCTGGGCATCTCCAGTGGGACTGTGCCCATCCCGCGACAGATCACAGCTCTCAGCAGTTACGTGGTCAAGAAGGTGGCTGTTCACTCAGGTAGAGGCCAGAATTCACACTTGTGCTCAGACAAGCCTGCTGCTCAGGCTCTGTAATTAACTGGGGCTTTATACAGTTTCCCCTAGAGTGTCCTTGCATTCTGTCAAGTTCTACTCATTATTAGAAGTAAAAATTGGGTAATTTAAAACTTCAGATGGTCTAGAGTTTGATTATTTTTGTTATACAAGACTTTTTGGAGATCAGGGGTTATTGGTATTCTGCCATGTGGTGCGTACCCCTCCAAAGGAGGGGATTTTAAATTTTGAAAACTGTGGTCTCAGATTCATAAAAGATTGCAGTAATCATGTTCTGTGCATAAATATGTGTTATTTTTTGGGAACATAGCCTGTAAGTTTCATCAGATTTCAAATGTCTGTAAATTCTAGCCATAAGAAAGGATAATTTTAAAAAAAGTTACACTGCTTCAATTCAGGAAACGTATAGAACATTATTTTAAAGCACTGTGCTTGGCTTCTGAGGAATGAAACTGAATTAGATACAACCTGAATTTGTATTTATACTGAATAGGGTTAGATTTAACCCCATATAACAGAAAATCTGAAGAGTAGTGCCTTGAGCAAGATCGTGTTTTACCATTCTCCTCTGGAAGTCTGGAGGTGAGGGGGAGGGACAGTGTTGTAGCTACAGTACCCGTGAGGGGCACTGGGTTACTGTCCATCCCCATTGCAGCTACAGATGAGCACATAAGCATTTCCTCAAGCCCACTCTGCCCCTTCAAAGAGCTTTTCTGGAAGCCTCACTAGTCAGTCGCATCTTTGTCACTATCCTCTCTGGGTGAGGGAGTGTGGAAAACATTGTTTTTAGCTGAGCACATTGCTTTGGATCATGTGGGCTCTGTTGGTAAGTGGGTCTTGGATCCTAGGAGCTGGTGACAGAGAGGAAACACTCTTCAGTTCTAAGCTGGGATGGATGGAATGAAAGAGTGCGCCATGGTGAGGAAAGTGTGAGATGATTGTTTCGGGAAGAGTGAGCATAATGCCCTTATTGCAGTTGATGGTACTTTTGTTTTAGTAATTTCGTTGTTGAGATGCATTTCACAAAAGCGTGAATACCATCAACACTTGCTAATTTGTCTAATTGCAAATGAACTTAGTTTTACTTTTTCCATCTGAATTTTGATCTTTTATATATTTAATATAGCAACCCCATTAAATTTAATAATGCTAAAAATAACATTATTTTGCTGCTTCTTTGCAAGTAAAATCCTTTCTAGGACTTAAACTTTGTAGAAATGTTCATTTATTTTATATAATTGTCATCCTTAAATGTTGATCCCATTTACTCATTTGACAGATACTCACACATACTGTGTGCCAAGCAAAAGAGGTAGTTATGCTGTTAACTTTTTTTAAGCCAACTTTGGCAGCCTCTATCTGTGTGAATGTTGCAGGTGGACGGCATGCTACTGCTTTAACTGTCGATGGCAAAGTGTTTTCCTGGGGTGAAGGTGATGATGGCAAACTTGGACACTTCAGTAGAATGTAAGAATATTTTCTTCATTTTTGATAATAAGAAACTGTTACTAATAATGAATGCTTTTTTATAATTTTTGTAAAAAAAAATTGAATAGGATGGGTTATTTATGCAAAAGAAACTTAAAAATACATTTAAAAAATACCTCTGAATGTGATTTGCCTTACATGTTCTCAGGTTTGATAATTAAGTGAATCTAAAGATACTGTTTTGATTAAATGTGGATCAGTGTATATGTCCTTTTTTCCCCTTCTTTAAAGAGACTAGATTGATGATAGGGAATATTATTTAATCTTGCTTTAGGAACTGTGACAAGCCACGGCTGATAGAGGCCCTGAAAACCAAGCGAATCCGGGATATTGCCTGTGGGAGCTCACACAGTGCGGCCCTCACGTCCAGTGGTGAACTGTACACCTGGGGTCTCGGAGAGTACGGCCGCTTGGGACATGGGGATAACACAACACAACTGAAGCCCAAAATGGTGATTATACATATTTTTGTTGCTTACAGAAAGCTTCCCATCTGCTGATTTCCAGAGAAGATAAGCTCCGAGTCTAGGACAGTTCATAAAGATATGTGCAGTATTGGCTTTCACTTTGTGGGGAAAAATTTCCCTTGCTTTCTTGGTGCCTGTGCTTGATTCTGTTTTTAAATTTGTAATTGAGTAGGTGAAAGTCCTTCTTGGTCACAGAGTAATCCAAGTGGCATGTGGAAGTAGAGATGCACAGACCCTGGCTCTGACTGATGAAGGTAAGTCCTGTTTGATTCCACGTTTTGGGGGAGGAATGTTGTGAGATGCTGGCCTGATGTCTATATTTTTAAACCTAGGCTTGGTGTTTTCCTGGGGTGATGGTGACTTTGGAAAATTGGGCCGGGGAGGAAGTGAAGGCTGTAACATCCCCCAGAACATCGAGAGACTTAATGGACAAGGAGTGTGCCAGATCGAATGTGGAGCACAGTTCTCCCTGGCCCTCACCAAGTCGGGTGTAGTTTGGACATGGTACGTAAATGCCTGTTACCTACCACTGTGTCTGTTCAGGGGCTTGCAGGGAGGGGGACGCCTTTATTTTCTTGCTCATCCAGGCATCTTTGTCCTTTTATTTATTTTGAGTTGGGATTAGTGACAATATTATAAGAAGAAATATCCAATTATAACTGGGTTGTTTAGAAAAGAACACTGGAGAAATTCTGGCCTAGCTTTTAGATGAAGTGTGTGTAGAGGGTTTTTTTCTGCTTTTTTTGCCATGCAAGGAGCCTAGTGATCACACGTGTGGAAAACAGATTTCTGATTTCTTTGATCCCTGAAAAAGTGCATGTGTGTTTCCAGTGAAAGATTATTAAATCAGAAAGAGGTGGAATATCCAGCAGACCATGGGCAGACAGTGTGATGGCCTTGGTCTTAGCATAATGACTCAGAGGCAGCTTGGGGAAGAATCACTGCAGAGATCTTTTAAGAGCCATTTGAGGTTACGTGTCACGTTTTCACATGAAATCTACATCAGTAACTTAAATACCGTTACACACATTAAGGATCTTGGTAGCAGAATTAATGTATTATTTTGAATTAATGGTATACCATTTTATAGTTTCTAAGACCTTGGGCGTTGTGTGTGTTGTCACTGAGCTGGCTCTAGTGCTGTGGCAGTGAGTATTTGCTGGGGGGTATTGCCAGACCATAATCATGTATTAACATGCTCACTGTTGATTCCTTGCAGGGGGAAGGGGGACTATTTCAGGCTGGGCCATGGCTCGGACGTGCATGTGCGGAAACCCCAGGTCGTGGAAGGGCTGAGAGGGAAGAAGATTGTGCATGTGGCTGTCGGGGCCCTGCACTGCTTGGCGGTCACTGATGCAGGACAGGTAAGGGAGCTCATGATAAGATCATATGTTGATAGTGTAACTTGTGACAAAATGAAGTGAGTCTTGGTACTTGGAAAACCAGAAGGGTGGGCTGTGTCCACTGTGTTCCTGTGTGCATTTGCATAACTGTCAGCATGACAGTGCATCCAGGAAAGACTGTTGACTGATACAGGTTATAAAGTAGTAAGCTTTCCCACTGTAATGTCTGATAGGGAAATGTATGTATTTCATTTCAGAACTAAAGTTATCCTTGATAAGAGTTTGTTCCTCCACCATAAGAGGCTATCCTGTGACAGGCTCATAGATAATATAATTTGAAATTCATTTATGACAGCAAATCAGCATATTGTACTTCAATCAGAATGAAACAAAAAGGAATTATAATTCCTAATTCTGTAAAGCACACAATTCCTTGAAAAGTGAACATATTTTTTTGGATCATTTTATCTTTGCAAAATTAAGGAAAATATGTTACAATATTTAGTTGAAGAGGAGAACTTCCTGCTTCTAAGAATAGTATATAGATGAATTCATTGGGTTGATATTAAGTAAATGAAAGTGAAAGTTTCTCAGTCATGTCCAACTCTTTGCGACCCCATGGACTGTATAGNAAATTAAGGAAAATATGTTACAATATTTAGTTGAAGAGGAGAACTTCCTGCTTCTAAGAATAGTATATAGATGAATTCATTGGGTTGATATTAAGTAAATGAAAGTGAAAGTTTCTCAGTCATGTCCAACTCTTTGCGACCCCATGGACTGTATAGGGACTGAATTCTCCAGGCCAGAATACTGGAGTGGGTAGCCTTTCCCTTCTCCAGGGGATCTTCCCAACCCAGGGATCGAATCCAGGTCTCCTGCATCACAGGCAGATTCTTTACCAGCTGAGTCACAAGGGAAGCCCAAGAATACTGGAGTGGGTAGCCTATCCCTTCTCCAGCAGGTCCCTTCCTGACCCAGTAATTGAACTAGGGTCTCCTGCATTGCAGGCAGATTCTTTACCAGCTGAGCTATCTGAGAAGCACTCGGCAAGAATTTTGAAGTAAACTTAAAGAATGTTCTGAAATGTTGAAAAATTATTTTTATCGCCTTAACAGGTATACGCTTGGGGTGACAATGACCACGGCCAACAGGGCAATGGCACAACCACAGTTAATAGGAAGCCCACACTTGTGCAAGGCTTAGAAGGCCAGAAGATCACACGAGTAGCTTGCGGGTCTTCTCACAGTGTGGCATGGACAACCGTTGATGTGGCAACACCCTCTGTTCACGAGCCTGTCCTCTTCCAGACAGCAAGAGACCCTTTAGGTGCTTCCTATTTAGGTAACCGAGATCCATGTTTTATACAAGATCCTTCTGCATAGTTAGAATGTCATGGATGGAATGTTTAATACTGCTACCAGATTAAAGTTTGTAGCACCGAGTTACCTAGGTAACTCATAGCCCCCGAGTCATCATGGTGCTCTGTGCTATGATTTATGCTGGAATGAAAACTGGAGGAAGTACAGTGCTGGTTCTTGTGATCAGGACAGCTCTGGCAGTGCTGTGCATGTGTGCAGACAGAGGGACTTTAAAGTTTAGGCATTTGGTGTTTTCAACAGCTCTATTCAGAAATGAATACATATATGAATGTGATATAATCTACATATTAAAACAATCCAACATGTGTAGACTAATTTTTATCAGCTTTGATATATGTGCACCCATGAGAGCATCATCACAGTTGACATAATGAACAAATGTGTATACTACCCTTGAGTAGACCCATTCCGGCTTTTCACAACCACTGACTTCATTTTTATCACTGTAGATCAGTTTGCCATTTTAGAGTTTTATATTAATGGAATCATATAGTATGTGATTTTTTCTTAACCTAACTTTTTTCACTCACCATAATTATTTTGAAATTCATCCACGTTGCATGTATCAGTATTCTTTTTTAATTGTTGGCTAGCATTTTATTTATGGGTATACTGCAGTTGATACATCAGTTTGTCTGTTGATGGACTTTGCTGTTGCTTTTTAACTTTGACTGTACAAATAAACTTGCTCAGAACATTTGTGTATAGTCTTTATATGGACACATACACTTATGTTTATCTAGATTAAGTATTTAGGAGAGGAATGATTGACTGGTATGGTAGATAGAAGTTTATCTTCTTAAGAACTGCAAACTGTTTTGCAAAGTGGTTATTCTGTAGCTCCAGCATTTCCATATTTTTGTTTGTATTTGATGTAGTCAGTTTTTAATTTTAGCCATTCTTATAGATGTATAGTGCTACATCACTGTAATTTTACTTTGCACTTTGCTAATGACTAATGATGTTGAGTGTCTTACTATGTTTTAAGTGTCTATTCATATCTTTTGCCTGTATGTAAACCTAAGTTGTTTGTTTCCTTATTGTTGAGTTTTGAACAGTCTTTATGTATTCTGTATACAAGTCTTTCATCACAATGTGACTTGTCTATTCATTCTCTCTTAAGTAAATTTTAAGGAGCAAAAGATTTTAATTTCGATGAAGTCTGGTTTATCCATTTTTATCTTTTATGAATCATAGTTCAATGTTGTATTTAAATAATCTTTACCTAACTCAAGATCATAAAGATTCTTTTCCCATGTTTTTTTGTAAAAGTTCTATAGTTTTAGGTGTATGCTTGATCTTCAGTTAAAGTTCATACATGGTGTGAGATATGAATTGAAATTTATTTTTGGTATTTGGATATCCAGTTGTTTCAGTTGCATTGGTCAAAAACACAGTATCCTTTGTGTATTGGAAGAATTTGTACTTGTGCCAAAAAATCAGTTGTATGTGTGGGTCTATTTCTGCATTCTCAGATGTGTTCTGTTGATTTGTTTTTGTATTTTGATGCAAATACCACATTGTCTTGATTACTGTAGCTTTATAAAAGACTGAATTCAGGCTTTGTAATTCTTTAGCCTTGTTCTTTTTCAAATATGTTTTGGGTATTCTAGACCCTTTGCATTTCCATGTAACTTTTAGAATCAGCTTGTGAGTTTTTATAAAATAACCTACTTGGGATTTTGATTACATTGACGGGTTTGCTTCACAGTATTGAATCTTCCCACTCAGAGGTATACTATTTCTCTCCATTTGTTTATGTCTTTAATATTTCTCAGCAATATTTTATAGTTTCAGTATACAGGTTTTGCATATCTTTTGTCATATTTATCCTTAAATATTTCATATTGTTCATTCTGTTATAAATGGTATTTTTAAAAATTTCTTTTGTTCCTTGGTCTTTTCTAGAAATATTCAGGTTGCTCCTTATTAGTATGTAGAAATACATTTGTTTTTTAGGACATTTGGATTACTTCCAGTTTTGGGCTGTTACAAGTAAAATCTGCTATTTTAGTATTCATATTCAGGTTTTTTAGTTAGTCTTCCGTACCTTGAATACACCCTACTTGATTTTGCTACTTTTCATTTGTTTGATTTTCTCTTGTCTGTTTTCAGTTTTATTGGTTTCTGTTCTCACCTTTATGCTTGCTTTATGTTTATTTTCTGTTCTTTCTACTTTCTTGAGATGAGAACTTAGATTACTGATTTGAGATTGTCTTGTCTAGAGTAAACTTTTAGTACTATAAACTTCTGTCTCGGCACTGATTTAGCTACATCTCTCAAATTTTCATATGTTTTATTTTCTTTTTCATTCAGTTCTATATATAAATGTATGTATAATTGAGGACATAAGTAATTTTATTTTTGTATAACCTTAAACTTGCCAAACTGCTTCGTTCTTTTAATAGCATTTATCTTCTGTTTGATACCCAGCTCCATTCATATTGAAAATTAGTGACAACTACTTAGTGATTCCAGCTTGAAGTTATAACCATACAACCAGATGTTTTGAATACAAGCCAATGTTTATGTTGGGTAAATTTAAGAACTCTTAGTGTCTCTTTTGCAGAAACTCTCTTTCTCTCCTGCTGTACTTTGTTTGATCAAGAAGACTAAAGTCAAATGGCCAGAACTTCTCCTATAAGTAATGTTTCAAATACCAAATTAGTTTTCTCAGTGTATAACAAATTCTAATTTGATGGGGTTTTTTTCTTACTACTTGACTTCATTGACCTATAAATTTGTTTAAATAACAAGTACCTTTTCTACTTTTTTTCCCCACAATGAAAAATTAAATGATGTGTTGAATATACTACTAAAAATGCTTCACCTGTCAAATATGGTCTCTGTGTTGAAAATCTGTGGAATTTTCCCAGTTAACTTCCAAATCTTGCCACAATCTCTCTGTTTTAAAAAAAATATATCATTTTTGAAGTAATTTGAATCAGTTCTGTTCAGTTGCTCAGTCGTGTATGACTCTTTGCGACCCCATGAACTGCAGCACACCAGGCCTCCGACTCCCGGAGCTTATCCAAACCCATGTACATTGAGTCGGTGATGCTATCTCACCATCTCCTCCTCTGTCATCCCGTTCTCCTCCTGCCCTCAATCTTTCCCAGCATCAGGGTCTTTTCAAATGAGTCAACTCTTCGCATCAGATTGCCAAAGTATTGGAGCTTCAGTCTCAACATCATCCCTTCCACTGAACACCCAGGACTGATCTCCCTTAGGATGGACTGGTTGGATCTCCTTGCAGTCCAAAGGACTCTCAAGAGTCTTCTCCAACACTGCAGTTCAAAAGTGTCAATTCTTCAGTGCTCAGCTTTCTTTAGAGTCCAACTCTCACATCCATACAGGACCACTAGAAAAACCATAGCCTTGACTAGATGGAACTTGTTGGCAAAGTAATGTCTCTACCTTTTAATATGCTGTCTAGGTTGGTCATAATTTTCCTTCCAAGGAGTAAGCGTCTTTTAACTTCATGGCTGCAGTCACCATCTGCAGTGATTTTGGAGCCCCTCAAAATAAAGTCAGCCACTGTTTCCCCATCTATTTGCCATGAAGTGATGGGACCAGATGCCATGATCTTTGTTTTCTGAATGTTGAGCTTTAAGCCAACTTTTTCACTCTCCTCTTTCACTTTCATCAAGAGGCTCTTTAGTTCTTCTTCACTTTCTGGCATAAGGGTAGTGTCGTCCGCATATCTGAGGTTATTGATATTTCTCCTGGCAATGTTGATTCCAACTTGGGCTTCATCCAGCCCAGCATTTCTCATGATGTACACTGTATAGTAAGTTAAATAAACAGGGTGATAATATATGCAGCCTTGACGTACTCCTTTTCCTATTTGGAACCAGTCTGTTGTTCCGTGTCCAGTTGTAACTATTGCTTCCTGACCTGCATACAGGTTTCTCAAGAAGCAGGTCAGGTGATCTGGTGTTCCCATCTCTTTCAGAATTTTCCACAGTTTATTGTGATCCACACAGTCAAAGGCTTTGGCATAGTCCATAAAGCAGAAGTAGATGTTTTTCTAGAACTCTCTTGCTTTTTCCATGATCCAGCGGATGTTGGCAGTTTGATCTCTGGTTCCTCTGCCTTTTTGTAAAACCAGCTTAAACATCAGGAAGTTCATGGTTCACATATTGCTGAAGCCTGGCTTGGAAAATTTTGAGCGTTACTTTTACTAGCGTGTGAGATGAGTGCAGTTGTGTGGTAGCTTGAGCATTCTTTGGCATTGCTTTTCTTTGGGATTAGAATGAAAACTGACCCTTTCCAGTCCTGTGACCACTGCTGAGTTTTCCAAATTTGCTAGCATATTGAGTGCAGCGCTTTCACAGCATCATCTTTCAGGATTTAAAATAGCTCAACTGGGATTCCATTACCTCCACTAGCTTTGTTTGTAGTGATGCTTTCTAAGGCCCACTTGACCTCACATTCCAGGATGTCAGGCTCTAGGTGAGTAATCACATTATTGTGATTATCTGGTTTGTGAAGATCTTTTTTGTACAGTTCTTCTGTGTACTCTTGCGACCTTTTCTTAATATCTTCTGCTTCTGTTAGGTCCATACCATCTATCCTTTATCGAGCCCATCTTTGCATGAAATGTTCCCTTGGTATCTCTAGTTTTCTTTAAGAGATCTCTAGTCTTTGCCATTCTGTTGTTTTCCTCTATTTCTTTGTATTGATTGTTGAGGAGGACTTTATCTCTCCTTGCTATTCTTTGGAAGTCTGCATTCAAATGGGTATTTCTTTCCTTTTCTCCTTTGCTTTTCACTTCTCTTCTTTTCACAGCTATTTGTAAAGCCTCCTCAGATAGCCATTTTGCTTTTTTGCATTTCATTTTCTTGAGGATGGTCTTGATCCCTGTCTCCTGTACAATGTCACGAACCTCATTCCATAGTTCATCAGGCACTCTATCTATCAGATCTAGGCCCTTAAATCTGTTTCTCACTTCCACTGTATAATTATAAGGGATTTGATTTAGGTCATACCTGAATGGTTTAGTGGTTTTCCCTTCTTTCTTCAATTTAAGTCTGAATTTGACAATAAGTAGTTCATGATCTGAGCCACAGTCCGCTTCCGGTCTTGTTTTTGCTGACTGTATAGAGCCTCTCCATCTTTGGCTGCAAAGAATATAATCAATCTGATTTTGTGTTGGCCATCTGGTGATGTCCATGTGTAGAGTCTTCTCTTGTGTTCTTGGAAGAGAATGTTTGCTATGACCAGTGCATTCTCTTGGCAAAACTGTTAGCCTTTGCCCTGCTTCATTCTGTAGTCCAAGGCCAAATTAGCCCATTATTCCAGGTGTTTCTTGACTTCCTGCCTTTGCATTCCAGTCCCCTATAATGAAAAGGACATCTTCTTTGGCTGTTAGTTCTAAAAAGTCTTGTAGGTCTTCATAGAACCTGTCTCTTATACACATCTCTGGAGNTTATTCCAGGTGTTTCTTGACTTCCTGCCTTTGCATTCCAGTCCCCTATAATGAAAAGGACATCTTCTTTGGCTGTTAGTTCTAAAAAGTCTTGTAGGTCTTCATAGAACCGTTCAGCTTCTTCAGTAATTTGAATAGCTGCTCTATAAATCAAAAATGGATTCACAAGCCCCTGGTACCATAATCATCCATTTTATCAAGTGTCCTAAATATGTTCTATATCAGTTTTTTTGATCATAGATGAATATGAAAATATTTTTAATATAACTGTTTTTGACTATATAGTTTCCCATGAAGACACTAGTCACTTAATGTTTATATTATCCATTTCCATTGGTTGGCAGCAGGCTCTTCCACTGAGGACTCCCATGTTTTCCACTCCACCATTTTTCTTGCAGACATTCATTTTCAGCCTGAAAAATCATCTCTTCTAACTAGCCTGAAGTTGCTCTTCTAATTTTATAACCTCTGGTTCTGTTTTAACTGTACCCAGCTTCTCGTTTGTAATCTGTACTATATACCTTCTGTATGGTGCGGTTTTAGGGATTCATCCAAGAACATCCAAGAATCTTTGTGTACAATATTCTTAGCTTCTCATGCGGAGTATTAAACATAAGCCAGTCCCACAAGGCCAGTGGTCTTCTATGGCCAGCCCACCATGACAGCCCAGTTTTACATATTTTTCAGCTTTATTTTTGACATATGGATTATTCTTTTTGTTCCTTTTTTGTTCTAGTTGCTTTAAAAAAAATAAAAGAAAAAACCAGTTAAGAACTTTCACCTCTCTGTTCATGATAGATACTGGTCTTTAGTTTTCTATTAATGTCTCTGTCTGTCCTCACTGAATGAGTGGTGTTTCCTTCTCTTTAGTTTTCTTCTTTGTGTAGATTTGGTATTATTTCAATAGGATTCATCAGTGAAGCAATCTGGGCCTAGAGTTTTCTTTGTATAGTATTTTTAAACCACAAATTTAATTCCTTTAAGATTTAGGGCTAGCTGTTTCTCTTCTAGTAAGATTTGTGTCTTTGATGGAAGTTTAACTTACTGGCATAAAGTTGGTCTCAGTGTTTGCTTATTTTTCTTTTAATATTTGTAGACTCTATAGTGGTGTTGTTACTCATTACTTATATTGGTAACTGTATCTTCTCTTTCCAGTTCATCTATAGCTTTATCAGTTTTATTAAGTTTTTTCAAAGAATAAGCCAGTGGTTTCCTTGATTTTCCTTCATTGTTTTTCAGTTTTCTGTTTCACTGATCTTTAATCTTTATTCTTTTCTTCTAAGAAGCTTAGGTCATTGGCTTAGGGTCTTCCTAATTTTCTAGTGTAGACGTTTACTCTCCTTGAGTAATTGACACTGACATCATTATGACAGATTATCCTCTCATCCATTTGCTTTGAAATTAAGTTTGACTGATAAGAATATGGGTACATGAGAAACTATATTTTTTTCCATTCTTTTTACTGTTAACCTACTTAAAAAAACTTGCTGGTAGGCAACATATAGTTGGATTTTGCTTTTTAATTTTTTCTCTGGGACTCTGCAATTGGGGTCTTTACTTCACTCACATTTAATGTGATTATGAATGTATTTGTTTTCAATCAGTATCCTGCTGTTTTGTATTATATTAGTCCTAGCTGTTTATTGTTTTTTTCTGCTCTTTTTCTGCCTTTCTTTGAATTAATTGTTCTTTTTGATGTTGTATTTTCTTCTTTATTTTCTTTGAGCTCTAACTTTTTGTGTTATTTTAGTGGTTGTTTTAGGAATTATGCACCTTTAATGTATCATAGTCTGCCTTTAGCCGATTCCTTTGTAGCTCAGTTGGTAAAGAATCTGCCTGCAATGCAAGAGATTCAGGTTCGATTCCGGAGTGGGAAAGATCCCCTGGAGAAGGAAATGGCAACCCACTCCAGTATTCTTGCCTGGAGAATTCCATGGACAGAGGAGCCTGGCGGACCACAGTCCGTGGGGTCGCAAGAGCTGGACTGAACTCAGCGATTGCACCGCCACTACCTGCAGACGGGGTCACACTGCTTCATGTGCAGTGTGTGCCACACACTCTGCTTCTGCCCTCCTGGTCTCAGTGCTGCTTTTGTTATGCGTTTCTCTTTATGTTGTAAACGTTACAGTTGTTTAAACTAGCCTTTTTAAACATCAGGTTATCTATTTAAATGAGTTAAGTAATAGGAAAAAAATATCTCTATATTTACTCACACACTTACTCTTTCCAGTGTTCTTCATTTCTTTGTGGAGATCCTTTTTCCATCTGGAATCACTTTTCTTCTGCTTGAAGAAATTCCTTTTTTATGTCTTGTCAGCTCAGATCTGTGATTCTTCCTTTCAGCTTCTTATGGCTAAACTAGGCATTATTTTGCTTCATGTTTGCACCATATGTTAACTGACTATAAAATTTTAGGTTGACATTGTTTTCATTGAGAATTTGCTGTCATTTTTATCTTTGTTCTTCTGTACATAGCATGTCTTTTATCTAAGACTGCTTTTAGGATTTTCTTTTTATTTCCCTGGTTTTTATTTTCATGATTCAAGCACTTGTGGTTCATTGTGCTTCTTAGATCTTTGGGTTTTAAGTTTTCATCCATTTTGTAAAATTGTCGGTCACTGTTCTTCAAAAAAATTTTTTTCCCTGTACCTTTGGGAAGTCTAGTTCCATGTGTATTAGGACTCTTCAAGTTGTTCCACAGATAAATGATATTGTTCATTTTTAAACTATGTTTTCTGTGTTTCTCATGAATATTTTTTGTTGCTGTATCTTCACATGCACTCATCTTTGCTTCATTTTCATCTGCTGTTAATGTTACCAAACTATTTAAATCTCAGACATCCTAGCTGCTTCTCTAGAAATTTGATTTGAGTATTTTTTTTAATCTTTCATGTCTCTGATTCTCTTTTGAACATATGGAATACAGATATAATAAGTATCTCAACTTAAGTTGTCTGCTGATGGTAATAACTATGTCAATTCTGGATTGTTTAGATCAGTTGATTTTTCTTCCTATTTCTGAGTTGAGTGGTATTTTCCTGCCTTTCTTTCAACATGGTAACTTTTGGTTGGATGCCAAACATTGTGAATGTTGCTGGAGATTCTTGTGTGTGTAATGAATCTTCTTGAGCTTACATACAGTTAAATTACTCTCAAAATAGTTTGATCCCTTTGGGTCTTTGTTTTGGATTTGTTAAGTGGATTCAGAGCTGATATTACTCTGGGACTAATAATTCCCTACCATTGAGTACTTTACTCAGTGCCTTGTGAATTATGAGGTCTTCCCTCTAGCTGATGGGAACAGGTAGTAGCTGGGACCTCTGTGTTCTCCTAGTCCTTTCATACAAGTTCTTTCTTTGTCTCTGAGTCATGCCCATTTATGTAGGCATCTTATGAGTAAGAATGCCTGCATATCTCCAGGGCACTCTCTGTGCAACTTCTCCCTCTCTTAACCTGACCTGTGAACTTTGGCCACATTGGATTCCCTGGCGCTGAGCTCAACCTCCTCTTCTCACAGAGACCGCTGGGCTCCATATGGTTCTCTCCCTGTGTTCAGACCTGGGAACTCTTAGGGCAGTAAGCTGGAACTTGCTAACACTGTATATGGTGAACATACTATCTTCTCACATTGTTGTGGATTTTTTGTTTTACTTTACATTTCATCGATAAGTAAATATAGATAGTTATCATAGTATTTTCATGGCTTATATATGTATAGCGTAAATTGTTATAAGTACATTTCGCAAAAGCATTTACATATTTTTGTAGTTAGAGCAAATCTTTGCTATAGATGTTTGTTTTTAAACTATGAGAGATTATTAGTGAAACTAATATTTAATCTGTGAAATAGCAAAATGCAGATTGCAGTGTGCTTTGAAATGAAATGGAAAGGTCAAATTATAGAAATAGAGCAAACTCTGATCTTAAAAATTGAACCCAGTTTTATTTTACTTTTCCAGGTGTGCCTTCTGATGCTGATTCTTCTCCTGCCAGTAATAAAATCAATGGTGCAAATAATTCTAAACCAAATCGCCCTTCTCTTGCCAAGATTCTCCTATCATTAGATGGAAATCTGGCCAAACAACAGGCCTTATCTCATATACTTACAGCATTGCAAATCATGTATGCCAGGTAGGCTTGTTTGCTAGCTTTTGACATCTCACAATTGTGTAAGCTTTAGGTTTTTGTCATTTTTTGATGGAGAATGTTTGTTACTGTTTTTAAATACTGTGAGTTTTAGGTCATACACCCTTTGATAGTGAATGATGGTATCTTTATGCTTTTCTTTAATGGAGGTTGAAATATGAATTAGAAAATCAAGTTGAAGAACATTTTCATTATTCTTTATGGCCAATAAGCTTTATACCTGTTTTGGGGAGAAGAATTAGTTGATGCTTATATACAGTAATATTTAAGACAGTTATCTCCTTCAGTCTTGATAAGGCAGATATTTGATAGTGTTGCCTTTTCCTCCATTTTGCTGCTATCTTTATGCAGACTAAATAAATGACCCATCAGTCATTGTACTGTGGTTATGTATGTGATGAATAGAAATAAATACTTAGGGACATTCATTTAAACTAAAGGCTAACTTAGTCATTGAGAAGACATTTAGTCTTCGCTGCTTTGTGTGAGGCACCTTTGGTATCTGGCTTATAACAAACACGAAATCACTGTGGATGGTGACTGCAGCCATGAAGTTAGAAGATGACTGCTTCTTGGCAGGAAAGCTGTGGCAAACCTAGACAATGTATTAAAAAACAAAGACATCACTTTGCCAACAAAGGTCCATATAGTCAAGGCTATAGTCAAAGTCTTTCCAGTAGTCATGTACAGATGTGAGAGCTGAACCATAAAGAAGGCAGAGCACTGAAGAATTGATGCTTTTGAACTGTGGTGCTGGAGAAGACTCTTGAGAACCCATTGGAGAGCAAGGAGATCAAACCAGTTAATCTTAAAGGAAATACATTCTGAATAATCATTGGAAGGACTAATGCTGAAGCTTTAATACTTTGGCCATCTAATGTGAATTCCAACTCGCTGGGAAAGCTTGAAGGCAGAAGGAGAAGAGTGCAACAGAGGATGAGATGGTTGGATGGCATCACTGATTCAATGGATGTGACCTTGGGGAAACTCCAGGAGAATAGTGAGAGATGGAGAAGCCTGGTGTGCCTGCTGCCCATGGGGTCGCAAAGAATTGGATATGACTTAGTGACCTAACAACAAAAAAACCCAAATTATCCTTAGACTCTTAACAACCAAGAAGATTTCTCAGAGAAATCCAGAAGCTTATTCTGGTCTGATTCTTATGTTGGCAGTTTTTCACCTGTTATCACTATGGTCGTTCAGTAAATAAGATCAGGAGTAAATATTTTAGGCAACAGATACATAGTAATAATGTTCAGTTTTTTCTAAAACGCTCTTTTTATAGTTATCCTATAATAATGAGGGAATCCTTCAGTAAACAGTTGCCCTGCCCCCTGACTCTGCCATCCTGCAGAGGTAGATGCAGTTCACCACAGGCCTGGCTTTCTCTCCTGACAGAGACACCGTGGTTGGGGCCCTGATGCCGGCTGGCATGGTTGCCCCCGTGGAGTGTCCTTCCTTCTCCTCGGCACCCCCTTCTGATGTATCTGCCATGGCCAGTCCCATGAATGGAGAGGAGTGTGTGCTGGCTGTTGATATTGAAGACAGATTGAGTCCAAATCCATGGCAAGAAAAGAGAGGAGAGGTAAAAAATGGTAAAGCGGTAAAGAAGTGTTTGATCAGGAAGTGAAAGGTAGCTCATTTGTGTCTTATAAACTGCAAGTCATTCTTTAACTTAATTCAGAATGTTTTTGTGTCTACTACTATGATTTTTGGCTTGCATTAGTATTCTGTTTGAAAGGAGCCTTTTAGTGTATAGATGGGAATATTCTTTTAAAAAGTTGCTAAGTACAATGCACAGTTGTTCATCTGTAATTCTGAAACTTGAACACTCTGAAAACTAAAGGTTTTTGTAATTTATTTTGGGGAAAAGCCCAGCTTGGAGAAATGTGTGCTCATTTTAGTTGTTTTCATGTGATTGCTTGTGAATATTAAGATTTTCCTGGGACATGAATATGCTTAACTTTGCAGGGCTGTTTCAGATTGCACTGGAGGTGGTAGCTGGTAACATAAATGTCTTGTTATCTCTGTAAAATCTGGCATATTCCAGATGACCTAAGGGGTAAGTAAGCCTTTTGGAGTTAGATGGGAAGTGTGCCATGTTGCCAAGTTTCTCCTTTTTCTTATTCATTTTCAAACTAGATTATCTCTTCTGAGGATGCTGTGACCCCTTCTGCAGTGACCCCATCTGCTTGCTCAGCTTCTTCTCGGCCGTTTATCCCAGTGACAGATGACCCAGGAGCTGCCAGCATCATTGCAGAAACCATGACCAAAACCAAAGAGGTCAAGGAGTTTTCTTCTTTAATGGTTTATTTTGAAATAATCTTAAATGTACACTCAAGTTGCAGAAATATTTCCTAGACACAAAACATGGTATACTCCTTTGTACTGTCTACCTAGATTCTCCAATTGTGAGTATTTCTAAACTGTTGCTGGGAGAGCTGCATGGCATAATCCCAGCCTTCCTTAAAGCTTCAGAGTGTGCTTCCTAATTATCAGGACATTGCCACTGATCAGGGACTATTTTCTGACCCAGAGACCGACCCAGATTTTGCTCATTACAGGTCTAGAACCTGCACAGGGGTGAGGGTTACCTCTTTTTGTTTTCAATATGGAACCATCCTTAAGTTCCTCTTTTTATAAGAAATGCCACAGGAATGATGCAGAGTTCTTTTCAGTGCATTCTATTGAGGTGTGTGTGCATTGTTGATTTGCTGCATCACAGGTGATACTAATTCTTATTACTTTGTTAAATTTGTCTACAAGATTTCTCTATTGGAAGTTAATAAATTTTAAAAAAGCATGTGTATAGGTATTACTGGGAAGATGATTTACTTTGGGACTATGTTACTAGCTTTCCCCTCATTATGTTTTCATCTGCCAGTTTTTAGTATCTCTTGATAATTCCATCTGGGTCCATTACTACTGTGATAATTGTCAAGTAGCGATTTTTCAGATTTCTTTATTCCTTTTGGAATACTATTATTGCTATTCTTCAGTAGGGAAGAACTTTCCCTTTTCATCTCATCTTTCTGTCAGTATATATTCATGGAATTCTATTTTACTCAAATAATGACATGTATTACTATCATCATTTGACACCCAAATTGTCCCAGACTTGGCCTTTGGTAGGCCTTTCCATCGGGTGTGTCTTTCTGATGTGCCCCCATATTTCTTTGAGCACTTTATAGCACAGTCAGTTTACCTCAGTCACTCAGGCCTGTCTGACTCTTTGCAACTCCACGAACTGAAGGACTCCAGGCTTCCCTGGCCACCACCAACACCTGGAGCTTGCTCAAACTCATGTCCATTGAGTTGGTGATACCATCCAACTATCTCATCCTCTGTCCTGCCTTCAGTCTTTCCAGCATCAGGATCTTTTCCAATGAGTCAGTTCTTCACATCAGGTGGTCAGAGTATTGGAGCTTCAGCTTCACTATCAGTCCTTCCAGTGAATATTCAGGACTGGTTTCTTTTAGGATTGAATCTCCTTGCAGTCCAAAGGACTCTCAAAGAGTCTTCTCCAATACCACAGTTCAAAAGCATCAATTCTTCAGTGCTCAGCTTTCTTTATGGTGCAAGTCTCACATCTATACATGACTACTGGAAAAACCATAGCTTTGACTAGATGGACCTTTGTTGGCAAAGTAATGTCTCTGTTTTTTAATATGCCATTTCAGTTGGTCATAACTTTTTTCCAAGGAGCAAGCGTCTTTTAATTTCATGACTGCAGTCACTATCTGTGGTGATTTGGAGCCCCCCAAAATAAAGTCTCTCACAGTTTCCATTGTTTCCCATCTATTTGCTGTGAAGTGATGGGACCGATGCCATGATCTTCATTTTTTGAATGTTGAATTTTAAGTCAGCCTTTTCACTATCCTCTTTCGCTTTCATCAAGAGGCTCTTAATTCCTCTTTGCTTTCTGTCATAAAGGTGGTGTCGTCTGCATATCTGAAGTTTTTGATATTTCTTCTGGCAGTCTTGATTCTCGCTTGTGCTTCATCCAGCCCAACATTTTGCATCATGTGCTCTGCATGTAAGTTAAATAAGCAGGGTGACAATATACAGCCTTGACGTACTCCCTTCCCAATTTGGAACCAGTCCATTGTTCCATGTCCAGTTCTAACTGTGGCTTCATGCCTGCATACAGATTTCTCAGGAGGCAGGTAATGTGGTCTGGTATTCCCATCTCCTTAAGAATTTCCCACAGTTTCTTGTGATGCACACATCAAAGGTTTTAGCATAGTCAATGAAGCAGAAGTAGATGATTTTCTTAAATTCTAAGATCTAGCAGATGTGGCAATTAGATCTCTGCTTCTTCTGCCTTTTCTAAATCCAGCCTGTACATCTTGAAGTTCTCGGTTCATGTACTGTTGAAGCCTAGCTTAGAGAATATTGTGCATTACTTTGCTAGCATGTGAGATGAGTGCAGTTGTGCAGTAGTTTGAACATTATTTGGCATTGCTTTTCTTTGTGATTGGCATGAAAACTGACCTTTTTCTACTCTTGGCCATTGCTGAGCTTTCCAAATTTGTTGGCATATTGAGTGCAGCACTTTAACAGCGTCATCTTTTAGGATTTTAACTAGCTCAACTGGAAGTCTATCACCTCCACTAGCTTTGTTCATAATGATGGTTCCTAAGGCCCACTTGGGTTCTCACTCCAGGATGTCTGGCTCTAGGTGAGTGATCACACCATCATGGTTATCTGGGTCATTAAGATCTTTTTGTATAATTCTTCTGTATATTCTTGCCACTTCATCTTAATAGCTTCTGCTTCCCTCCACACTGTTACTTTTCTTTATTGAGCCCATCTTTGCCTGAAATGTTCCCTTGGTATCTCTGATTTTCTTGAAGAGAGCTCTAGTCCTTCCCATTCTATTGTTTTCTTCCANAATTCTTCTGTATATTCTTGCCACTTCATCTTAATAGCTTCTGCTTCCCTCCACACTGTTACTTTTCTTTATTGAGCCCATCTTTGCCTGAAATGTTCCCTTGGTATCTC
The DNA here is from genome assembly GCA_006410875.1 of Neotragus pygmaeus. NCBI lineage: Eukaryota > Metazoa > Chordata > Mammalia > Artiodactyla > Bovidae > Neotragus > Neotragus pygmaeus. The sequence goes on along the minus strand of SJYV01016508.1, from coordinate 3,224 downwards.
TGATTTTCTTGAAGAGAGCTCTAGTCCTTCCCATTCTATTGTTTTCTTCCATTTCTTTGCATTGATCACTAAGGAAGGCTTTCTTATCCCTCTTTGCTATTCTTTGGAACTCTGCATTCAGATGGGTATATCTTTTTTTTTTCCTCCTTTGCCTTTCACTTCTCTTCTTTTATTAGCTATTTGTAAAGCTTCCTCAGACACCGTTTTGCCTTTTTACAGTTCTTCTTGGGGATGGTTTTGATCACGGCTTCCTGTACAGTGTTACAAACCTCCTTCCATTGTTCATCAGGCTGTCCGTCTGTCAGATCTAATCCCTTGAATCTGTTTGTCACTTCCACTGTTTAGTCATAAGGGATTTGATTTGGTTCTTACCTGCATGGTCTAGTGGTTTTCTCTACTTTCTTCAGTTTAAGTGAATTGTGCAAGAAGGAGTTCATTATCTGAGCCACAGTCAGCTCCCCGTCTTGTTTTTGATGAATGTATAGAACTTCTCTGTCTTTGACTGCAAGGAATGTAGCCAAATGGTGATGTCCGTTGGATTTTGATATTGATTATCTAGGTGATGTCCATGTGTAGAGTCAGCTCTGGTGTTGTTGGAAGAGGGTGTTTGCTATGACCAGTACATTCTCTTGGCAAAACTCTGTTACCCTTTTTGTATTCCAGGCCCTAACTTGCCTGTTGGATTGCTTTGCTATTTTGTTAAGGATTTTTGTACCTATATCTTCTCCTAATTTGCATTAAAGCATAATACTGGCCTCCTAGATGAGCTAGGCAGTGTTCCTCTTCTGTTTCTAGGAAGAGTTTTGAAAGATTGGTGTCAATTCTTTAAATATTTGGTACAATTTTCTCTGTTCGAACATACTCTCATTATTCTTTTATTTTGTTGTTTCCTGCACACCACAGAATTCTAGGTTTATCAAGATGTTTTATGCTGTAGCACAGAAATCCTCATTCTCCAAAAAATCATGGTTCTTTTTCTTGGAGATGGTAGTTCAAAGCCAAGACCTGAAATATCTTTAGTTTTTTATGGCAGAAAGTGCAGTTCATTTCCTTTCTTACTGGGCAGAGCTAGAAAATACGTATGTATATATGCTTTCAAGAAGTTATGCATGTTAATATTTATTTTGGTATATACCTACATATATTGAAAACCACTGGTTCACAGCAGTATAGTCAGTACTAATAACTGCACAGGGTTCATTCTAGTTTCATCCTTTTCTTTATTGATCATGCTATTCTCTGAAAGTGAGGAATCTGGCTCCTGCTATTGACAGTTTAATAACTTCCCCTCAGGTAGCCACCTGCTCATTTGGCTGTCTCACCTCACGCATATGGATATCCTCCTTCCCCTGCATAGCTTCTGGCACTCAAAACCAGTCTGCCTGTGCAGGGATGACCTCTTGTCCTGCTTGACCCACTCCTGTCCCCAATGCCAGCTGGCCTAAAGCAGGAACACTTTCCACTTGGCTTGGCTCTGTCACATTGTGGCCTGTCCCTCCATTGTGGACGACCTCCCAAGCCTACTCAGGTGCTCCTCATCCCAGGCTTCTCATCTTGCTCACATGGTCTCCCTCTCAGGTGCTCCTCATCCCAGACCATCTCATCCTGCTCACATGGTCTCCCTTGCCAGCAGATTCACCTTGTGAACAAGCATATTATTTTCAGTTACATTTGGAACTCCTGATTTATTATGCTGTCACTAGTGTCAAAAATATATGCTATGGAAAATATTCGTAACCTATAGTAATAAAATTGATATTTGTAAATTAGATATCTGGACTCAACTTGTGATATTTGGCAGTCTCCTAAGGTGAGGTTTTAATGCAGAAATTAATCTGAATTATTCACATTTTTTTCTTTTAGGTAGAAGAAAGATGGTATAATTTCTTTCTTACCGATTTATTTATGAGGCATAGGCATTATCCAGATTATAGCCTGAAATTACTATCATTTCAATTTTGTTTGATTCATTAATAACAGGAAAGTAATTTTCATGGTAGTTTTGGGCACAGTGGTCAAGAATCTGCCTGCTAATGCAGAAGACACAAGAGATGAGAATTTGATCCTTGGGTTGGAAAGATTCCCTGGAAAACAACATGGCAACCCACTCCAGTATTCTTGCCTGGGAAATGCCATGGACAGAGGAGCCTGCCAGGCTGTACAGTCCATGGAGTCAGAAAAGAGTCAGACATGACTTAGTGACTAAATAACAAGATTATGTAGCTAGTGATTTTATTTTTCAGGAATTCTTTTGGATTTGTTCTCTATTTTTTTTTTAAACAACCCCACCAAAAAAATGTTAGGTATTGTTTCAAATAAGACCAAAGATGTTATATATGATTAATATATTCCACTGAATGTTTTTGCTGGTCTTCAGTGAATGAAACTGGAGTGTCTTCGTTTCTGATGCACTTCACTTGTTGATTCCCTGTGTCTTCACTTGAAGGTGGGAGCAGGGTCTGTTTCTTTTAAGGGAGAAACCGTGCTCCTACCTCAGAGCTATGGTTTCCTGGGCCAACTTGAGCATTGATGGAATCTGCACCTTGTTCGGATCACATTCCCATGAAGATTCCTAAGTGGGGCTTGTGCTTTCCCTGGCTTATTTCTGTTTCTGAAAACCACCGACAGTGATTTCACTGAGATCCAGAAAGCAAGAGAGAAGAGATAAGACACTTGTGGCATCTTGTTAATTCCCTGGAGAGCTAGCCTCTGCCTAGGAAACAGGAAGGGCTCAGGTCCCTGATACCCACTCCCTCTAAGCTCAGAAGCTGGTGGATCTCCCTGTTAATTTCTGTAAGCCAGACCCCACTGCCAACCTTCAAGAGGCTCCTTTGTGATGCCAGCAGGCTGTGGGGTGATTGTCCTGGGCAGGAAACCCTCATGACGTGGGAGTGTGTTGGGTCAGTGATGCTGTCACAGGCAAACAAGCAATTCCTTTTTCTGCTGATGTGGAAAGAGGTTAACAATCACAGGTGTGGTTTAACTGACATACTGTGAATGAGAATAAAAGGGTAGTACCGAGAAGACTATTTTCTTAACAGTACCTAAGGAACAAGAGGTTATGAGCAATGTTTATATGTCAAAAAGTCTGTCAAGTAATATTCTGAGAAAGAATTGTGACGTGGATCTAGGCAAAAGATGTAAAAGTATAGTGTACATTGTCTATGTCTGTGTCCTTTTGTTGTCTTACATACAGGGTCATCCTTACTATCATTCTAAATTCC
>SJYV01016507.1:0-10726 GCA_006410875.1 Neotragus pygmaeus | reverse complement strand
ATTGGAAAAGACTCTTGTGCTGGGAGGGATTGGGGGCAGGAGGAGAAGGAGATGACAGAGGATGAGATGGCTGGATGGCATCACGGACTCGATGGACGTGAGTCTGAGTGAACTCTGGGAGTTGGTGATGGACAGGGAGGCCTGGCGTGCTGCGATTCATGGGGTCGCAGAGTCGGACAGGACTGAGCGACTGAGCAACTTAACTGAACTGAACTGAACATAGACTGGATTTTGCATAAAAAAGATAGGCCTGCACTCCTTTATCAGACTGTTTAATTTCTAGTTTTGGAAACTTGTCTGTATTTATAACATACAGTGAAAATGCAATGGACAACAGAATGTGGGGATGTCGAGAACACCAAATTGAGGCATTTGTCTCTTAAAAACTACTCATTTTTAAAGAAAAGTCTTTTTGCAATGTCTGTGAATAACAAAGACTTTTCAATTTAAAGAAGAGGATAACAGTAAAAATTACAGCAATAATCGCTGTCAATAAAGCAACTGATGACACCCCAGCAGGAAGAGATTTCCCCTAAGTCCTGAACACTTGACCAGCCAAGCCTCTTCAAATTAACAGAGTGCTGAGCACCTTAAAGTGCCTGCTAACATCTGTTTAAGGAAGACAGTTGAGGGATATCATGCATGTGTACTTAGTCATACACATGCAACCCCATGGACTATAACCCACCAGGCTCCTTTGTCCACGGAATTCTCCAGCAAGAATATTGGAGTGGGTTGCCATTTCCTACTCCATTCTAGACATTAGACTCCAGTCTAATAACAAAGTGGATTTTCTGAGATGCAAATGAGAGACATTCAGATGGACAATGTGCAGGAGTAGAAGGTAGATGTAATGTGGGTGGTATTATTGTTACTAGTTTCCTCTGGCTGCTATAAGAGATTGTTATTCAATCGTGTAGCTTAAAGCAACACACACTTAGTATCTTACAGTTCCAAGGTTAGAACTCTAAACTGGTTCTGACTGGGCTAAAATCAGAGCTGCATTCCTCTGAAGTCTCCAGAGGAGACTCTCATTCCTTGTCTTTTCCAGCTCCTAGAGATTCCTGCGTTCTTTGACTAGTGAGCACACCCTCCGCATTCAGCCAGTAATGTAGCAACTTCAAGTCTTTTTCACTTTGACCTTCCTCTGTCCCTCTAATAAAGGCCCTGTTGATTACACTTGACCCATCTGGATAATCGAGGATAATTGCACTGTCTCAAGGTCCTTGATTTAATCACACCTGGAAAGTCCCTTTTGTCATTAAAGGTAGCATATTCTCAGGTCCCAGGGACATCACGTGCAGGGACATCTTTGTGGTTAGTGGTTGACAGGGTGGAGCGTGATGTGGGTGGCATTGTTCTACCCGCTACAGTGGTGAGAAAAAGAGTGAGGAAATAATAGTCAGGCAAAGGCATAGACACGATCACTCCTCATCTCTCACTTTACATTATTCTCTTACCATTTTATTCAAAGTTTACATAATTTGTTTGGAACTTGCCATTTCTTTTTGTTTGTTCTGTCCTAAACACAGAAAAGTAATGCGAAATAGTCTTAGCCCCCTTCAGTGGCTGGAGAAAAACATTATACTAACCTAAGATGAAGCTTGACAAGTGATGCATTACTTGGAAAACCACTGAGAACTGCAATTGCATATTATGCAAATATATTCAATTCCTGACCATTGTTGAAGAAGTTTTTACAGGTAATTACGGAAGGCTACAGCAGTGGTTTTCACACTAAGGTTTAAAGTTTCCAATGAAGGCTCATGAATAGTGATATTTTACCTAAGAATAAAATCATTCACTTCCACTTGAAACACTCATTAGCAAACTTTTTAAATGGTTGCATTGTCTGAAGCCTGATTAGTCCTGTTGGACTTTGATTAATGTTGCTCATTACTTAGATTAAACTCCAGCTTTGTGAAGACTACTTCATTGCCTAATAACGCAAAACATCTTACATTGAAACTGAGTCATGTAGACAAGTGATAGTATTTTAATCAATTGACTAGTGGTGCTATCAAAACCCTAATGATAGGTCTAGTCACACTGGAAAATACCACATCTTTAATAGTTTATAATTAGCACTGGGCAATGAATTGGTTTCAAATTGGCTGAGAAGACTTTGTTACAGGTTTCTTCTTGTATGAGATGCAGTACTGATATGACATACTGGTATCTATATCTTGCTGCCTGGAAACACTATATTTGATCTTACTAAGAGTGAACCTACAAGTTTAGATCCAGTTTTCCCCCAAATCTAAATATTATGAGTCTAACTAGAAATATTATCTGTTTACTAGGAGAGGCAAATCAGGTGGAACCACAGCATGCTGTGCACTCTTAATTGGACTATTAATATGATGGATGAAGACTGTAACTTGAAATTTTATGGGGTAGAACAACATAGCATACAAGGACCCCTCTGTGTTATGTAACCAAATGAATGGAGACAACTAAAGCCTCATGAAATCTCATACAAGGCTGTAATTGATGAAAAGTCTAATTATGTCTTTTTTAGGGGAGGGGACAAAACAATATAAATTGCATAGTGATTATTCACAGAAATAATACACAGTCAAAATAGCAACCCAGGGAATTGAAACAGGTTAGAGACATATATTTAAAAAGTAGAAAACAAGAAATAATCAGAATTTAAAATTTCTCAACTTTTCTCAAATTTTGTAAACCACTCTCATCTAAAAATAGAAACACATGGATGATATGATTTCAGGTCAATTTGTTGTCATGTATTGGTTAGATTAATTTTCAATGTTTGCATAAAATATTTGTGAAAATTTCAAATCATGAACAGTCTTTGAACAACAATAAAAGTCTTCAATTTGGAGGTTAGAAAAAGAAATGACTGCTTTTCTTCTTTTGCCTAGAAATATTAATTGCACCATAACCTTCCAGCAGCCGTATGCACTGCTATCTACTATCCACTTGGAAAAATGATTTTTTTTTTGCCTTTTTAAAGCAGATACTATACATTTTGTTACACCTATGCTATTTCCTACTCTTAGTCAACTGGTCCTGTCCAACTCTTTGCTACTCCATCAAACGTAGCCTGCTAGGCTACTCTGTCCATAGGGATTCTCCTGGAAAGACTACTGGAGTGGGTTGCCATGCCCTATCCAGGGGATCTTCCCAACCCAGGGATCAAATCCAGGTCTTCCGCATTGCAGGCAGTTCTTTACCATCTCAACCACCAGGGAAGCCCATTTTCTTGGTCACACAGTTGTCATTAAACAAATAGCCCCAAATCAATTCGTAAGACTGCTGGTTCATAAGACTGCTGGGAAATTGTGAGTGTATGAATGAGAAAAGAACAAACTAGCACACAATGTCTACTCAGTCCTAACATTTTGATAATGAAGAAAACAGAGATGCATGCACATGCTAAAAGATGACTATAGACCAGGGAATTTTTGATATCATTGTTTGAAGTCATATATACATTCAAACCATCTTACAGTTGTTGGGAGGAATGGATAGTTAGGGACTTTGGGAAGATCATGTACACATTGCTATATTTAAAATAGATAATCAACGAGGAAATCCTGTATAACATGCAGAACTCTGCTCAATGTTATGAGGCAGTCTGTATGGGAGAGGAGTTTGAGAGAGAATGGATACAGGTACATACATAGCTAAATCCTTTGGCTGTTCACCTGAAACTACTACAACTTTGTTAACTGGCTACACCTCAGTACAAAATTGTTCCACATCTGGTTCTAACTATTGCCTCTTGACCTGCACACAGGTTTCTCAGGAAGCAGATAAGGTGGTCTGGTATTCTCATTTCTTGAAGAATTTTCCAGTTTGTCACGATCCACACGCTCAAAGGCTTTAGCATAGTCAATGAATCAAAGATAGATGTTTTTCTTGAATCCCTTTGCTTTTCTATGATCCAATGGATGTTGGCAATTTGATGTCTGGTTCCTTTGCCTTTTCTAATCCTAGCTTATACATGTGGAAGTTCTTGGTTCATGTATTATTGAAGCCTAGCTTCAAGGATTTTGAGTATTAGTTTGCAGTAGTTGAACATTCTTCGGCGTTGATCTTCTTTGGGACTGAAATGAAAATTGACCTTTTCCAGTCCTGTGGACACTGCTGAACTATCCAAATTTGCTGGCACATTGAGTGAAGCACTTTAACAGCACCATCTTTTAAGATTTGAGATAACTCAGCTAGAATTCCATCACCTCCAATAGCTTTGTTTGTGTTATGCTTCCTAAGGCCCGTTTCACTTCACACTCTGGGTTATCTGCCTCGAAGTGATTGACCACATCTTCATGGTTATCCAGGTCATTAAGAACTTTTCTGTGTAGTTCTTCTATGTATTCTTTCCATGTCTTCTTAAAATCTTCTGTTCCTGTTAGATCATTTCTGTCCTTTATTGTGACCACCTTTGCATGAAATGTTCCCTTGGTATCTCTACTTTTCTTGAGGAGCTCTCTAGTCTTTCTCATTCTATTGTTTCCTCTATTTCTCTGTATTGTTTACTTAAGAAGGCTTCCTTACCTCTTCTTGCTATTCTTTGGAACTCTGCATTCAGATGGGTATTTCTTTCTTTTTATCCTTTGCCTTTAACTTCTTTTCTTTTCATAGCTATTTGTAAGGCCTTCTCAGACCTCAATATTTTGCCATGTTGCATTTCTTTTTCTTGGAGATGGTTTTGATCACTGTCACGTGTACAATGTTATGAACCTCTGTCTATAGTTTTTCAAGCACTTCTGTCTATCAGATCTAATCCCTTGAATCTATTTGTCATTACCACTGTGTAATCATAAGGGATTTGATTTAGATCATACCTGAATCGCCTAGTGGTTTCCCCTAGTTTCTTCAATTTAAGTCTAAATTTTGTAATAAGGAACTCATGATCTGAGCCATGGCCAGCTCCTTGTCTTTTTTTTTTTTTTTTTCCTAACTGTATAGAGTTTTTCCCTCTTTGGTTGCAACGAATATAATCAATCTGACTTTGGTGTTGACCATCTGTTGATGTCCATGTGTAGAGTTGTCTCTTATGTTGTTGGAAGAGGGTGTTTCCTTTGACCAGTGTGTTGTTTTGGCAGGACTCTGTTAGCCTTTGCACTGCTTCATTCTGTACTCCAAGGTCTAAGTTGCACATTAGTCCAGGTGTTTCTTGACTTCCTACTTTCTTATTCTAGTCCCCTATGATGAAAAGGACAAATTTTTTTTTTTTTTTGGCGTTAGTTCTAGAAGGTCTTGTAGGTTTTCACAGAACTATTCATAGATTTTTGGATTATTGTGATATTGAATAAGATCATGGCATCTGGCCCTGTCACTTGATGGCAAATAGATGGGGGGAAAATGGAAATGGTGACAGAATTTATTTTCTTGGGCTTCAAAATCACTGCAGACAGTGACTGCAGCCATGAATTTAAAAGACACTTGTTCATTTGAAGAAAAACTATAGCAAACCTAGACAGTGTATTCAAAGGCAGAGACATCAATTTTCCGATAAAGGTCTATATATTCAAATCTATGGTTTTTTCAGTAGTCATGTATGGATGTGAGAGTTGGACCATAAAGAAGGCTGAGTGCCAAAAAATTGATGCTTTCAAACTGTGGTGCTGGAGAAGACTCTTTAAAGTCACTTGGACAGCAAGGAGATGAAAATAGTCAATCCTAAAAGAAATCAACCCAGAATATTCTTTGGAAAGGGCTGATGCTAAAGCTGGAGCTCTAATATTTGGCTACCTGATGGGAAGAGCTGACTCACTGGAAAAGACCCTGATGCTGGAAGAGTTTGGCAGGAAGAGAATGGGATGACAGAGAATGAGATGGTTGGATGACATCATCAACTCAAAGGACATGAGTTTGAGCAAACTCCAGAAGATAGTGAAGGACAGGGAAACCTGGTGTGTTGCACTCCATCGGTTTGCAAAGATTGAGACGTGACTGAGCAACTGAAAAACAACAACAATACAAAATAAAATGCTAAAACTTTGGGGAAAAAAATCAATTTTAGTGTAAAGATGTTTTTCCATGATCTAATTAAATAATTGCAAAGATAGGTAAAGAAATAAGATATATAAGATGGGCGGATTTTGGCTTATCTGGGAGGGAGGTCAGATGATTGGACATGCGGGAGTTTAGAAAGAGCAGCATGTGGGGGGGGAGGGCTGATGGCTCACGTGCTGCCAAGACCCACTCAGTCCTGTCTTCCTGAGGTTAAGCTCTGTGTAGTGGGGGGAGTGGACTGGAGATCTGGGGATTGTGGCATTTAGAGTCTAGATCTGAATGATCAGCAGAGGGTGAACCTGGTTGGGATGATTCTGAGTTGTGCCATTTTGAGTAGAAGGCAAGTTGGTAGAAAATGTCTGGTAATAATCTTGTGATAAATGCAAAGTATAAGGTATAAAAGTCTGAATCTGGGGAATGGCTGAAGGATCTATTAAAAAAATTGGGTTTCTGGGAAAAAAAAGGAATAGACAACGTGGAAGAGATTTTGAGGCAATAATTAATGAATTAAAATATTTACTAAATATAGATTTGGGAATTAATGCTGTGATACACAAACACTGCTAGATTTGAAGCAAGGAGCAGTGGTCTCATTGACTGAGGATGGGGTACTCATCATAGATGGAAGACAAGGTGTTGGAACAAACAAGCGCTAATTGTGTGAGTTGAAGGTAGGATTTTCCAAAGGAAACATGCTTATATTTATTAGAGACAGGAACCTGATACTTTTCCCCAAAGACAATTATTATCATATTTTCACAATTGTTCAGTTCAGTTTAGTTCAGTCGCTCAGTCGTGTCTGACTCATTGCGACCTCATTAATCACAGCATCCAGGCCTCCTTGTCCATCACCAACTCCTAGAGTTTACGCACACTTATGTCCATCGAGTCAGTGATGCCATCCAGCCATCTCATCCTCTGTCGTCCCCTTCTCCTCCTGCCCCCAATTCCAACCAGCATCAGAGTCTTTTCCAATGAGTCAACTCTTCACATGAGGTGGCCAAAGTACTGGAGTTTCAGGTTTAGCATTAGTCCTTCCAATGAACACCCAGGACTGATCTTTAGAATGGACTGGTTGGATCTCCTTGCAGTCCAAGGGACTCTCAAGTGTCTTCTCCAACACCACAGTTCACAAGCATCAATTCTTCGGCACTCAGCTTTCTTTAGAGTCCAACTCTCACATCCATATATAACTATTGGAAAAGCAATAGCCTTGAATATACAGACCTTTGTTGGAAAAGTACTGTCTCTAGTTTTGAATATGCTGTTTAGGTTGGTCATAACTTTCCTTCAAAGGAGTAAGCGTCTTTTAATTTCATGGCTCAAGTCACCATATGAGTGATTTTGGAGCTCCCCCCAAATAAAGTCAGCCACTGTTTCCATTGTTTACCCATCTATGTGTCATGAACTGATGGGACCAGATGCCATGATCTTAGTTTTCTGAATGTTGCGCTTTAAGCCAATGTTTTCACTCTTCTCTTTCACTTTCATCAAGAGGCTTTTTAGTTCCTCTTCACTTTATGCCATAAGGGTGGTGTCATCTGCAGGCAGGTTATTGATATTTCTCCCAGCAATCCTGATTGCAGCTTGTGCTTCTTCCAGCTCAGCATTTCTCATGATGTATTCTGCATATAAGTTAAATAAGCAGGGTGACAATATACAGCCTTGACGTACTCCTTTTCCTATTTGGAACCAGTTTGTTATTCCATGTCCAGTTCTAACTAATGCTTCCTGACCTGCATATAGGTTTCCCAAGAGGCAGGTCAGGTGGTCTGGTATTCCCATCACTTTCAGAATTTTCCACACTTTACTGTGATCCATGCAGTCAAAGGCTTCGGCATAGTCAATAAAGCAGAAATAGATGTTTTTCTGGAACTCTCTTGCTTTTTTGATGATCTAGTGGATGTTGGCAATTTGATCTCTGGTTCCTCTCTGCCTTCTCTAAAACCAGCTTGAAAATCTGGAATTTCATGGTTCATGTACTGCTGACCCTAGCTTGGAGAATTTTAATGGTTACTTTACTAGCATGTGAGATGAGTACAATTGTGCAGTAGTTTGAGCATTCTTTGGCATTGTCTTTCTTTGGGACTGGAATGAAAAATGACCTTTTCCAGTCTGCTGGCTGCTGCTGAGTTTTCCAAATTTGCTGCCATAATGAACACAGCACTTTCACAGCATCATCTTTGAGGATTTGAAATAGCTCAACTGGTATTCCATCACCTCCACTAGTTTGTTCGTAGTGATGCTTCTTAAGGCCCACTTGACTTTACATTCCAGGATGTCTGGCTCTAGGTGAGTGATCACACCATCATGATTATCTGGGTCTTGAAGATCTTTTTTTTACAGTTCTTCTGTGTATTCTTGCCACCTCTTCTTAATATCTTCTGCCTCTNTCGTAGTGATGCTTCTTAAGGCCCACTTGACTTTACATTCCAGGATGTCTGGCTCTAGGTGAGTGATCACACCATCATGATTATCTGGGTCTTGAAGATCTTTTTTGTACAGTTCTTCTGTGTATTCTTGCCACCTCTTCTTAATATCTTCTGCCTCTGTTAGCTTCATATGGTTTCTGTCCTTTATTGAGCCCATCTTTGCCTGAAATGTTCCCTTGGTATCTCTAATCTTCTTGAAGTGATTGGTAGTCTTTCCCACTCTATTGTTTTCCTCTATTTCTTTGCATTGATCTCTGAGAAAGTCTTTCTTATCTCTCCTTGCTATTCTTTGGAACTCTGCATTCACATGCTTATATCTTTCTTTTTCTCCTTTGCTTTACACTTCTCTTCTTTTCACAGCTATTTTCAAGGCCTCCTCAGGCACCCCACTCCAGTACTCCTGCCTGGGAAATCTCATGGACGGAAGAGCCTGGTAGGCTGCAGTCCATGGGGTTGCAGAGAGTCAGACACGACTGAGTGACTTCACTTTCATTTTTCACTTTCATGCATTGGAGAAGGAAATGGCAACCCACTCCAGTGTTCTTGCCTTTAGAATCCCAGGGATGGGGGAGCCTGGTGGGCTACCGTCTATGGGGTCTCACAGAGTTGGACACGACTGAAGTGACTTAGCAGCAGCAGCCTCAGACAGCCATTTTGCTTTTTTGCATTTCTTTTTCTGGGGATGGTCTTGATCCCTGTCTCTTGTACAATGTCACGAACCTCTTTCCATAGTTCATCAGGCACTCTATCTATCAGTTCTAGTCCCTTATATCTCTTTTTAACCTCCACTGTATGATCATAAGGGATTTGATTTAGGTCATACCTGAATGGTCTAGTGGTTTCCCCTACTTTCTTCAATTTATGTCTGAATTTGGCAATAAAAAGTTCATGATCTGGGCCACAGTCAGCTCCTGGTCTTGTTTTTGCTGACTGTATAGAGCTTCTCCATTTGTGTGTCTGCCCTCTGATGCCCTCTTGCAACACCTACCATCTTACTTGGGTTTCTCTTACCTTGGTTGTGGGGTTTCTCTGCATGGCTGCTCCAGCAAATCACAGCCACTGCTCCTTACCTTGGACGAGTTGCCCCTCCTGACCTTGAACGTGGATTAGCTCCTCTTGGCCCTCCTGTGCCCATGCAGAGACTGCTTCTTGGACATGGGATAGCTCCTATAGGGTGCCACCCCTGACCTCGTGTGTGGGGTAGCTCCTTTTGTCCGCTTCTGTTAACTGTTAATCATATGCAAATAATGTTCCATAGAAAATATAATCAAACCAGTGTAATAAATTTGTTACCAAACTGGTTAACCAGACCCACACTGAGGTCCTAACCTGAGCTGAGACACCTTGTCTTGGCTAGGAGCTTCTTTTTCCCATCATGTAAAAACTCCAGCCAATAACAAAACCAATGCTGAGACTGGAACAGTGCAAGCTTTATTCAAAGGCTAAAAAGAACTAAAGAGCCTCTTGATGAAAGTGAAAGAGGAGAGTGAAAAAGTTGGCTTAAAGCTCAACATTCAGAAAACTAAGATCATGGCATCTGGTCCTATCACATCATGGGAAATAGATGGGGAAACAGTGGAAACAGTGGCTGACTTTATTTTTATGGGCTCCAAAATCACTCAGATGGTGATTATAGTCATGAAATTAAAAGACGCTTATTCCTTAGAAGGAAAGTTATGACCAACCTAGATAGCATATTCAAAAGCAGAGACATTACTTTGCCAACAAAGGTCTGTCTAGTCAAGGCTGGTTTTTCCAGTGGTCATGTATGGATATGAGAGTTAGACTATAAAGAAAGCTGAAGGTGGAAGAATTGATGCTTTTGAACTATGGTGTTGGAGAAGACTCTTGAGAGTCCCTTGGACTGCAAGGAGATCCAACCAGTCCATCCTAAAGGAGATCAGTCCTAGGTATTCATTGGAAGGACTGATGTTGAAGCTGAAACTCCAATACTTTGGCCAGCTCATGTGAAGGGTTGACTCATTGGAAAAGACCCTGATGCTGGGAAAGATTGAGGGCAGGAGGAGAAGGGGACGACAGAGGATGAGATGGCTGGATGGCATCACCGACTCGATGGACACTGGTTTGAATGAACTCTGGGAGTTGGTGATGGACAGGGAGTCCTGGAGTGCTGTGATTCATGGGGTCACAATGAGTCAGACACGACTGAGCAACTGAACTGAAGTGAAGTGAAGGAGTGGAGAAATGGGAATCTAGTTCATAAATCGACTTCTTAACCTAGTTTAGGAAGAGACACCAAATATATAGGAGGGTCTTTGTAAAAGGGAGGTATTTGGAAAGAG
>SJYV01016506.1:0-29045 GCA_006410875.1 Neotragus pygmaeus | reverse complement strand
CCCAGGGCCTCACCGGGGGGTGGGGGGTGGCCGGTGAGGACGCACTTTCCGTGTGAGCGATCTGGAGTTGCCCCCGCGGGGGCTTGAGGTCTGGGCTTCGTGTCTGTCTACCTGGGTCTTCGGGCCGTCTTCCATCAGACGCACGCACGGACTCGCACACGTAACTTAGTAACATGCATCAACTATCCTAGAACAGCTAGAGGGGTGCAAGGGAGCCACTCGGAGAACCACGGAGCCGTGGCGTCAGGCGGGGGGAACAGTACAAGACAAGGTCGGAACCTGCGTTCACTAAGGAGGGGCCTGTGGAGACGCCATGCTCTGAGGTGGACTCAGATGAACACACGACTGTGGGCAGGGGATTTCCAAGCAAACACACCACACTAGTACCACTTCTTCCTAAACCAAAAAAAGGGAAAGGACATCATTCCATCTCCCTCCCCACTCCATCAGTACCAAACACAACTGTGGGCTTCCGAACGCTGACAGGGTAAGGGATGGACGTCCTTCCCAGAATCCTTCACTCTGGCTCCGCCGAGCAGCGCCTTCAGCCGAGGCTGGTGATGTTGGAGCGGCCGCCAGGGGGCGCCACGATGCGGTGGCCGGTGCGCCGCGGGTTGTTGTCATCTATCTGGGCGCCTGGGGAGAGACACGGCCAGTCACTCGGAGATCTGGGGACACCAGCTCGGCCGGCTGCTCCTGCCCTCTCGTGTCATGTCCCCACGTCAAGCCCTTGGGACATGGAGCCCTTGTCTTGACCAGCCCTCCGTCCTCCCGACCCTGCAGTCCAGGCTGACCGCTGGGAAGGCTCCCTGACCTCCACGGAGTCCAGTGCTCTCTCTTCTATGCCCCCCAAGGCCCCGGCGCCACCCTCTTGCAGCACTGACCACCCTGTTCTCTTTTCTTGTCTGGCCTCATGTTCTTGCAACAGGGGAAAGGGAAAGTTGCTCAGTCGTGTCTCTTTGCGACCTCATGGACTATACAGTCCATGGAATTCTCCAGGCCAGAATACTGGAGTGGGTAGCCTATCCCTTCTCCAGCGGATCTTCCCGACCCAGGAATCGAACCAGGCGTCTCCTGCCTTGCAGGCGGATTCTTTACCAACTGAGCTGTCAGGGAAGCCTAAAACAGGGGGACAAACAATTATTGATTGCCTACTACGTGCAGGCACAGACTTGGTGCTTTAGCATATGTTGTTGAGTTCAGGGCATAGAGCAGTCCTGTGAAGGTGTGTTGTTTTACCCCCAATTTACAGATGAGGAATTTGAGGCTCAGGTCACCCATTGTAGAGGCACCACTGGAGGGCAGAAAAGCCCGAATTATAGCCCCAAGTGGTCCGTCCCCAAAGTCCAACGTTCCCAGGGTGTTTTATGTGTTACGTGTGGGGGCACATGTGTGGGCATGCATGTGTGCCTGTGTGTGAACACTCAGAGCTGGATTTACCCACCCCGTTTGCCACAGGCAGATCTGCATGGAAGTAGGGACAGCCTTTTTTGTTTTAAAGCTAACCATCCGTTCCAATCTCATGCATTCTCTTGCAGTTAAAGATTTAAAATTCCAGCACTAAGCTCAGTGCCGGCACTCAATGAATATGTATTAAGTAAATATTGAAAGCTGGATAATGCTGGGGAGGAGTATTGTGGGGAGGGTCTGGTCAGAAGATTTTCCTTCTAGAACAGATGGGCTCAGGGAAAGCAGGAAGGTCTGGATTGAGGGACCCCTTAATTCATGTCCCCCACTGCATGATCCCTGAATTACTGTGGTAGGTGGTCACCCCCACAATTTAAACTGGTATTTGAACTGGTATCTTCTCTCTGTCTCTCCATCCTCCCTTTTGCCAACCATATTGCCTTTCTATTTAAATTCCTTTCACTCCTGCTGGACCACAAATCAGTCCATGACGAAACTCAGCTCTGTTTTTGTACAGCCCATGAACTAAGAGTAGTTTTTGCATTTTTTAATGGTCTTAGATTTTGCCTTTTTGCTCACAAAACTTAAAATATTTACTATCTGGCCTTTTAAGAAAAAGTCTGCCAACCTCTGGACTGGACTGAGGCTGCCCAGCCATGTCTTATTCATCACCGTCTTCCTAGTACCTGTCACAGCAAGTAACCCACGCTAACGCCTCGATCGAAATTCCAAGGTCCCAACACATGCACGCCTGCCCTCGTGTGGTGAGCTGATGAAATTGCAGACACGCATCCCAAGAGCCTTCAGAAAGGCTGACGGACCACGGGAACTTCTGATTTTTGTCAATACACATTCGCTTGAGCATCAAGCCCTGGCATTTTAACACTGAATGTCTTGGGGCCTTAATTTCCTCTTGAAAGAAGTAGGAATAATATGACTCTACACATAGGGCTGTTGTAAGGCTGAAACAGTCATGAGCGTGTGATAAACCACCATAGACGGGACTAGCTGAAGATCCGATCCAGAAGATACACCCAGCAAAGGCAGCTCCTGTGACTTCCCCTCCATGCTCAGCTTCATGGTGGACCCAAGTGGGTTAAGGATGAACACATGGACAATTTACGCAGATTTTTCATAAACCAGGGTCATGTATCTCTATGCTGCCCCCATGGACCCCCTCTGCTCTCTGCACAACCCCGGGAGGAAGGGAGGAGGGGATTCCCCCACTCCCATCTTTGGTTCCTCGGGTGTCTGAGGCTGTGGGTCCGTTTCTCAGGAGTTCCTGGCGCTGGGAGACACTGCAGGGTGGGGAACCTTGGCTGCTGTAGCTTCTCACCTGATAAGCTGAAGTTGGACTGGTGGAGGTTTCTGATGGGTGGAGGCTGGTGTTTGGAAGGCGAGGATTTGACAGAAGGAGCGGGAGTTGCATATTTGGGTGTGGCTGGCACCTCATACACAGGCCCGTCATACATGCCCCTGGGAACCCCTTGCAACCCAGAAACCTGAAAGAAGGGTGAGAAGAGCAATTGATTGACAAGATGCACATATGCATTCCCACGTGTAGGAGAGTGACCTGTGGTCTCCCTGGGGATATGCACAAGTGTGCACACACATGCTTGCACATGCACCACACACAGGCACACATTCACATGCACCAGCGTACCTAAATGCACACAAGCACACACATGTGTACACACATGCATATGCATGCACACACCACACACCCCCATTCCACATATACACAATTCACACATATGTGTATATATAAACACACAAGCCTGGATACCCACTAATATACATAATACACACGCCATATGCATACACACAATTTTACACATGTACGTGCATGCCTGCATACATACACTAACAAACATATAATGCACACATCACAAATGCATACGTACAATCTAATACACATTCATATAAAGACAGGCACGCACACACTCACATGCATACACACACACAGAGCTTCCTGCAGGAGAACACCAAAGCCATTTCCAAGAGGAAAACACTTTCCCTGACACCCCCACAAGGACCCCTGAACCGAGGACTGGGGGCATCTGAGGGGCTATCTTCACTGTGGATTAGGGGATGTTGGGTAGTTTGTTTGGAAGGTGATCCCAGACAGACAGAGAAAGGACAAGAGGGTCACCTCTAACGGCAGCTGGCTCAGAGCCACTGCGGACACAAACCTCTGCTGGGACCCAGAAGTGAATGGGCCAAGGGCCCCAGCCCTCTGCATGGGTTGAGGGCTGCCCCAGAGGACAGAGCCCTGAGCAGAGAAGCTAAAACCTGCAGGGGCTCAGGTGGGAGACTGGGGGCCCGCTGGTGGGCTCAGAGCTGGCCAGGGGTGTGTGGGCGTCTGCCCTAGGTCCTGTGAGACAGCACGTCACAAGCAGGTCCCCAGTGTGAGGCCATGACAGCGCCCCAGCCTCACACCCGCTTCCCTCCTCCCCTGCACAGGGGAGCCCCAGTCCTCGGCTCCCTCCTCCTACACAGGAGGAAGGGGAGGCTGGGGCAGAGGCCCTGGGCCATCACCTTGTTCCGGATCCTTATACGCTGGTAGAGGTACTCGGGGAAGGGCTTCCTGGGGATGAAGCGGCCCATGCCCTTGTTGACGTTGATATTGCCATCCTCGAAGACGATCTTGCCCTGGCTGATGACCACCAGCGGGGAGCCGTGGCACTCCATGCCTTCGAAGATGTTGTACTCCACGGCCTGCGGGGCAAGAACCATGGGTATAATCAGCTCCCCAGGCTTTTATCTGCATGAGCCCTGTTCATCTGATGGCGATTCTGCTACACAGGCTATCACGGGCATTTTCCAGTCTTTACTCTTTCTGGGAAACACCTTATCGCCATGTAATATTCTTTTGTATGCTCTTTCACTTGTATAATCAGCCTCTCATGGTTAAACTTTCATGTTGCTGGTGGTTTTATATAATCTAACTAATACCCTCTGAGGATCTTGAACGTGAATGGGGTCCCTGGAGTTAGGAACTGCAGCTACTCTGGCTAACATGGACATTTTGGGGTCTCATTTTAAAAACACTCTTTAGGATGGTTTCCTAAAATTAAATTACTGGGTCACAGGGATATGAGCTTTTGAAAGGCATTCATTGCAGACTGCCAAATAATTTTCTGAAGGCATCAGATGAATTGACATAACACTGGCAACAGGGGACTATTTAGTGATTTCTTGTCTATGAAATCCCCCCCAACACTGGGTAAGGTCATTTTTATTTTTTCTGTCTTTTAAAAAAATAATTTGAAAGACAAATCATTTCCTTAAAACATAACGCATGTCTTTCATAATTCTTAAAGTGACTGTAACTAACACCAGCCACACTCTCTGATTATTCAAAAAGTAGGTCATGTAGACAGTAAAAATTCCAACTGTACAAAAGATACATCATTTTAAAAAGCAGGCCTGTCTTCACCCTCAGACTGAGAAGCCTGCCTCACAGTGCCATTCCCCAATCGGGGAATGCTTCCGAGGCTCAGGATAAACTGCCCACAATGTCACATTCTGTATTTCACAACCACATAGAGTTTTGGCTTTGGGGGCTTTGTTTTTTAATGTTAAGTTTTTAATTTGGGGCCACACAATGTGGCTTGTGAGATCTTGGTTTCCCCAACCAGGGATCAAACTTACAGCCTCGGCAGTGAAAGCGCAGGGTCCTAACCACTGGACCACCAAGGAATTTCCAAAACCACACAGAGTTTTAGAAGCTAATGAAAGTGCTGCATCACTTAAAGGTGCTACATGAACAAAGTAAAATTCAAACCGTGCAAACGACTATTGTATATAACCTGTCGTCATGTCCGTCCTGGAGCCCCAGATATTTTCTGTGTGTGAATAACTATCTCATGTTCCAGGTGCTCTGTTTTTTCACTTTCGCTTTTCTTCTTACCCCCGAGAATGTTCCTGTCAGCACATCTCGTGGGTTAAAAATGTCTTGACATTCCTTAAAATGCTGAACTGGATTCCACTCCCGGGACATAATCAGTTCGGTTCAGTCACTCAGTCGTGTCTGACTCTGCGACCCCAGGGACTGCAGCAGGCCAGGGACATAATATCACTTACTTATTCAGTTTCCAGGGACAAACATGAGGGTCATATCCCTACTTTTGCCAAAAATCGCGATAAATACACACGGGTGTCCACACAGGCATGTTTGAACATCTTCTTTGACACGGTGTTTGTGCCAAAGCGTAAGTGGATTTTAACTTATATTTGCCCTCCGAAAAGGCAGCACTGTTTTACATTCCCAGCGAAACCCCATCAGACGGTTGGCCTCCTTGTCGGACCTCATCTCTGTCCTCGTAAACGCCTGCATCTCAGTCACTGGTGCGGGTGAAAACATTTTACTATGATGATTTGTATTTGGTTAATTACACGTAAGGTCAGGTTTGCTTTTGAATGAACAGAAACCTTTTGTGTATTTCTTCTCGTGTCACTGAGCTTTACGCTCCTTGTTCTATTAGGCTCTTGGTATTTTCCTTAATGGTTTCTAAGGACATAGTCAATGTTAAAAAATTTCTTGTCTGTGAGAGCTTGAATAGAATTTATATCCTACTGTTGTGTGAAAATTGTATAAATCTTAATTATGTTGAAATAGTTTATAGAGCTTTTCGGGTCTACGATATCCTTCTACCTCTCTGTATATTCATTCTATTCAATTTTGAGAGTTTGATATTGAAAATACAACTACAAATCTTAATTTATCTACTTAAAAAAATAATTGAAAATATATAGTGTAATTATATGTAACCTTTTTTCTGTATTTTCCAAGTCTCTTTTACCATACTTTCATAATTTAAAATAAAAATTATAAAAATTAAAATACATTAAAAAAAATTTTCTCCCTTTGTTTGTATTGCCAATACTTCCCCTGTTCATCTTCTGCCTTTAGATGTCATATAAAGTAATAAGTATTATTACCTGCTGCAATATAAAGGTTTTTTTTTCCCTTGGTTTTATTTGTATGTAGTCAGTGGCCAAACAGACCAGTCTTCTCCTTCATAACTTCTAAGTTTTGTGTCCTGCTTAGGTCTTCCCAACCTTCAAAATGATCATTTTTAAAAATAGATATCATTCTAGTCCTTTCATAGCTTCATTTTATTTCAGGCTTTGACCCATTTCCATTTGTTTTGCAGTCAAGAGTACAGTAGAGGTCTAGCCCTATGAGCCAAGTATTCAAACACAATTGATTGAATAACTGTCTTTGTCTAATTTCAACTGTCTCCTTTGTTGGAAATCAAATTCTTGTATGTGGTCAGTCTATTGCATGGCTCTCTTTTCTCTTTCTCTAATAGCAAACTGCATGGATCACAATAAACTGTGGAAAATTCTGAAAGAGATGGGAATACCAGATCACTTGACCTGCCTCAAGAAACCTGTATGCAGTCAGGAAGCAACAGTTAGAACTGGACATGAAACAACAGATTGGTTCCAAATAAGAAAGGAGTACATCAAGGCTGTATATTGTCACCCTGCTTATTTAATTTATATGCAGAGTTCATCATGAGAAACGCTGGGCTGGAAGAAGCACAAGCTGGAACATGATAGCTGGGAAAAATATCAATAACCTCAGATATGCAGATGACACCACCCTCATGGCAGAAAGTAAAGAAGAACTAAAGAGCCTTCTGATGAAAGTGAAAGAGGAGAGTGAAAAAGTTGGCTTAAAGCTCAACATTCAGAAAACTAAGATCATGGCATGTGATCCCATCACTTCATGGGAAATAGATGGGAAACCAGTGGAAACAGTGGCTGACTTTATTTTCCTAGGGTCCAAAATCACTGCAGATGGTGACTGGAGCCATGAAATTAAAGGACACTTACTCCTTGGAAGGAAAGTTATGACCAACCTAGATAGCATATTAAAAAGCAGAGACATTACTTTGTCAACAAAGGTCTGTCTAGTCAAGGCTCTGGTTTTTCCAGTAGTCATGTATGGATGTGAGAGTTGGACTATAAAGAGGGCTGAGTGCAGAAGAATTGATGCTTTTAAACCATGGTGCTGGAAAAGGCTTTTGAGAGTCCCTTGGACTGCAAGGAGATCCAACCGGTCCATCCTAAAGGAGATCAGTCCTGGGTGTTCATTGGTAGGACTGATGTTAAAGCTGAAACTCCAGTACTTTGGCCACCTCATGTGAAGAGCTGANAAAGTTATGACCAACCTAGATAGCATATTAAAAAGCAGAGACATTACTTTGTCAACAAAGGTCTGTCTAGTCAAGGCTCTGGTTTTTCCAGTAGTCATGTATGGATGTGAGAGTTGGACTATAAAGAGGGCTGAGTGCAGAAGAATTGATGCTTTTAAACCATGGTGCTGGAAAAGGCTTTTGAGAGTCCCTTGGACTGCAAGGAGATCCAACCGGTCCATCCTAAAGGAGATCAGTCCTGGGTGTTCATTGGTAGGACTGATGTTAAAGCTGAAACTCCAGTACTTTGGCCACCTCATGTGAAGAGCTGACTCATTTGAAAAGACCCCGATGTTGGGAAAGATTGAGGGCAGAAGGAGACAGAGGACAAGATGGCTAGATGGCACCACTGACTTGATGGAAGTGAGTTTGGGTAAACTCCGGGAGTTGGCGATGGACAGGGAGGCCTGGCATGCTGCGGTTCATGGGGTCGCAAAGAGTCAGACACGACTGAGCAACTGAAAACTGAATACCAAACTATCTTAATGATTGTAGCTTTATAATAGGATTTAATAATGGGGCTGATTAGCACTGGTTCTTTCATTTTTTTCAGAAATACTTTGGCTATTCTCACATTTTCCATCCAGGAACTCTGATTTTCTAGTTAAAAAACAACTTCATTACATTTTATGAGAAGATAACTTCAGCTTTATAGATTAAATTAGAAAGAACGGATATTTTTATTCTATTGAATCTTTTTTTGAGCATAGAAGAAATTGCATTTTTGGAACTCTTCAGTTTTGACTATTATTAAAACAAGAATTTGATTCCCATCCTGTTTTTCCAAGTGCTCTATAATTATCTCACAGTGAAGGTATTGATTCTTCATATTGATTTGGAATCAGCCTTATTGTTTGTGATGGTTTTTAGGTGTGGACCCAGGGCTTCAGGGAAATAATCAGATTGATTTTCTACGAACAGATGTTCATACTACGCCTTGGACTCTTCATGGACACTGCCTTCCAGGACCCAGGCAGATGATCTGTTTTCAGTTTTAACATTGCTCATCTACTGTGTCCTGAGTCACCCTGAAGTGATACTGCTAGGCAGTAATTTATAATTTTTTTGAAGCCTAAATGTGGATTGCAAATGCCAAAAAGTGGTGCAAGAAGCAAATCACTAACTCCAGTCAAAACTAGCCAACTGCGCACTCACTCAGCCCAGTATGATCTGCTGTCTTCTTAGTGGAGTGAGTGAGTGAAGGCGCTCAGTTGTGTCGACTCTTTGCGACCCCATGGACTGTAGCCTACCAAGCTCCTCTGTCCATGGGATTCTCCAGGTAATAGTATTGGAATGGATTGCCATTTCCTTCTCCAGGGGATCTTCCCAACCTAGGGATCAAACCCGGGTCTCCCACATTGTAGACAGACGCTTTATCGTCTGAGCCACCAGGGAAGTCAGTTAAATGCCACAGTGGCATTCCTCACTTGGGGAATTCTATGAGACTTAGGTTATATCACCCACATAGAATTAAGAGCAGAGTCAGCTGAGAATGCTGCCAGGAACCCCGGAAACCGAGGGAGAAAGAGATGAGGAGGGAGAGAGGAGATAGAGACAGAGAGAAATGCTAGAACAGTTCAGCTGAGCCTGCTTCAAACCTCTCTCCCAATCTCTCCAACCAGAGGAGAAATCAGAATGATGGAGTTATACCAGATATCAGACCACATTTTAGTTAGAAAATTCATCAATCATTTTTAACCAGAGGCTCCTAAAATGACCGCAGAGCAAGACCCATTCACCCAAGGCAGGAACGTCACTGATAAACCAGGACTTACCGACTTGTGACTCTTGGCTGTTATGGTCTTCACCTTGTCTGGGTCCCAGATGACCACGTCGGCGTCCGAGCCCACGGCAATCCGCCCTTTTCTGGGGTACAGGTTAAAGATCTTGGCTGCGTTGGTGCTGGTAACAGCGACAAACTGGTTCTCATCCATCTTGCCAGTAGCCTGAAGCAAAGATCCGCTGATAAGAAGAGCAGCTCACAGCAGGATCAGAAGGGGCAGACAGTACAGATCTAAAGCAGCCAATGGGAGTTCTTGCAAGGATTCCGGAATTTTCTTCTCCTCTGCCCACTGAAACCAGGCCACCTTGAAAGAGTGTCAGGGGCCTGGCTTCATCAGAGCAGAGGAGATGTAATTAACCACTCCAAGGTGTGTTAATATTTTCCCGATGGCCATCCTGACATCTGGTCAGTTTCACTGGGCCCAAGTTTAATCGAGAATAAAAATCTACTGTTTCAAGTGATCGAGGCGTGACCCAGGGATTCCTTATGGAACAGGAAGTCTCCGTAGCCTGCTCTCAACCCTAACCTCGAACACACACATGGTTTACAGTTATCTTTACAAGGACTAAAATGTGGCTCAAAACAAAATATCTTCAGCCTTAAAAACTAAATGACAGCTGCTGTCTCATCTGCACATGCAAAGGATGTGACAGGGCTCACACTGATTTCTTTTTTAATGAAAAAAATTAAGTTAAAAAGAAACTTTGGGGGCCACATCTCAAGGCATGTGGGATCTTAGTTTCCCGACCAGGGGTTGAACCCGTGCCCCCTGCATTGGAAGCTTGGAGTCCCAGCCACTGGACTACCAAGTATCCTCAAGATTTCCTAAGGGTCCACCTGCTTTCCATGTGCCATCCTGGTACATTCTGCTTCTCCCTTGCAGCAAGAAAGGAGATTTAGGAACCCGAAGGGCCTAACACACTGCTTCGATGGGCTGGGAGGGCCGGGAGGGCCGGGAGGGGGGATGCCGCCGCCTTACCACCGCCTTGTCCCAGACCACGGTCATGCGCTCCTCTATCCCGTTGACGCCCTCGGGGATCAGAGTGAAGTTGTCCTTGCCCACCGCCTTCTGCGCGGTGCTGTAGGGACAGTGGCTGCTGCCCGTGACCTGCAGGTCCCCACTGGCAAAGGCAAAAGCAGGAGGGCTTCAGACCTGAGTTCACGTTGAGGATCAGGCTTTGACTTAAACACCCAAGAAGGCTGTGAAACTCAAACCCTAGTGAGATTCAGGGCACATTATGGGCTTTACTTTGCCGACAGAAGTCCATATAGTCAAAGCTATGGTTTTTCCAGTACTCATGTACAGATGTGAGAGACCATAAAGAAGGCTGAGTGCCAAAGAATTGGTGCTTTCAAACGTACTGGAGAAGACTCGTGAGAGTCCCCTGGATTGCAAGGAGATCAAACGAGTCAACCCTAAAGGAAATCAACCCTGAATATTCATTGGAAGGACTGATGCTGAAGCTGAAACACCAATACTTTGGCACCTGATGCGAAGAGCTGACTCATTGGAAAAGATCCTGATGCTGGGGAAGACTGAAGGTGGGAGGAGAAAGGGATGACAGGATGAGACTATTGGATGGCATCACTGACTCAATGGACATTAGTTTGCACAAACTCTGGGAGATAGTGAAGGACAAGGAAGTCCAAGGCGTCCCAAAGAGTCAGACAGGACTGAGCGACGGAACAACAACAACAGGCTTTGCTGAGTGACACCACAAAGTCCATCGGCCTTTGGTGTCTACTTGAAGATTGGAAAGAGACCTGGGCATCAGGAGTAGGTTCTGTGTGAGTGTGGGTGGACTCTGGGTAAGGCTCCCCAGGTCGGCCTTTTCCTCCTGCCCTAAAACAGGTCTTGGGGCGCTGGTCTGTTCTTTTCCTTTTTAAAAATTTTTTGGAGCCCATAGTTGATTTACAACGTTGAGTTTCTGCTGTATAGCAAAGTGAGTCAGTTATACATATATCCAGCCTTTTTTAGGTTCTTTTCCCACATAGGTCATTACAGAATATTGAGTAGAGTTCCCTGAGCTATGCAGTAGGTCCTTATCATTATCTATTTTATATATGCTAGTGTCTGTATGTCAATCCCAATCTCCCAATTTCTCCCTCCCCTTTTCCTTTTGCTAGCCTTAAGTTTGTTTCCTACATCATGAAAACATCTATTCTACATCTGTTTCGGTACCACATGATGTTCGCTTTTCTCTGTCTTACTTCACATAGTATGATAATCTCTAGGACCCCCAGTGTTGCTGCAAATGGCATCATTTCCCTCTTAGTGGGCGTGTTTTCACCCCTCGGAGAGAGAGCCCACAGTGCCCCCACGATGCAGTATCCGTGCAGAAACTTGCGGAGAGCAGAGGCTGACTCTACTTCCACTCTGCATCTCACTAGACCTCTGCACGACCCTTTGACTTTACAAATCCAACAGGTCTGCTTTTAAATTAGGTTAGGTAAGTCACTCCTCTTTTCCACATGCATAAAACGTAGAAGAGTACAGAACCTTCCATCCAGGGTCACTCTGAGGAGACAATGAGCTACTTGCCTGGCACTCAGCTCCAGACAAAATGTGTCAAAGATGCTAACTCCCTTGCTTCTCTCTCCTTCCTCCACCAACCTCTTCTCTCTGAGTGCTCAAGGAAGTTTATGTTATGTGAATTTTATCTCATGGTTTAAAAAAAGAAAAAAAAATGAGTGCAGCTAATGAGTGAATGAATGTATAAATAAGTAAGTGAGCCAAAAACCTAGCTTCCAGGACATGCCTGTGAGTCTCATGGAGCCAGGGATGTTCGTGCTGGAAGGAAGGTCACGCCCCTGGCCTCATATCCCTGCCTGGTCACATAGGAAAACATAAAGTGCTGACACGGGTCATCCTTCTGTAAGGCTGGTGCTTCTGTGCTGCGCCCAAGGGACAAAATGCTATTTGCTGATTTGTTGACTGCAACAAAGTGACACAAGCTCACTGGGTTTGTCCCTCAGGCGTTGGAGAGAAAATACTTTGGACTATGTGATGAGCCCCAAACTGGCATCTAAATCAATGGAATAAGTGGAGCGTTATTTTGTGATTTTTCAATGAGGGCAGAGGCCAGCCTCTCGTTCAAAGCCCCAGGCATGTGCGCAATCATCTAGACATACAAAAATACTTTCAGATGTGATATTCACTCATTTATTCAACAAAGGTGTGTGGTCCTGTGTCTGGCACAGTCTTAGGCAATGGGGACGAACCTACAAGCAGAAAGAGACAAATGACTGTGTTCATTTGTTGACATTCCAGTGCAGGGTGGAGCAGTCAGGAACATACAGAAGAATGAGTATTAGGGTGTGTGGGGTAGCACGGGGGTTGCCATTTTTCAGAAGATGATTCAAACTCTCTCTTTAAGAAGAAATCTTCCAGCAAAGAGCAAATCAGAAGATGAGCAAGAAACGAGTGCTAGGCAGGGGTAGAGTGAATGCAAAGGCCCTGTGGCACCATCCTGCTTGGGGTATATTTAGCTTGAGACCAGTGGGCTGGACCAGGGGAACCGAGGGGAGAGGAGGGCCTGGGAGGGCCAGGCAGTGTTAGTGAGGAGTGAAGGTCAGACCAGGTTCAGCCCTGTGGGAAATCGTGGGAACTTGCATTTCACTTTGAGAGGAAAGAACCCTGGAGGTCTCCTGGCCAAGGGATGGCTTGGTCTGATTAAAGTAAATTTCTCAGCATCTGGTGAGAACAGACTGTGATGCGATGAGGGTGTGGAAGGGGCCACATGGAAATAAAAGAGGCCAGTTGGGAGGTGAGAGACGATGGTCCTTGAGCCAGGATGGCTGCAGCCGAGGAGGAGGAAGTGGCCAGATTCCAGGACCTTTGATCCACGTCCTGCCTCCTCCTGAGATGGGCAAGATTTGGGGGGCAGAGCTCCATGGAGGAAGATCAGGGGTTTGCTTTGGACTTGGAACTGCCCACCAGACTTCAGGTTGCAGACTCTGAGTGAGTGATTGGATGTGTAGGTCATGGGCCGCTGCGTCCCTTTTGGGGAAAAGGAATTTGAATGCTGGGTACACAGCCTCACCCTCTTAAGGTTCCTGCTGATTAGAAGCTCCTTCTTATCCTCACCCATCAGGCAAACTCTTATGAATCCTCTAGCTCCAGGCCTGATGTCACTTCCTCTAGAAAGCTTTCCAAGCTTGCACCTCCACTTCCAGAATGGCTTGCACCCCTCACCACTTAGCCCTCTCCTGTGACCTCACGTATTCTTGCCTCGCACTGGCGGACAGCAGAGAAGGGACTGAAGCAGCTGTGCGCCTACTGGGTGCAGGAAGCAGACTAGAATGCACTGGCTGCTGTGAACCCTGAATTCCAGGCCTTTTGCCTACACTACCTCACACCCAGCTCTGCAGCAGGTACTGTGTTCTCCCCACTCTGTTGATGAGTCAACTGAGGCAGAGACATTACAGGTTAGCTGACACGGCCAGGGTGACACAGCCCATCAGGGCTGGGATCCTGGTCTCACATCCCTAATTCTGCGTGTTTCCTAATGCACTGCAGTGCCAGGCACACAGGTGCTTAAATATTGCTGAATGAATGGCAGGTGACCTAGAAACTTGAACAGTTACTGATTAAAAGGCCTGAACTTTTAAGATGTTAAGTGTAAAGTGTTAAGTGTTAAAAGTGTTAAGATGCCAGTTGTGTCCGACTCTTCGTGACCCCATGGACTGCAGCCCGCCAGGTTCCTCTGTCCATGGGATTCTCCAGGCAAGAGTGCTGGAGTGGGTTGCCCTTCCCTTCTTCAGGGGACCTTCCTGACCCAGGGATTGAGTTGGGTCTCCGGCATAACACGCAGATTCTTTATCATCTGAGACACCATGGAAGCCCAAAAGGCCTGAAGGCGTGCTGTAAACTACGTGGAGTTTTGGTCTGAGGTCTCCCAGAGCACCCCGCCCAAGGTCCTCTCCCAAGTGTGTCTGAGGCAGTTGCAATCTCCAGTCCTTCAACCTGCCCAAAGGCCCGGCCCACCGGCCCGGCCCCGCGACCCTGCCCATCTCCCCAGCCCCAAGGCCCCGCCTATCTGCCCAGACCCGTGACCCCGCCCACAAGCCCAGCCCCAACACCGCAGCCACCCCAGGGTTCTCACCAGGCCAGTAGGGAGGTCAAGTAGTCAGGCGTGGTGGGGTCTGGGCTCAGGGGAGGGGAGGTCACGAAGGCCGCCGCCTTGGCCCAGTTCTTGCTCCAGTAATGGGTGCCGTCCGTCCCCAGACTGGCAGCGATGGGCTCACCAAAAACGAGGGGGCCTTGGGAGGCAAACAGACATGCATGGTTGACAGTGAATGGTCTCTCGTGGGAGATGTCGATGCAGGAAAATAGAATCTCAAAGGCCGGACAATGAGACTGGGGATAAATCACACCCGTCCTCTCTATCAGGTTTCACCACACACACCCCAGAGGCCCCGCCCCCGGCCACCAGGCACTCAGCACCCGCGGTCCCGCTCAGTGACCCTGGGGACCATCAATGCTTTCAGCACTTGGATCTGATCATTATCTGTTCATGATGGTCAGTCGAGGCACAGACACCTGATGTGCTGTCTTTGCTTGGGTTCTGCCAGGAGCAGATATTCAAGTGAAAAATCGAGTTCAAGCGCTTTATCTGGAGGTGATTCTAGGAAACAACTCAGCGGCCATGGAGGACGGGACATAGGCCGAGAGAGACGCCAAGGACAGGTGAGTGAGCACCCAGTCCTGGCCATGGGCGCCCACAGCTCAGTGCCCTGAGGGCTCCAGGAGCCTCAGCTTCGTCTCACCATGCAGAGCGAGGGGACCAGGGTATGCAGCCACCAAGCCACTGCTGGGGGCTTCTTGCTGAGCACTCACTTTCCAGGGAGGGGCCAGAGGAGTTTCTGCCAGAACAAAAACCCACAGGCAAAATCTCAGGCTTAGTGAGAATTCCTGCAGCTGAGGAAGTGCCAAGGGGACTTGGGCCCACGGCTCTATGGCATCTGCCCGGGGCCACGCTGCTGGCGAGTGGGAGGCTTTGGTCTCCAGCAGCCTGGCTCTAGGATGGTGCCACCCAGCGGCGGTGGGACTGTCCTGTGCCGAGCTGTCCGGGGCAGGAGCCACAGGCACACGTGGCCCTGGAGCACGAGAAATAGGGCTTGTGCCACTGTTGTTTAGTCGCTCAGCCGTGTCTAACACTTTTGAGACCTCCTTGGGATTTTCCTGGCAACATGACTGGAAGCAGGATGCCATTCCCTTCTCCAGGGGGTCTTCCTGAACCAGGGGTCGAACCCGTGTCTCTGAGTCTCTAGTGTTTGCAGGCAAATTCTTTACCACTGAGCCACCAGGGAAGCTACTAAAGAGCCAACTTAAAAACTATATTTAAATTTGCTTCATTTAAACTGAAATAGCCACGCACGGCTGGTGGTCACCTTATTTCTCGGCAGCTCCAGGGCCTGCAGGCATAGCTACGCCAGCATGCTTACTGCTGCTTTTAAGCTCCTATTACTGCTCTGAGCCGCAGTTTCCTCATTTTTAACCCAGAGTTGGTCCTCAGCAAGCTGCGCTGGCCTAGAGCGCTATCAACACCTCCACTAGTTAGCTTGCCCTTAAAATACTAAAACCAGGTATTTGAGGTTCAAAACTGCTCTGTTCCCAGACTTCCCTGGTGGCCCAGTGGTTAAGAATCAGCCTTTCAATGCAAGGGATGCAGGTTCAATCCCTGGTTGGGGAACTAAGATCCCACCTGCAGAAGGACAGCTGAGCTGCAACTACTGAGCTCACGCACAACAGAAGATCTTGTACGATGCAGCTGGGACCTCACACAGCCACACAAATAATTAAAAAAAAAAAAAAAAAGCTGCTGTTCCATATGAAAACCACCAGCTGCATTGTGGCTTTTGGGCGTTTGGAGTTGGGGTTGGTCTGAAATGAGATGTGCTGAAAGGGTGATATACACACTAGACTTTGAAGATAGTACAAAAAAAATAATGCCAAATATCCTGTTAGTACTTTTATCTTGACTACATGTGGAGTGAATATTTTGGACACATTAGGTAAAATATCGGGTTGACCAACAAGTTCGTTTCGATTTTTCTGTCAAATCTTATGGAAAAAAACTCAAAATAACTTTTTTGGTCAACCCAGTAACATATACCATTAAAGATTTTTAAGACCAGGCCACTTGCACTTTCCATGAGGGGTTCCTGTAAGAAGGGGGAGCCCTCTGGGTACAGAGGGTGGTGGACGCTGTCAGGGCTGTGTTGCTCCTGCTGATTTTCACCTGGCCACCCTGTCTGACCCAGAGCTTCCGGTCAATCTCATACGACTCCCAGAGTGTGGACTGGGTGGACCTTGTCTGGGTGGCAAACGTCCTTGGTGAATGTCCACAAGGATCAAAGAGTCTAGCCACTGTCTCCGTGTGACATGAGTTACTGCCATTCTGTCTCCTCCGTCCATCTGTCATTCTCTCCCTCTCCATCTCTCTCACCCTGATTTTGGGAAGGAAGGCTCCTCACGCTCGACTTGCTAGTTGTTGGGGGCTGTGGCCCTCAATCACAAGGCCTGGGCAATGCATTTGGATGGTTCCTCTGAGTGTCCTGGGGAAGGGCCGTTGAGCGGGTCAGAGGGTAAGTAGTATGTCCACAAGTCTTAGAGCTGGAAGCGGACTTCCTGCCTCACTCCCCTGATGTCCAGCACGGGGCTGTCCCCCAGACCCTCTGGCCTGTGGAACAACATCTTCCTCCTTCCCAACCTGCAGCTGGGGCTCTGTGTGGGCCCCTGTGTGGGCCCCACAGTGGAGTCTGGGTGCATGTACCCCCCGAGAGGCCCTGGATGGGGGACCCAGGATGAAGGGCCCAGAAAGAAGCAGAAAGAAGGTGGGGAGGACCCAGGAGCTGATGCAGCCCCAGCTCCATCACTGCCTTGATGTGAAACCCTGGGGAGAACTTGGAACTCTTCATACATGGTCTCATGTGACCCACAGGACAGATAATCACCTTAGCTACAAATGGAGAAAATGAGGACCAGAACACCACTTACTTGGGGCCTGTGGCACATCAGGAATCAAACCTAAAACCAGTCACCCATCTGGCATCTGCCCACTGTCCAGCTCCCTTTTCAACCTGGCCTAGGGAGCTCAGGCTGGGCACAGCTGGCAGAAGGTCTCTGTCCTGGGCAAGAGCTCCACCGGTGAACCTGAATCTGCTGGACACGCCCCTTCCTCACACTCAGCGGAGATCCCGGGTGCTGGGCTGCGTACCTTTCTTCCTGGCCAGGGTGATGATGTCCGCCGCACTCTTACTCATCACCTTGGTGATGTACACAGGGCAGTTGATCCGGCCCGCGATGGTGATAGCCCGGAACACGGCCTCGGCCTCCAGCTGCGGACACAGCGAACACACAGGTCGTGAGGGTAGGGGTGGGGGCACCACCCTGAGCACCCAGGGCTCTTCCTGATCAGCCTTCCTCGATCTCCCCTAATGAAGTGTGGTCAGAGGGAAATCTATCCCATCAAGGGAGGAAGACACTGTAGATTTTTAAAAAGGAAAAAAAAACTCAGAATGTATTCGGCTAGAGGGTTGGAAGGCAGGACTGTGTTATTTGCATGCTTGGCAGTGCTCTGAACGCTCTGTCAGAAGATCACCTGAGCGGAACAGGCCATCAAAAGGTCCCCACGCCGCTCACATGCTTGTTCAGTCCCTCAGTCGTGTTTGATTCTCTGTGACCCCATGCAGCATACCAGGCTCCCCGGTCCTTCGCCATCTCCTGGAGCCTGCTCAAACTCATGTCCACTGAGTCACGATGCCATCCAATCATCTCTTCCTCTGTCGCCCTCTTCTCCTCCTGCCTTCAACCTTTCCCAGCATCAGGGTCTTTTCCAATGGGTTGGGTCTTCGTATCAGGTGGCCAAAATATTAGAGCTTCAGCATCAGTCCTTCCGATAAATATTCAGGGTTGATTTTCTTTAGGATTGACTGGTTTGATCTCCTTGCTGGCCAAGAGTCTTCTCCAGCACCGCAGTTCAAAAGCATCGATTCTTCAATGTTCAGCCTTCTCTCTGGTCCAACTCACATGCCTGGAGGTGGTTATTTATAAAATTCCTGACATCAGGGAACACAGGTGTTCCCATACATTCCTTCCTTCCTTCAACAACTATGTGAAACCACGTGCTATGAGGTTTGGTCTCTGTACTCCCTAGACCAGTACTTCTTGAATAAAAAAAACAATGATGTTTTTATTGTCTTATTTTTAATTTCCAGTCTGTCGGAGGCCCACACATGGCTGTGCTGCTCTTGGCTGGCAGGAAGCCCAAGCCACAGCCACGTGCCAGGAAAGCATGCTGCTCCCATGCCTAGAGTTGGTGGCAACGTAACATGCTACAAAGGTTTATAAACACTGCCTCCGGTGTGTTCCTGGTCTCACCACGGACTGGGAACCCAGCTCATGGGCATGGACCTCATGTTTGAAGCACTGGGCCAGTTCAGGAATCCTTGGGGTAAAGAGTCTGTGTATTCATGTGTCATGTCCCATGTTCCAAACAGGCCAGCCCAAAGCGGAGATCAGGGAAGACTGCTAATGATCTAATGAGACATCAGAAAATGCTGGGCACCCATCCTGTCTGCTGTTCAATCAGCTTGCCTTCCTTCTGTCCCTGCTAAACACATACACACACAGAGGTGCGCCCTGTCACTCACTCCTGGGGCAATCTGTCAAGTCTTAGAGTATGGCAGACAGGAGGCCTGTGCAGAGGCAGTGGTTTGGAACTCGCTCTGCCTGGGACATGGGGCTCCACTTTCCCGTCGTCAAATACCCCGAGTCCTTGGTCGGGATTCTGAAGTGTCCTTGGGGTCTTGGTGAGAAGTTCCTGGGAGAGGCAGAGCCTTTCCCAACTCTTCTGATGGATTTGCAGCCCCCAGAGCTCCCGAGCCCCAGGGCAGACCCTGGAGAAGACCACACGTGCTGAGATGCTCATATGGGGAATGGGATGGGGGCAGGGGCTCTAGCCAGCTGTTCCACCTGGAACAGCATCGGGGTAAGCTCTCAGCTATGTCAGAGTCACACCCAGCAGAGGCTCCTTTACCTCTTCAGGTCTGCTCAGAGCATGGCCCTCAGGACCCGTGATGCCCATCTCTAAGATCCGCTTCTGTTCCTACAAGACAAGAACGAACGAGTCAGTGATGGCAGAATGCCAGAGCCAGGAAAGGCCAGTCCTCAAACCCATTAGACGGATGGGACAGCTGAGCCCAGGAGGAGGACTGGACCATGTGGAGTCTAACAGCTGGGAACATCCACAACTTCTGTGGCCCCTTCACTCCCAGTGCCCACCTTCCCCCTTCACGATGTCCCCATCTGCTGGGAGCCAGCGTGAGGAGCTCCGCCCATGGCAAAGGTCATGAGGAAGGAGGCTTCGGCATATGCAAAGGCGGGATCGAGCCTCAGGAAACCCCCTGTTCCTGAGCATCTACCCCCAAAACCAGGGTCTGCCTACTTTACTGTCCATTCAACCCCACGGGACCAGTGAGAGGAAGCAAGGTTGTAAGAAATAAGCCTCAAAGACCACCCTCCACTCTTCCAACTTCTAAGTCTCTGCTGCACAACAAGAAAAGGAAGCAGGTGGTGTGTGGGCGTGACATGGATGCGGAAACCACAGAATCCTCAGCTGGGCATCCAGTTCCAGAACTGAGCATGTGTGTGACTTTGGGCACACTGGTCACACTCTCGGGAGACTCAGTCCTCTCTTCTTTCCTTTTGTTAAAAATTGAAGTCTAGGTGATCTACAAGGTTGTGTTAGCTTTAGGTATACAGTAAAGGGATTTATTGGAAGAATTAATGCTGAAGCTGAAACTCCAACACTTCAGCCACCTGATGGGAAGAAATGACTCCTTAGAAAAGACTNATACACCGGTGCATTTATGTTTGTGTATCTCTGTGTGTGGGTCTCTGTGTCTGTGTGTCTCTGTGGGCTTGTGTTTGTGTCTGTGTCTGTGTGCATCTGTGTGTGTCTGTGTGTGTGTCTGTGTCTGTGTCTCTATGTGCTTGTGTTTGTGTATGTGTGTGTTTGTATATATGTGTGTGTGTCTGTGTCTGTGTGTGTCTGTGTCTGTGTGTGTCTGTGTAAATGTATATCTCTGCATCTCTGTGTGTGTGTATGTGTGTGTTTGTGTATATGTGGGTATGTCTGTGTACGTGTGTGTCTGTGTGTTTTTGTGTGTCTCTATGTGTGTGTGTCTCTGTGTGTCTCTTTCTATATGTGTGTGTTTGTGTGTGTGTCTCTGTGTGTGTCTTTGTGTATATGTGGGCGTGTGTTTGTGTATGTCTGTGCTTGTGTCTCTGTGTGTGTCTGTGTGTTTGTGTGTCTCTGTGTCTGGGTCTGTGTATGTGTGTGCTTGTGTGTGTGTTTGTGTGCCTCTATGTGTGTGTGTCTGTGTATGTCTGTGTGTGTCTCTCTGTGTTTGTGTGTGTCTGTGTCTGTGTGCATCTGTGTGTGTGTCTGTGTGGGTCTGTGTGTCTGAGTATGTCTGTATGTCTGTGTGTGTTTGTCTCTGTGTGTTTGTGTGCCTCTGTGTGTCTCCGTGTTTGTGTNTGTAGGATTTCATTATTGGGCCAATGCTTGTTGCTAAGTTCCCATATCTCTTATCCACTGTGCACCTGGGAGTACATTAGTTAACATAGTTGGAAAGTAAGAAAAACAAGTGTAGCCTTGAAATTAACCACATCAGACTCTTAAGCTAATTTGTTCTTTCTTATAACTCACTGCACCTTTGCTCCGTGAGAAATGTAACTTGTTTAATACTTTCTGAGGCTGACATAGATGAAAAAAAAAAAAACATTTCAAGAGAAAATAAGTTTTCTGGTTGAGAAGCTTTTATCAAAAGAGGGTCACAAAATGTTCACAGGCCTCCAAGGCCGGAAGATAATGTACACAATATTGTTTATGGGAAAGGTTTATAAAATAAATCCTGGTTTCGATAAAGACAAAACAGATGTAATGTTTGGGCTGCCTTGTTTGACTTTGCATCTTTCATTTCCCTCTATGTATAAGACAAGGTATAAAAGTACCTTTAAAAAATAAAGCTATTGGGCCTTGCTTACTGAAGCAGCTTGGTCTCCTCATATCAATCATTTTTTTCTCTCTCTCTCCCTTCCTCTCTTTTTCAGGCTGATCCCTTGGAGCATAGAGGCTCCCTGCATTCACTTATCTGCCCAGGTTTCTAAGACCTGAACGGGAAGATGTTCTGCATCTTCACTCCCTCGGGAGACCGGGAAGGCACCTGTGGCTTCCGTGAACAGGGCAAACTTCTTGTCTCAAAGTTTTATTGACTTTCTATGTAAACCAAAGAATATCAGCCTCTTTCTCTCCTCTATTTTCTCATCTATAATATTCTTTCCTTATCTGTCTCTAAATCATCTGCCGATGCCATTTTTCCTTCAGGTTCCCCTGGATCCTGCGGGGGC
This sequence comes from Neotragus pygmaeus, assembly GCA_006410875.1. Classification (NCBI taxonomy): domain Eukaryota; kingdom Metazoa; phylum Chordata; class Mammalia; order Artiodactyla; family Bovidae; genus Neotragus; species Neotragus pygmaeus. The sequence goes on along the minus strand of SJYV01016506.1, from coordinate 7,228 downwards.
TGGACCCCGATAGCATCAGGTGGCCAAAGTATTGGAGCTTCAGCTTCAACATCAGTCCTTCCAATGAACATCCAGGACTGATCTCCTTGCAGTCCAAGGGACTCTCAAGAATCTTCTCCAACACCACAGTTCAAAAGCATCAATTCTTCTGCACTCAGCTCTCTTTATAGTCCAACTCTCACATCTATATTTGACCACTGGAAAAACCATAGCTGAAAGTGATTTAGATATACACAAGAGGAAAAAACTGAATGAACTTTTGGGCCAACCCAATATATTGCTTTTCAGATTCTTTCCCCTTATAGGTTACTATAAAATACTGAGTAGAGTTCCCTATACTATACAGTAGGTCCTTGTAGGTTATCTGTTCTTTATATAATAGAATGTATATGTTAACCACAAACTCCTAATTCATCCCTCCCCTCAACCTTCCCCTTTGGTAACCATACATTTCTTTTCTAATATCTCTGCATCTGTTTCTGTTTTGTAAATAAATTTGCATTATTTTTTAATTTTAGATTTCACCTATAAGCCATTATCATATGATATTTGTCTTTGGCTTACTTCATTATTTCATTTAGTATAATCTCTAGGTCCACCCATGCTTGCTGCAAATAGCATTATTTCATTCATTCATCTTCTCTTCTTCACACTGGAAATAACAGTGCCTGCACCTGGAGTTGCTATAATGCATCACCAAGGTGGCAGATGAGAAATGTCTGGAAGATGTATATACAATCTATAGTGTATATACATGTGTGTGTGTGTATAGTGTATATTGAGAGCTCTTGAATCATCACCCAGTTCTCATTCCCTCTACTGTAGCTTCATCTTTCTGGCACCTATCTTTCTACCTCAAGCTTATAAATGAAATGGTTCCCTGAGCTAATGGCCTAGATGCAAATCCATTGGCTCCAAGGCTTCAAGATGCCCTTTCCTTAGGAATACTTCAGTATCTCAACACTGATCGCTTTTTTTTTTAATTTTTTTAAATTTGACTTTACAATATTCTATTGGCTTTGCCATACATCGACATGAATCCACCACAGGTGTACACAAGCTCCCAATCCTGAATCCCCCTCCCACCTCCCACCCCACAACGTCTCTCTGGATCATCCCCGTACACCAGCCCCAAGCATCCTGCATCCTGCATCGAACATAGACCGGCGCTTCGTTTCTTACATAATAGTATATATGCTTCAATGCCATTCTCCCAAATCATCCCGCCCTCTCCTACTCCCTCAGAGGCCAAAAGTCCGTTCTCTATGTCTGTCTCCTTTTGTTGTCTCACATACAGGGTCATCATTACTATCTTTCTAAATTCCATATATATGTGTCAGTATGCTGTATTGGTGTTTTTCTTTCTGGCTTACTTCACTCTGTATAATAGGCTCCAGTTTCATCCATCTCATTAGAACTGATTCAAATTTATTCTTTTTAATGGCNTCCACCACAGGTGTACACAAGCTCCCAATCCTGAATCCCCCTCCCACCTCCCACCCCACAACGTCTCTCTGGATCATCCCCGTACACCAGCCCCAAGCATCCTGCATCCTGCATCGAACATAGACCGGCGCTTCGTTTCTTACATAATAGTATATATGCTTCAATGCCATTCTCCCAAATCATCCCGCCCTCTCCTACTCCCTCAGAGGCCAAAAGTCCGTTCTCTATGTCTGTCTCCTTTTGTTGTCTCACATACAGGGTCATCATTACTATCTTTCTAAATTCCATATATATGTGTCAGTATGCTGTATTGGTGTTTTTCATTCTGATCTCTTTACATCGCCCAGATGTCAGCTGTGCTGCTGCTATTTTTAACTTCTCCAGTTTCTGCATCATCATTCTGGAACACATTCCTATGAGAAGCCCCAGACCCTATCAACAATTTTAAAAAATCATAATTTTCAACTCTGCATTTATGGTTATTAAGCTTGAGTTTATTATAAGAACACAAGCTGGAAATAATTTCAAGATCCAACAGCTGGGGTGGATTTAAGTACAGAACGGGATAATGTCAGCTAATGAAGATGATGTTTACAAGGCATTTTGTAAACTGTTTACAAAAAGATTTATGATACGGAGACATCCCTGTGAAAGACTGTTTAAACATCAGTTACTATTTCTGTTGGAAGGAAGGAAAGAGGAGAAAAAGGGAGGGAAGACAAAAGATGAAATGGGGAGGGACGGATTACAACGATCATGGCTGAATACTATCATTATGGTCACTCCATCCTGAAACTCGACTACAGTGATAGACTCGGTACCCAAGAACCCAAAGAATGCAGAGATGTCAAAAATGTTTTGCAACTGGGGAAGTAGATGTACAAAAGGTAACATATTTACTGGAGTTGAGAAAACTCAATCTTAAATCAGTAGCGAGAGATTTCCCTGGTGGTCCAGTGGTTAAGACTCTGTACTTCCAATTCAGAAGGACCAGGTTTGATCCCTGGTTGGGGTTTCTGCGTAGCTGTTGGTAAAGCATCTGCCTGCAGTGTGGGAGACCTGGGTTCAGTTCCTGTGTCGGGAAGCTCCCCTGGAGAAGGAAATAGCAACTCTCTCCAGTATTCTTGCCTGGAGGATCCCATGGACAGAGGGGCCTGACAGGCTACAATTCGTGGGATCGCAAGACTTAGCACTATCTTTCTTTTCTTTCTGGAGAACTTCAATTCTAGATGTTGCGTGGTGAGCCCAAAACACACACACATACACACACACACACACACACACACACACACACACACAATGGCGGCAAGGAAAGCTAAAAAGCTCCATTTAAGAATTGGGGCTCCAAAGGTTTCCCTGGTGGCTCAGCGGTTAAAATATATATATATATATATATGCCTGCCAATGCAGAGACATGGGTTTGATCCCGGGGCTGGGAAGATCCCACATGCTTGGAGCAACTAAGACTGTGTGCCACAACTCCTGAGCCTGTGCTCGGGGCCCAGGAGCCACAATTACTGAGCCCATGTGCTGAATCTACTGAAGCCCGTGCTCCGCAACAAGCTAAGCCACCTCAATGAGAAGCCTGCAAACCACAACTGGAAAGTAGCCCCCACTCGCCGCAACTAGAAAAAGCCCGTGTGCAGCAACAGAGATCCAGCGCAGCCAAAAGTAAATAAATAATTTTTTAAAATATTAAGGTTCCGAACTCAACTTCCTGCACACGTTTGATGAGACACAGGTTGGCGCACCCTGGAAAAGTGGATAACAGTAACTACAAAAGCTAAATATATGTACCCAACCACCCTGCAATCCTACTCCTAGGTATTTACCAACAGAAATGCGAACATATGTTTAACAACAGACTGAATAAGAACGTTCAAGAAAACGTTACAAATAAGAGCCCCAAATTTAAAACGATCCAAATATCTATCAGGGGCTTCTCTGGTGGCTCAGACAGTAAAGAATCTGCCTGCAATGTGGGAGACCCAGATTCGATCCATGGGTTGGGAAGATCCCCTGGAGAAGGAAAAAGCAACCCAACTCCAGTGTTCTGGCCTGGAGAATTCCATGGACATAGGAGTCCAGTGGGATATAGTCCATGGATCCCAAAGAATCAGACACGACTGAAAAAATATAAATAGAAAAAAAAACTATCAACTGGAGAACAAATTGTGATCTATTTCTGCTGTGTCATTCCACACCATGATGAAAAAGAAAACTCTGTGCTTCAGGAAGCCATAGGGATGAATCTCACAGACCTAGGATTGAGCGCGGTCAAACGAGGCCTCTTTCTCCCTCACTTGGAAGGAAGCTGGCCACCATGATGTAGCTGCCCATGTGTCAGGGAGCCGAGGGGCCTCTGTCCAACAGCCATCAAAGAACAGAGGCCATCGGTCTGGCAGCTGGTGAGGAACTAATCTTAGCAACAACCCTCTGAGCAACGCTGGAAAGGAATTCTGCCCCAGACCAGCCATGAGACAACTGCAGCCAGACCCAACACCTTCACGGCAGCCTGTGAAAGAGCCTGAGGGCAAAGACCCAGCAAGGCCACATCTGGACTCTCAACCCACAGGACCGTGACACAGAAGAAGTTTATTGTTTGAGGATGCTAAATTTGGGTCGGATGCTAAATTTGAGGATGCATAAATTTGTTATGCAGCCACGAGAACTGAAACAGGTTTTGGTGCACAGAAGTAGGGTTTTACCATGAAAGTGAAAGTCGCTCAGTTGTGTCCAACTCATAGTGACCCCATGGACCATATATAGTCCATGGAATTCTCTAGACCAGAATACTGGAGTGGATATCCTTTCCCTTCTCCTGATGGCTCAGTGGGTAAAGAATCGCCTGCAATGCAGGAGACACAGGAGATGTGGGCTCGATTGCTGGGTCGGGAAGATCCACTGGAGGAGGAAATGACAACACACTCTGGTATTCTTGCCTGAAAAATCCCATGGACAAAGGAGCCTGGCAGGCTACAGTCCAACAGTCCGCTAAGAGTCGTGAGTGACTAAGCACACACGCATACATATACACTACTTAGCGTGGCATTAACTACTTTCATCGGATGCATCCAAATCTTCTATCTTGATTTGCAGCATCATGATTAACCCAGTCCTTCCCCCACAGGAGATGGCATGACCCTTCTGATTTCCTCCTCTTCTTCCCCATCCAATCAATCATGAGTCTTGCAGAGAGTGCTCCTCCTCTACCGTACTCTTGCCCCTTCTGCCCCCCTCTGTATCCTCTCTTCATTTCCTATGAGTAAATCCTAACGGTCAACCCGACTTTATTCCATTCCTATCAAATTCTCCACCCCATGGCCAGAATGATCCAAATGAGTTCATGTCTCGCTTTACCCAAAACTTTTGCACAACTACATCTGCTATATGTCCAACACTGAGCTTTGCACACACAATATCACTGACCCTCAGATAAAGAACAGGAGCTTTCCTGGGGTAGAGCTCCCTGCCCCATGTCAGAGGGTCAGGAGATTGAGGAGGCTGGGCTGGAACTCTGCTCCTAGCCTGTGCTCTGTCCACTATCCCTGTTCCCGAAGTTCCCAAGTCATGGAGGAGGATGGGCAACTCCAGTTTCCACGTCTGTTGCCTCTGGGGTCCCGTAGGTGTGCCAAATGCATTTTCTTTCGGATCTTCTTTTATTGCTCATGCAAACTCTCCATGGTTCACAGGGCAGTCATGTTACCCCTATTGTACAGGTGAGAAAACTGCAATCCAAGAGGCACTATGGCCTGCCAAAGGCCACACTGCAGACAGTGTGTGAGTGACTCACACCCAGTGTCTGACATGCCATCCAGCTCTTGGCTTGACCCTTAACGTCTAGTGACCTGGCTGATTAATGCCTCCACCCTCTCTTCTCATAGCCTTTACAACAAGGAGAATGAGACTGAGGTGGAAAGCCTGGGAATTCAGACCACTTACCTGAGCTATCAAATCGCCATTTTCTGCATGGACCAGGATCACAGCTCCCAGCCCCTTAAGGAAGGTGAAGGCTTCATAGAGCTAAGGAGAGATAAACGGGGGTTGGGGTAAGATAAAAATATCACAGCATGAGCATTTGCAGACTCCCCTTATTGCTCACACACACAGTCATCGACCTGCCGGGATGCTCCATCCACATCAATGGAACACATTGTTCAAGTGAGCACTGGAAAAGATCTTCCCTTAGCCCTACATACACCCTCCAGATCCTGTCTCTTATACACATCTTGTCAGGGAGCCGAGGGGCCTCTGTCCAACAGCCATCAAAGAACAGAGGCCATCGGTCTGGCAGCTGGTGAGGAACTAATCTTAGCAACAACCCTCTGAGCAACGCTGGAAAGGAATTCTGCCCCAGACCAGCCATGAGACAACTGCAGCCAGACCCAACACCTTCACGGCAGCCTGTGAAAGAGCCTGAGGGCAAAGACCCAGCAAGGCCACATCTGGACTCTCAACCCACAGGACCGTGACACAGAAGAAGTTTATTGTTTGAGGATGCTAAATTTGGGTCGGATGCTAAATTTGAGGATGCATAAATTTGTTATGCAGCCACGAGAACTGAAACAGGTTTTGGTGCACAGAAGTAGGGTTTTACCATGAAAGTGAAAGTCGCTCAGTTGTGTCCAACTCATAGTGACCCCATGGACCATATATAGTCCATGGAATTCTCTAGACCAGAATACTGGAGTGGATATCCTTTCCCTTCTCCTGATGGCTCAGTGGGTAAAGAATCGCCTGCAATGCAGGAGACACAGGAGATGTGGGCTCGATTGCTGGGTCGGGAAGATCCACTGGAGGAGGAAATGACAACACACTCTGGTATTCTTGCCTGAAAAATCCCATGGACAAAGGAGCCTGGCAGGCTACAGTCCAACAGTCCGCTAAGAGTCGTGAGTGACTAAGCACACACGCATACATATACACTACTTAGCGTGGCATTAACTACTTTCATCGGATGCATCCAAATCTTCTATCTTGATTTGCAGCATCATGATTAACCCAGTCCTTCCCCCACAGGAGATGGCATGACCCTTCTGATTTCCTCCTCTTCTTCCCCATCCAATCAATCATGAGTCTTGCAGAGAGTGCTCCTCCTCTACCGTACTCTTGCCCCTTCTGCCCCCCTCTGTATCCTCTCTTCATTTCCTATGAGTAAATCCTAACGGTCAACCCGACTTTATTCCATTCCTATCAAATTCTCCACCCCATGGCCAGAATGATCCAAATGAGTTCATGTCTCGCTTTACCCAAAACTTTTGCACAACTACATCTGCTATATGTCCAACACTGAGCTTTGCACACACAATATCACTGACCCTCAGATAAAGAACAGGAGCTTTCCTGGGGTAGAGCTCCCTGCCCCATGTCAGAGGGTCAGGAGATTGAGGAGGCTGGGCTGGAACTCTGCTCCTAGCCTGTGCTCTGTCCACTATCCCTGTTCCCGAAGTTCCCAAGTCATGGAGGAGGATGGGCAACTCCAGTTTCCACGTCTGTTGCCTCTGGGGTCCCGTAGGTGTGCCAAATGCATTTTCTTTCGGATCTTCTTTTATTGCTCATGCAAACTCTCCATGGTTCACAGGGCAGTCATGTTACCCCTATTGTACAGGTGAGAAAACTGCAATCCAAGAGGCACTATGGCCTGCCAAAGGCCACACTGCAGACAGTGTGTGAGTGACTCACACCCAGTGTCTGACATGCCATCCAGCTCTTGGCTTGACCCTTAACGTCTAGTGACCTGGCTGATTAATGCCTCCACCCTCTCTTCTCATAGCCTTTACAA
>SJYV01016505.1:902058-922017 GCA_006410875.1 Neotragus pygmaeus | reverse complement strand
AAAAAAAAAAAAAGACTTGGCCTTCCCTGGTGGTGGGCTTCCCTTGTGGCTCAGCTGGTAAAGAATCGGCCTGCAATGCAGGAGACCTGGGTTCGATCCCTGGGTTGGGAAGATCCCCTGGAGAAGGGAAAGGCTACCCACTCCAGTATTCTGGCCTGGAGAATTCCATGGACTGTATAGCCCATGGGGTCACAAAGAGTCAGACACGACTGAGTGACTTTCACCTTTCATTTTCCCTGGTGGTACAATGGATAAGAATCTACCTGCCAATGTAAGGGACACAGGTTTAATCCCTGGTCCAGAAAGATTCCACATAGCACAGAGCAACTAAACTACTGAAGCCCAAGAGCCTAGAGCCTGTGCTCTGAAACAAGAGAAGCCACCATGATGAGCCCACATACTGCAACTAGAGAGAAGCCCCGACTCGCCACAAACTAGAGAAGTGCACACGTGGCCAAATAAACAATAAATAAAATAAAAATATTTTTAAAGGACTTTATTATATTTTCTGCATCTAAGTAATTCAATTATTTGCTGTATCCTGAGTCCACCTTTTGTTTTTTGTTGCCATTGCATTGGGCAGCAAGTGGGATCTTAGTTCTCCAACCAGAGGTTGAACCTGTGCCTCCTACAGTGGAAGCATGGAGTCTTAACCACTGAACCACCACGCAAATCCCCCGATAAGTTACCACCTTGATTAAACAAAAACCTCATGTCTGAGTCCTCAGGACTGCCCTCTGCAGTAGAAGCCCAGCCGATTCCCACTTGCTGACTACCCCAAGTCATTATCGGGAGGAGGCCTCCTCTACTCCCCAGTCCCACGCCCAGCAGCAGCTTGCAAGGCCCAGAATCGAGATCTGCAGCTCAAGGCTTCAGGATCAAGTAAGCCCAGGAGAAATGCCAGTCTCACCACTTCTAGGCCATGTGACCCTGGACAAACCACCCAACACCTGAGCCTCGGTGTCCTGACTCTAAAACACCACTCGGGGGGATGATACATGCGTCCCGCCACAGTCCCCACTCAGGGCCAGCTCCAGTGAATGGCAGCTCCCTTGAACGGCTGCACAGCTAAGGGATATAGAAACTCCTCCCCAGCACTGCAGGGGACTATGCCTTTTAGGGAGACAGAAGGGGGTCTCGATAACACCCTTCCTCCTCATTGAACATCACAACCTTAAGGCTGCCCCACTCCTGAAGACAGAAGTCTTCGCTGACCTCCTCTCTCCCACAGGAACTAGCCCAGAACGTCAATTGTTCACCCAGATGCCCACCTCCCTCCACACCCTGTGGGGGCCCAGCAAGGGCAGGCTCTGGGCGCCCAGGACAAGGCCTGGTAGACAGTAGGCACTCTACCAGGTGAAGGATGGATGGGCGGAAGGACTGGAAACACCAGAATTACTAGACACGGCTTCTCTGATTTTCTGGGGGAACATCTGCAGTTCTTAGAGAAAGCATGGCAGGAAAACCTTCAGGTTTTCAAACCTTTGGGCGTACTTACAAAACAAGTAACTTGGATCTTTTCTTTTGACTTTAAGAATATTAAAGCTGAATTTCACAAGTGGAACTTCCCCGCCCAGCATTAAGTAGCTTGAGAAATGAAAAGGTGTAGCTATTGCTTCATCTTGTTGCTAACTTAATCCAGTCAAGCTGTTTCACACCTCCACAAGGTTCCCTCACCTGGAATGACCCCCTACATAGACTCTGAGGTTCCAAATCCCATCACCACCACCCTAACGCACCCCGGCCTCCTTAGTAAGACTAACCTCCCCATCCGTGGGGCTCCCTCTGGGGAGAGCATCCCTAACAACTGCTTTTCTAAGTCATTCCCCAGAGACTAGTCTGACTCTAAGACTAGAAGCTCCATGAGGGCTCCTGGCCTCCTCCCCCGATCTTTTTTTAATACTTATTTTTATTTATTTGTCTGTACCAGGTCTTAGCTATGGCATGCAGGACTTTAGTTTCAGCATGTGGAATCTAGTTCCCCAACCAGGGATCGAACCCAGGTCCCTTGCATTGGGAGTGCAGAGTCTTAGCCACTGGACCTCCAGGGAAGATCCAGGTGGGCCCTGTCTTGCCTGTTTCTGCATCAAGAATACCTAGCCTTATGTGGCAGCACACAGCAAGTCCTCATAATGACTAAATGAATAAACAGCTTGAATTGTTAAGACTGCTTTCGCTTCCTTAAGTGTGTTCCTGCCTATATCTGAAACCACTGCAGGCCCCCACATCTTCTATCACCATCCTAGCTTATACCACTCAAAATAGCAGCATACAGGATGGTGGTTGAGTNAATTGTTAAGACTGCTTTCGCTTCCTTAAGTGTGTTCCTGCCTATATCTGAAACCACTGCAGGCCCCCACATCTTCTATCACCATCCTAGCTTATACCACTCAAAATAGCAGCATACAGGATGGTGGTTGAGTCGCTAAGTCGTGTCCGACTCTTGTGATCCCATGGTCTGTATGTAGCCCGCCAGGTTCCTCTGTCCATGGGATTCTCCAGGGGAGAAACTGGAGTGGGTTACCATTTCCTTCTCCAGGGCATCTTCCCGACCCAGGAATCGGACCCAGGTCTCCTGCACTGCTGGCAGATTCTCTACTGACTGAGCTATGAGGGAGCCCCACACACGGGAACCCAATCGTAATCCACTCAGCCCCTTAGCAGGGTTTTCCAGTCTGGAAGTGAGCCAAGGGGATTTTCCCTAAGATTGCCCAGGAGAGTCAGGCAGTCTTCAAATCTCAGGGGTGTCGTCCAACTCCAGGTAAAAATCTAGCCAATGGAAGCTACACGGCCATACTTAACAGGTGAGCATTCACCTGTGATTTACTGCACTAGAAAAATGGAAGCACGTTACAGAACAGAGCATGAGGTGGTCCCACCTTTTTATTTTGTATTTTCTTTAATATTTATTTTTATTTATCTAGCTGGCTATACCGGGTCTTACGATGCAGCTGAGGGATCTTTAGTTGCAGCATTCGAACTCTTAATTGCAGCCTGTGAGATCTACTTCCCTGATGTGGGGTCTAGCTCCCTGACCAGGGATCAAACCAGGGTCCCCTGCCTTGGGAGTGCAGTCTTAGCCATGGGACCACCAGGGAAGTCCCTTTCTTGAACCATTTAAAATGATGACAATACATTGTGGTGTTCACAGGAATAAGTTTCTTACCAAGGGATGTTTTACTCTATTTGAAACTTGTTTCCTACAGTATCTATGAAATTGTGGCATCTGCTGTTAGCTGGCTTCCTATGTCCATTCTCCCCATTTTCCTGAACTGTGGGGATCCCTGATTTTGTTCAGAGTAACAATGTGCTCAGCTCCCAGACACCCCTGAAATCAGCGGTTGCCACATGTCCCAGTTCTAGCCAATGAAATGTAAGGGGAGGCCTATTACTTGGTACTTCCACGAAGTTAGTGTCCCTCATTAAAATGGGTAAGGCAGTTGGCAAAAGCGAGCTTCCGTCTCCCTTTCTTCTTGCCTGGAATGCAGATGTGAAGCCTAGAGATACAGCAGCCACTTTGAGAGCATGAGGAAAAAAGGCCATGTGCTGAGAGTGATAGAGCAAAACGACATAAGGAATCAACGTGGACCCTAGGGCTGACTGCCTGCCTCTAGACCTCTTGTGTCGTGAGAAAAACACTGCATATTCTGTTACCATCGTATGGTAGTAATGGGATTTGTTTTTCCATTTTCCCATGCTATCTGTTTTCCATCATATGGAAAACCCTGAATGAACTTTTTGGCCAACCCAATAATTCCCTTCCTTGTTCAACCCAGTGTTATTTGTATTTTCTAAACATGGAGCCAAGTGAACCCTAAGTGACACATTAATATCAGATTATAATTCCGAATTGATAAAGATGACTCCTAATACCTTACTGTGTTCTTCCAAGAAGCTGCAAAAGTGTTTTTGTGTGCTTGGGGTACCCCAATAAAACACAAGCTGGCGGACCGTTACTCACTAGGAGCTTGCCTAGCTCCTAGTGGCAAGTGGCAAATGGCCATTAATTGGTATTGTGTCTTTGCTAAGCTGACATGCTCTTGCAACTTGGAATTTTGTTAGGAAACAAAAAGCGCTTTATGGCAAAAGCGTTAGTGCCACAATGGGACCTTTCTGCTTTGATTATGAAAACACATTAAGAGCTCAGCTGCCCTGCAAGCAGTGGCCAGGAGCCTCAGCTGAGGCCTCAGCCTCCCTGACCGTTCTCCACTCAGTATGCTGGAAGGAAGCCCAAGCCACTCAGGAAGAAACAAGGCAGGCAGACACTCAAGCTTATGGGCCCAGGCATTCAGGTCCACCTGGAGGACTCTGATGGACAGGCTATGCCCACAACACTGCCTGCATGCCCCCGACCAGGCTGCTACATGCCACTCACACCTCACACCTGCAGAGTTACCCATGCACAGCACACACGGGATTTAGTGCCCTGATCGCTCATCGCCTGGAAAGGTGATATGGCCCCAGTGGGAGCTCAGAGACAAGTCAGAGGCAGGACAGTGGGGAGTGCGTCCCACACTGCTGTGCTCAGCCAACCCTCCCCACACACTGACAAGGCCACTGTGAGGACAGACCGACATGTTGTGATTCCACTGCCAAGTATGCCTGAGAGAAAACACGTGCACACACACACACACAGGCTTATCAAGACACGTGTCCAATGCTGATCCCAGCAGCATTTTTGGGTGACATTTACAAACGTAAACAAAACAAGTGTGTATCAGCAAAACAGAGACAACAAATTTGCAAATCATTCAGTGGAGTGATATATACAACAATGGACATGAATAAATGATACCTACATGCAAAACCGCAGGGCTTCCCAGGTGGCACTGGTGATAAAGAGCCCACCTGCCAATGGAGGAGACTTAAGAGACATGGGTTCAATCCCCGGGTCAGGAGGATCAGAAGATCCCCTAGAGGAGGTCACAGCAGTCCCAGTGTTCTTGCCTGGAGAATCCCATGGACAGAGAAGCCTGGTGGGCTACAGCTCGGTGGGGTTGCAAAAAGTCAGACACAACTGAAGCAGCTTAGTATGCACATAAATGTAAAACTGCATTAATTTCACAAATAGTGTTGTGCAAAAGAAGCTAAATACCAAAGAATACGTAACGATTCTCCGTCTAGAAAGCTCAAAAAAACAGGCAAAACTAAATCACAGTGCTTAGGGGCACTTCTGAGTGCTGAGATCACTGTGTTGAGAAGTAATAGGCACATGGAAAGATGCTCAACATTGCTAATGAACAGAGAAATGGAAATCAAAACTATTAATACAATGAGGTGACTCCTCACCCTGGTCACAATGGCCATCAACAGAAAGTCTACGAATAAATGCTAGACAGAGTGTGGAGTAAAGGGAACCCTCCCACACTGTTGGTGAGACTGGAAGCTGTTGCAACCACTATGGATAACAGCATGGTGGTTCCTTAAAAAACTAAAAATAGAGCTACCATATGATCCTGCAGTCCCATTCCTGGGCACATATCCAGAAAAGACAAAAACTCTAGTTCAAAAATATACATGCAGTCTCACGTTCGTAGCAGTGCTATTTTTAATAGCCAAGACATGCAAGCAACCTAAATGTTCATAGACAAATGAATGGATAACGAAGATGTGGTACACACACACACACGCACACACACACACACACACACACACACACACAGGAAGATTACTCAGCCATAAAAAGTCATTTTAAAATGCCATTTGCAGCAACCTGGATGGACCTAGAGACTGTCATACAAAGTGAAGTGAGGCAGAAAAAGACCACTAGTGTATGAGAGCACTTATACGTGGAATCTAAAAAAAGATACAAATGAACTTATTTACAAAACAAAAATAGTTTCACAAAGATAGAAAACAAATGTATGGTTATCAAGGGGAAGGGAGTAGGGAGGGATAACTAGGAGTATGAGATTAATAGATACACACCATTGTGTATGGACTAAGTAAATAACAAGGACCTATTATATAGCACAATATCATGTAATAACCTATAATAGAAAAGAAACTGAAAAAGAATATATGTACAATGAATCACTTTTATATGTGTATAATTGAATATGCATGTATAATTGAATCACCTTGCAGCAGAAATTATTGCAAATCAACTATAATTCAATAAAAGTTGTTTTTGAAGAAAAAAAAGTCAGGCCAGTGTCACTGTGCTGTCCTAAGTCACTTCAGCCCTATCTGACTCTTTGAGACCCCATGGACTGTAGCCAGCCAGGCTCCCCTGTCCATGGGATCCTCCAGGCTAGAATACTGGAGTGGGTTGCCATGCCCTTCTCCAGAGGATCTTCCCAACCCAGGGATCAAACCCGAGTCTCTTAAGTCTCCCGGGTGACTCTTGGAAAAAGGGGTTAGGAGCAGGAGAGTTCTGGAGTGCTGGCAGGGTTCCCTTTCTTGCTTTAGACAGTGGTTACGAGGGTGTTCATTTTGAGATAACTCCTTGAGCTGTGCGTTTATGCTTTGTGTACTTTTCTGAATCTGTGTTGTATCGTGCGATAGAAACAGCCAAAATTTAGAAGTGAAAAAGAACGATGTCTAGATAACAAATCCAGCCTGCTCTTCAGAAACGGAGGGTGCCCATATCAGTGCCAAGTCAAAGATTCAGCATTTCGTCCCTCTCTGATGCCTCCAGTATATTCAGCTCTATCTTCCCAAACCGGAATTGTAAGCTCCTTGGAGGAAAGAAACAGCTTGGAACACATACTTAGCTATACAGATTAGTGCATGTATGCTAAGTTGCTTCAGTCATGTCCAACTTTGTGATCCTATGGACCGTAGCCCACCAGCCTCCTCTATCCATGGGATTCTCCAGGCAAGAATACTGGAGTGGGTGGCCCTGCCCTCCTTCAGGGGATCTGATCAACCCAGGGACTGAACCCAGGTCTCCCACATCGCAAGTGGATTCTTTACCAGCTGAGCCATGAGGGAAGCCCAACTAGAACAGAAAGCACTAGGGAAGTCAGTGCAGGAGGAGGAGATGGACATTTTGCTGGGTCATCAGAGCAAAGTTTAGAGACTAGTCCACGGTCAGGACCTCGACAAGGAGACAGATGTCCAGGGTCTGGCCCAGTCCCAGCCCTGAGAGGGGGCCTAGCCTAACTGAACACCCACAAGATCATTATACACTAGCAGAAAGCCACTTTATTGTTTTATGGTGAGAAATTGCCACCTTGGGTTCCGCTATCCTAGAAAGTCTGCATAAATGAGTGTATTCTCCTCCTGGTGCACAGGCTTATTATCACACTTCAGCAGATGTCTGCTAGGTGGGCTCGTCCTTACCTAGCACCTAGTTTGAGAACTGCCATATTTAGTGGGATCGAAGGGGAGGGGCAGGGGGGCATGTAGAATGCTTGCAGCTAAGCATAGTGATGAGACGCACGGAAGTCTAACGGCTGGGTGCCCGCTCCCCTGAGCAACCTTGCTGGGCACGGGCACGGTAGATTCAGGACCCCTCCCCTTTTCTAAGTTTCCATGGATGACCAAGCCATCTTTATTTTTTTTCCTAGCTGTTTTATTTTTTTACTTTTTATTTTATATTGGAGTGTAGCCAATTAACAACGTTATAATAGTTTCAGGTACACAGCAAAGGGACTCAGCCATATATATACATGTATCCATTCTCCCCCAACCAAGCCACCTTTAAATCATATAGTCCCTGGCAGTCCAGTGGTTAGGACTCAGAGCTATCAGTGAGGGCCTGGATTCAGTCCCTAGTCAGGGAAACTAGGATCCCACAAGCCTTAAGATGCAGCCTCCCACCAAAAAATCATTACATTCTCTCTACTAAGATATCTAAACTGAGCCACAGCCAAACCCTGCTGGCCCCGGGAACACTCCCCACCCGCCATGAGGTCTTGTTGGAAACTTCGCCCAGCTGTCCACAGGTTCCTCACAAGTGGACTCTGAGAGGTCCAGGGGGCAGGCTACTGAACTTCCTTCCTGAGTTCCAGTCCCGGAGTATGTCCTGACCCTCCTACCCATTAATAGGTGTTAAGCTTCTTCCCAGCAGAGTACAGCAGGCTACATTCCTTGGCACATCCTCAACTACCCTCCACTCCACCCTCTGCCATAGCAAAGCTACGTCAAGGTGCTTACCCTACCACCACCCCAGAACCCTCAAAGCACTCAGACTGGGAGGGATACAAAAGCAGAGACCCTTCCTGGCTGAGCTTTCATGAAGGTATTGACCCTCAACAGTCAGCTCCCTAAAGGTGCTCTATGAGTGACAGCTTTCCAGCCCCGGGACTTACCTGGTAGTCCAGTGGGTACAAATCTGCCTGCCAGGGCAGGGGACACAGGTTCAGTCCCTGGTCAGGGAAGATCCCACTTGCCATGGGCCTACTAAACCCATGTGCCACAACAGCTAAGCCTGAGTCCTAGAGGCTCTGAGCTGAATCTACTAAAGCCCGCACGCAATGAAGACACATGTAGCCAACATATAAACAAAATTTCCAGCCCCAGCCCGCTGTCTCCACCACCATGCTCCCTGTCTATCTCTTCACAACCAACCCTTCTGCATAAGCAAGATGTATTAACACTAAAATCTCTATCCCATCTTTCTCATTCTTTTGCTAAGAAAGAAACCAACAGCAAAAAAGCTGATAGCAAGGGTTTTTTATCTAGAGAATTTCTAGATTATTCTTCCCACGGCTGTGTGTGCACAGGTGTGATCACTGCCACCTTCTGAGACCCCGTCTTCTAAGATGGAACAGTGGAGGTCCTGCCCACGGTCGGGACAGCTGTGAGCATCAGGGATGTGAAGGCGCTCTGTCATTTAAGATGCCGCATAGTTACTGGGGCAGAACAGCTGTCAATATGGAGATCACACTGGCCCAGGAGTGCACCCAGGAGGCACTGCAGGATGCTCAAAGGATTAAAACTCTTCCACAGCTCAGAAATGAACCAGAAAATGGTATTTATCCACCTTAAACAGAAGCTAAGCAAGCATTCTCTTGATGGCCTTCAGCTAAGCAGATTCCACCATGCCCAAGCATTTAGGAAAATGGAGACTCTACAGAGCATCCACCAGGTACATGCCAGGCACAAAGTCACATTCAAGGTCTCTTCAACCAGCCCATTTTACAGACCAGGACACTGAGGCCTGGAAGGTTACCTTAAGCTGAGACCATTCAGCTATTCAGCGTCAGGACTCAGATACACTCTAGCTCCCATTTTCTTTCCAGTTCCATTTTGTCTGGAAGACATCCATGGCACTATAAACAACGGCCCTCACACGGCTCTCACACACTTCACCAAGCCCTAGAACATGTTCTCCCTCATCCCTTAGAATGCTCTGGGCTCTGTTTCAGCACCACCAACATTCCCATTTTATACACGAGGCTCAGGGAGGTGAAGTGACATGCACAAGGTCACTGAGATCAAGGAGGGCAGCCCCTGCCACCTCCACAAGCTAATCAGGGGTGGGTGGTCTTTCCCTGACTGGTGGTTCTGCCATGACTCACTGCCCTCAGAAGGAAGGGTGGCAAGTCCACAGAAGAGGGAAAACCACAGCGGCTATCTCTGGTCAGGGCAGAGTGGGCAGTGAAGAAGTGGGCCCAGGTGGATTTTATTGGCTACAGATAGCTCAATTCCCTGGATGCTAGGAGGAAGATGTTGGGGGTGCTGGCCCCCGAGTTTAGATTACATGATACTCCTAGTCCCTTGGCCTCTAGAGTCTAGAGGCCAAGGCTGGATTTTGCCTCCTCTCCATAGCACACACCTAATAGAGGTCTCTGACCTCTTAGACCAATATTTATTCAGTGTTTAAAAGGCGCTTGACTGTGAAGCAGAGCTGTACCCAAGTGCCTGCAACCCAGAAACCTGGGCCTTCCCCGCTCACTCTGCAGAAGATGTGCTGGGGCCTCAGGACTGGCTGTCCAGCCTCTGAGCACCAGGGTTCTCTCAGGGTCTGTTCAAAATTCAGACCCAAACTCAAACTCAGTTAACACAGGAAAGAAGGCTGGGTCAACACAAGCACACACGTCCCCCCTCCCTCCAGAATGGGAGCCCTGGATTGAAAGCCCGCATTCTATCTACCCCTACCTTCCTCTGCCTCGTGTCTTCGTCATGAAACTGAGGGTCAGAGGAGCCAGAGGGACGGACTCCAGAGAGGAGTGGTGTGCGGCAAAGAGCAGGACACTAAGTTAGACAGGGGGTTCGAGATAAGCTCTGACACTTATCAGATAGCAGGACCCCAGGCCTATATGTTACTACTTAGGCCCTCAGTGATCCTCATCTGCAAAATGGGCACCATGGCACCTCCCAACCCAGTGGGAGGATTCAGTGGGATGATAAAGTGCCCAGCACAGGGCCTGGCATGTCATAAGCAACCAGTCAATGGTAGCCAATATTCTAAGTGCCCAGAATCACGATTCCAGCCAGGGCTCAAAACATCAATGTCCAGCATGACACCCTGGAGCCCAAGTCCATGCCTTCCAAGGTTCACCCTAAGCCATTAAATCCCACTGAGAAGTTCCCTCAGTGAACTGACTTCTAGGCCTAACATCCAAAGGTGTTACCAGGGTGGTGGGCACAATGAACTCTCTGCCCCAGGACACTTGCTCCTTCTCATCCATGTAGGCAGGTCTGGCAGCAAGAGGCACTAGGCACATGGGGACTGGTGGGTGCCCAGGTGGGTTTCGCTTTCTGCCCACTGTAAGCCCTTCATGGGGCAGGACAGCAGCTTCCAGTCTACACTTTAAAACAGTACTCTCCAACCAAAGTATAATACTAGTCCCTAGGAAGCTTTATACTCTTTTGTATAAAAATAAGTATAATTTTATAGTATAAATTTTATACTTTCTAGCCAACATGAATGGGCTTCCCTGGTAGCTCAGCTTGTAAAGAATCTGCCTGCAGTGCAGGAGACCCCTGTTCAATCCCTGGGTTGGGAAGATCCCCTGGAAGAGGGCATGGCAACCCACTCCAGTATTTTTGCCTGGAGAATCCCATGGACAGAGGAGCCTGGCAGGCTACATTCCATGGGGTCGCAAAAAGGCGGATACGACTGAGCAACTAACACTTTCCCTGGTGGTCCAGTGGTTAAGAATCTGCCTTGTAATGCAGGGGACATGGGTTTGCTCTCTGGTCGGGCAGTCCCACATGCCTGCACGCCACAACTACAGAAGCCTTAGCACGACAACTAGAGGGTCCCTGAATGGAAATAAAAGATCCTATGTGCTGCAACTAAGACCTGGCTCGGCCAAACAAATAATTTTTTTTTCCAATGAGCTGCAGTCGATTCTTTTGTTTGTGCTAAATCTGCCATGTATTAGAACATATGCCAGTTTAGACTAAGCCCCTAAAATGGGCTCAACAGCCCTCTGTGGCCAACAGCTACCATATTGGAAAGAGCAGAAGGAACGTTTCCATTATCGGGAAAAGTTCTACTGGACAGTGCAGCTGTCCTCCGTCACTAAGTCCTGGGGGTTGCAGGCCCTCGGGGCTGGGGAGTGGCCTGGGTGGGGCTCATTTTTCCGAATTACACAAGGGGCTGATTTCTCAGACAGCTGGGGGCTGACAGGAAATACCTGTTTGTCTGCCTAAGAAAAAGTTTCCCCCTCCTTCTTCCCCGGGCTTGGGCAGGGCTGGGGGGTTTCCAGGGCACCTGCAGAACCCAAAGCCGTGTCCCCCCAGGGAGCTGAGCCCACACCCAGACCCACAGAAGAGAAGAATCCAGCTTAGGGCCTCGGGGCGGGGGGAGCAGGGACGGACAAACACTGACCCTCAGCAGGGCTCTGGGCTTCATCCTAGCTGGACAAACACCAAGTTACTAACCATAAAGGGAGAGGGCTGACTCCAGAGGCTCCCAGCTGCCAAGCCCCGGGACTGCTCCCTCCAGACAAATCCACCTCTGTCTAGACGACCACATGTCAGGCAACCATGAAAACTCTAAAAAGTATGCCTTTACCAAGCTAGACCCTTTACCTAGGCCATTTCTTCCATGACAGCAGCAACGTCACTCCCCTGCTACCCGAGGGAGTGCGCACAGTCAGATTAACTTGCCCATGATGGTGTTGGAGAAGACACTTGAGAGCCCCTTGGACAGCAAGGAGATCAAACTAGTCAATCCTAAAGGAAATCAACCCTGAAGATTCATTGGAAGAACTGAAGCTGAAGCTCCAATACTATGGCCCCTTTACACGAAGAGCCGATTCCTTGAAAAAGACCCTGATGCTGGGAAATACTGAGGGCAGGAAGGGAAGGCAGGGACAGAGGATGAGATGGTTGGATGGCATCAATGGACATGAGTTTGAGCAAACTCCAGGAGATGATGAAGGACAGGGAATCCCGGGTGCTGCAGTCAAAGGAGTCAGAAAGAGTCGGACGTGACTTAGTGAATGAACAACAACAAGATGGCCCGGCCAGCAAGGGCCAAGGTTACACCGAGCCAAAGCCCACCAGACCCCAGGCCGCAAATACACTGTGATTCCACTGCTCCTGGTGTATATTAATAGAACAGTTATTTACTGGGGAGAGGGGCAGGGTGTAACATCATCAAAAAGTGTCTTTGCTCTTTAATTAACCATTACTAGATGCATATCTGCTCCAGACACAGATAGGGAGAAAACACAGANGGCCACTTCCAGTCATCTCCCCCCAGAACCCTCAGAACCCTCCAAGCTGTGCCCCCATCGTGGCAATGCTCACTCCCGACCCCACCCCCAAGCCCAACTCAATCCACTCAACAAACACCACCGCGCCAGATGCTGCACGAAGCCCAGGGCGGGCAAAGACGGACTTCGTCCTCCAGGCATTCAGAGACCAGCCAACTGATTAAAAGCTTCTCGCCGAGTTCCGTAAGCACAGCTTCACAGAGCCATGGTTTGGATAGGGTTTCTTGATCATCCCAGTAGGACACTCAGATGATTGGGTAAGTCACTTAACCTCCTTAGACATCAAAGAGGTCTAGATGGGCCCTGACAGATCTTCTAAACTCCCTTCCATTCCTTCTGTGAAGCCATCAATCAGGCAGCATCTCTCAATCTCCCACAAAGCTAAAAATATCTTCCCAAGAGTAAGCAAACCCATAAACACCTGATGCTTGAGTAGCCCACACCAGTATCCAGATAGAAACAAAATCACATACCACCTGAGATTCAAATCCTAAACTTCTTGTGTGTGCGCACTAAGTCACTTCAGTCGTGTCCGACTCTTTGCGACCCCATAGACTGTAGTCTACCAGGCTCCTCTGTCCATGGGATTCTCCAGGCAAAAACACTGGAGTGGGTTGCCATGCCCTCTTCTAGGGGATCTTTCCAACCCAGGGATCAAACCTTCATCTCATGTATCCTGCATTTGCAGGCGGGTTCTTTACCACTAGCACCACCTGGGAAGCCCCCTAAACTTCTTAGTTTTGTTCTCTTTAGAATACAACAGTCAGGATCTGATAGATTATACCATGGTAATAAAACAACTCCCAAAGCTCAGTGGTTTAAATAACAAAGTATTTTTCATTCAGTACTTCCCAGCTGGCAGTAGTGGTAAAGAACCTGCCTGGCAACGCAGGAGACATAAGAGATACGGGTTTGATCCCTGAGTTGCGGAGATCCCTTGGAGGAGGGCATGGCAACCCACTCTAGTATTCTTGCCAGGAGAATCCCATGGACAGAGGAGCCTGCCGGGGCTACAGTCCACAGGGTTGCACAGAGTCAGACACGACTGAGCGACTTAGCACACATGCACGCATTTCTCATTCATCCTGCACATCCATGTGAGTTAATCAGGAGCTCTCCCCCTGGCTTCCTGACTTCAAGACACAGGCTGATAGAGCCTCTACCAGCTGGCATTGGTGGTTGCCATCGTAAGCGGGAAGGAATGTGGCAAATTACACCTGAGTTCTTGAAGCTTTCAACATTAAAGTGCCCTGGTACTTCCTGCTCACAGCTCTTGGGCCAACATAAGCCACATCTCCACCTAAGAGAAAGTAGGGAAGCGCAATCATCCCACCGGTTTCGTGGGGAAACCAGAAAGAGGTGATGAATAGTACCAACGACCACAAGCAGGGTTTGAGCAGGAGTTAAGAGCATGACAGGATAAATACTGTCTTTTTCTTCCCTTTAGATCCGAGTTTCTCAGCCTGCCACTATTGATACTGGAGATGGATAATTCTTTGTCACGGGGGTGCCATAATGTGTGTTAGAGGATACATAGAGGCATCCCTGGCCTCTACCCAGAGACGCCAATACCAAATCCTTTCCCAAACTGTGACAACCAAAAACGTCTCCAAGGGAACCTCCCCAATGGTCCAATGGCTCCTGATGCAGGGGGCCCAGGTTTGATCCCTGGTCAGGGAATTAGATTCTGCAAGCTGCAACTAAGACCAGAGTAGCCAAATAAATAAATAAATAAATTTTTTAATGTCTCTGCTGCTGCTGCTGCTGCTAAGTCGCTTCAGTCATGTCCGACTCCGTGCGACCCCACAGACTGCAGCCCACCAGGCTCCCCCGTCCCTGGGATTCTCCAGGCAAGAGCACTGGAGTGGGTTGCCATTTCCCTCTCCAATGTACGAAAGTGAAAAGTGAAAGTGAAGTCGCTCAGTCGTGTCCGACTCTCAGCGACCTCATGGACTGCAGCCCACCAGGGTCCTCTGTCCATGGGATTTTCCAGGCAAGAGTACTGGAGTGGGTTGCCATTGCCCTCTCCTTAAATGTCTCTGGACACTGCTAAATGTCCCCTAGAAGCAAACAGCTCCCAGTTGAAAACCTCTGCTTTAGACTTACAAGAAACATCTATCTCTTTAAGTGGAGAATAACATCATCTTCCGGTAAGATTTCCCACTAAGAATTAGCTTAAAAGACAGGTTTCTCATTTGCTAGGGATAATCATCGAACCCACTTTACAGGGTCACTGTGAGGAGGATTAAATCAGCAAGTGCTGGTAAGGGCCTGGCACACAGGAAAGGTNTCTTCCGGTAAGATTTCCCACTAAGAATTAGCTTAAAAGACAGGTTTCTCATTTGCTAGGGATAATCATCGAACCCACTTTACAGGGTCACTGTGAGGAGGATTAAATCAGCAAGTGCTGGTAAGGGCCTGGCACACAGGAAAGGTGAGCCAGCGGTGATGCAGTGTGACCATCACCACCAGCGCTCCTGGGAGCATTGCCGCCCACGTGGAGATATGGCAACGACCAGTATAGACTTCTTCCCAAGAAAACGGCAGACCACTCACTCACTCAGCCAAGGCCATTCCTACCTCCAGGCAGGAGTCTCACTCCCTCGGCCCAAGGTCATTCCTACCTCCTGGCAGGGATCCGAGTCTAGGCTGGGAGGCTGCTGCAGAATTCCTGCCATTTGCAATCCAGCCCCCAATGCTCCAAGTCAAACAACATCTGTGTCATGATTATGCCAGACAGAGGAGGCAGAATGCGCTGACACTCAAGTGTGGGCAAGCGCGGAGAGATGATAAACGAGGGTCTACAGCCAGTGACGTGGTCACCCGCCGGCTACAATGACCATCTGTGAGGCTTGCACACAGCTCCAGGCCGGCCCCGCCCCTCCCAGCATCTGCAACCCAGCCCCGACNGGATTCCGGCTCCCCGCGAGCGCCCTGCCCAGCGGAGCTGCCTGGCCGTCCGAGGGCCCCCGCGCAGGGGGCGGCGGGGAACCCCAGACGCCGCAGGGCCGGGAGGGAGCCCCAAGCCAAGCGAGCCGCCGCCCCCGCCTCCGCGCCGCCCCCGCGCGGGCCTGACTTGGGGTCCGACGCGTCTTCACTCCGCCCGCCTCCAGCCCTCGCGATCCCGCCGTCCGCTTGCCTACCCGTCTCCCGCGCGCCATGCAGCCACCGCCAGCCCCGCGCGCGTAGGCGCTCGCCGCAGGCCATGCTGCCCCTGCTCGCCGCGCTGCTGGCCGCCGCCTGCCCGCTGCCGCCCGCTCGCGGCGGGGCTGTGGACGCGCCGGGCCTCCTCGGGGCGCCCCTCAACGCCTCGGTCAACGCGTCGTCCTCAGACGAGCCGGCCGCCCCGCGGTTACTGGCCTCGGCTGCGCCCGGGGCCCCCGAGCGCCCGGAGGAGGAGGCGGCGGCGCCGTGCAACATCAGCGTGCAGCGGCAGATGCTGAGCTCGTTGCTCGTGCGCTGGGGCCGCCCGCGGGGCTTCCAGTGCGACCTGCTGCTCTTCTCCACCAACGCGCACGGCCGCGCCTTCTTCGCCGCCGCCTTCCATCGTGTCGGGCCGCCGCTGCTCATCGAGCACCTGGGGCTGGCGGCGGGCGGCGCGCAGCAGGACCTGCGCCTCTGCGTGGGCTGCGGCTGGGTGCGCGGCCGCCGCCCCGGCCGCCTCCGGCCCACCGGCGCCACCGCCGGGGCGCCCACCGCTCTGCCCGCCTACCCCGCGACCGAGCCCCCCGGGCCGCTGTGGCTGCAGGGCGAGCCGCTGCATTTCTGCTGCCTGGACTTCAGCCTGGAGGAGCTGCAGGGCGAGCCGGGTTGGCGGCTGAACCGCAAGCCCATCGAGTCCACGCTGGTGGCCTGCTTCATGACCCTGGTCATCGTCGTGTGGAGCGTGGCCGCCCTCATCTGGCCGGTGCCCATCATCGCCGGCTTCCTGCCCAACGGCATGGAGCAGCGCCGGACCGCCGCCAGCGCCGCCAGCGCCGCCCCCGCCGCCATGCCCGCGGGGACCACCGCCGCCGCCGCAGCCGCCGCAGCCGCTGCGGCCGCCGCCGCGGCCGTCACCTCGGGGACGGCGACCAAGTGACCCGCCCCGCTCCTTTCCGTGTCCGTCCCGTGTCCGCGCTCTCGGTGCCTTTCCCGCCGGGAGACGCGGCCGGTGTGCTTCGTGCTGTAGTGACGGTTAGTTCTTCGGGGGAGGGGACCGCCGAAGAGGCCCCAGCGTGTGGGAAAAGCCAGGTTTGTGCCCCGCTTCTGGCTCCGAAAAGCTGCAAGCCCTTGCCCTGCAGGGTGGAATCCGCAGCTTGGAAGACGGAGAGGAGGGAAATGGGGCCCCTTCCCCTTTTTTGCGCACCCTGCCCTCCTCCCTCCCCGCACCCACGTGCCCTATATTCATGGCAGAAAACGACCAAATCCTGTGTATTTGTTTTATATATTTAATAACTGTTTTAAATGAAAGTTTTAGTAAAAAAAAAAAGTTAAATTGCTATTGCTGTAGTCAGAGAAGCTCTTTGTATCTTAACATAGTATTTGAAATTTGTTGTTTTTTAATTTATTTAAAAGGGGGGCATGGGAATGATTTAACATCGATATATTGTTACCGCTGAAAATGAACTTTATGAACCTTTTTCCAAGTCGATCTATCCAGTGATGTGGCCAGATGGGCGTTTCTTCTTATACTCTGTGGTTTTTTTTGGCTTTTAATACAGACATTTTCCTCCAGAGATGCATATGTGCCTTTTCTTTATTTGATTTGGAAAAGGAATCCAAGAATTACGAGATGATCCCCTGAAACGTGAGAAAGGGAATCTCCAAAATGTTAGAGAAGGGCTAACTCTATCTCCCTTGCCTGTCTGGGAGAGGTGGAAAATGGAAACCAAATTACTGACCCTAATGCCCCCGCCCGGGCTTCCCTGTGCTTCACTGTCTCCCAGAGTCTGCTCAAAATCATGTCCATTGAGTCGGTGANTGAGAAAGGGAATCTCCAAAATGTTAGAGAAGGGCTAACTCTATCTCCCTTGCCTGTCTGGGAGAGGTGGAAAATGGAAACCAAATTACTGACCCTAATGCCCCCGCCCCAAGTCGTTTCGTGGGGCACCACACTGCCCTCCCCTGAAACCACATCCCTCCCCCTCAGCCTCACTACCACTTGTCATGGTGGCACACAGAGTTTTATTTGACTTATCTTTTTACCCACTTCTGGCAAGCTCCACAAAACACCTAGTAAAGTGCTGAAATGGTAAAATCAGTAGGTCCTCTGAGACAAGTGTCTTTCATGAAAATGATTCATTTTAAAAGGCATGTAGATTTCCTTTTGAACACGTTTCAAAAGCTGGTTTCAAAATGGGGTATTTTGGCATTAAGATTTTTTCTCAAGTAAAGTCTTACGGACTAATAAACACCTTTAAAAAATTATTAAAGCTACTTTCCCTTTCTCCATCTCCTCCCCACTTTTGCGTGAATACGTGCTCTAGAGCATTCCGTTCTGGTGAATAGTAGGTACTGTTCTTGATAGTTCTCAAAGTAGGGTCCCTGGGACAGAAGCATCAGTAGCACCTGGGAATTTGTTAGAAATGCAAAACTGGGGCCCTGTCCAGGAACTGGCTCTGGGGTGGGGCCCCACAATCTGTTGTCTCTCCTGGCTCAGTTCCAACCACCAGGATCTCACAGTCCCTAGTCTAGGTTTGAAAACCCCTACAGGGGTGCTGACATGTAGTCATTTCTGCCACCCCCGGGAATGGGCCAGGGTCCAAGGGTGTTTTGAGGAGGATGGGGATTTACTGTGGTTCTCTGGTGGCACGGCTGCGGCTCACCCAGGACAAATAAGGGACCCTCTCCACCTCTCACTCAGCATTTTCTGGTGTTCCAACTGCCTGAGTGTTGCCAGAACTGTTTCCTTACCTAAAGGACTGGGGTTAGCTAATGTGCTGGGGAGGACCCATTATTTTTTTGTGCTTTCATGGGCCAGTGATGAAGGTCAAAATACTTAGCTTCCTGATAACACCCTAAGGTCTCAGTTTGACCCTTCATACAAATTGTCTCCCAGAAAGCTTTTTTGGCACTTGAGGAAATAACCTGCTTGGGGAGGGGTACCCACCAGGACCCAATTTGCACTGTGACCAGAGTCCTTCCTAGGCTCCTGGGAAGTTCCGCCAGCCTTCCTGAGGGTCAGTTGGCAGGGGCGGGGCGGGACAAGATTGATGACCCCCCCCCCAGCTCTCTACTTCACCCTGTCTGACCCTGGATTGCAGGTTTGAACCTTGTTCAGAACCTAAAAGAGCCCCCTCCTAGTGGCTGTGCCTTGGAGTCTTGTCCCTGCAGTTTTCCCAGCAGTCCAAAGCTCCACACTGTTCTGTCCCAGAGGATACACTTATGAATTCCAGCCTAGCTCTTAGGCTTCCTTGTAAGTTCCACTCTGGACTTAAATCATGACTCACACTGTATAATGATCTAGAATTGTGATATTTATCATTGTAGTTAGTACCTTGGAATCTTATTTCAGAATATTCTATGATCATAGGACTATCTTGGCTGGAGTTAAATTCCATATACATTGGTTCTTTTGGTAAAAAAAGATGCTGTTTTTTCCTAAAAGCTTTATCATTATATTAATATCCTACCTGTCCTCCTGTGTTCCTAGATAACTCTGCAACCTCTTTAGGAGGACTACAATGGCAGTATGGAGACTGCCCTGGTGGCTCAGACGGTAAAGCATCTGCCTACAATGTGGGAGACCAGGGTTCGATCCCTGGGTCAGGAAAATCCCCTGGAGAAGGAAATGGCACTCCAGTACTCTTGCCTGGAAAATCCCATGGACACAGTCCACAGGGTTGCAAAGAGTCAGACAGACTGAGCGACTTCACTTTCACAATGGCAATAATAATTATTATTATTATCACCATCATCATAAATAAATTGTTGTTAACTTATTTTGGATTAGAGAGGGAGAAGTAGAAGGGAAAACAGTAACTTAGAGGAGAGAAGTGAATTTACCACCTGAGCCACCAGGAAAGCCTGAATTTAAAACATCAGCTTTAATTTTGCACAGCAGAGAAAACCATAAACAAGATGAAAAGACACCTACAGAATGGGAGAAAATATTTGCAAATGATGCAACCGACCAGGGCTTAATTTCCAAAATATGCAGACAGTTCATACAACTCAACAACAACAGAACACCCCACAAATAACCCAAATGAAAAATGGGCAGAAGACCTAATCAGGCATCTTTCCAAAGAAGACATACAAATGGCCAAAAGGCACATCAAAATATTCTCAAAGTTGCTAATTACTATCGAAATGCAAATCAAAACTACAATGAGGTATCACCTCACATCAGTCA
>SJYV01016505.1:874639-891645 GCA_006410875.1 Neotragus pygmaeus | reverse complement strand
ATAAAGGAAACAGCCAGCCAACAATCCCAGGCCTCCCCAACTTGGAGGCAACGCACACCCGCCCCGCACACTCCTGGCCAGCAGCCGGCTGACCCACGGCACCCACCTCAGTCCGCTCTGCCCTCGGCTCCTTCCCGTGGTGCCTCCCGCCGCCGCCACTGCGTCTGGGCAGGATCACCTGGGGCCCCTGCTCATGGGCTGGGCCCAGGGACACGGCCAGGACCGCCTCCCGGGAGCAGGGAGCCACCCAGCAGGCCACACTGAGTCAGCGGCCAGGGTCCACCGTCGGCTTCCTGGACGACCTGGAAGGGACGCTGCCCACTTGGGGGAGCCTCCACGACGGGGCCATTGACTCGGAAACAGTGCCATCGGGCTCTGACATCCAGTTGGCTTGCACACAAGCCCAAGTGCCGGAAATCTCCTTCTCGCTCTTGATGGCTTTTGAATGTAAATTCAAAGGCCTGTTCATTCATGTCTCCAGAGGATTCTAACCTACACGTCCCTGAACAGGTCTCTGAGAAAACATTAACCCTGTAGAGTCGAGACAGGCTGGATGCACGGCGAGTCAGAGGCTCTGCATCCCAGGTCCAGTTAAGGCTGCAGACCAGGCACATGACCCCAGGCTGGTAAAATCTAATCCCTTTCACTCGACTTCTGTTATTATTACTACTTCTTTTTGCAGCGCTGCGGTCCAGGGCAGAGTCTCAGGAGTTGTGGCACTCGGGCTTAGTTGCGACATGTGGGATCTTCATTCCCCGACCAGGGATCAAACCAGGGATGGAAGCAAGCCACCTGCCCTAGGAGCAGCATGGAGTCTTATCCCCTGAACCACCAGGAAAGTCCCTTCACTCGCTTTTTTAACAACTGAGATAGAGGCATTCTCTTAACCTCACTCAGAGGTGGTCCAAGTTACTGCCACCTGCTGTGGCCTTCCCTTCCTTTCCACAGGCCCATGACATCACCTGCTTGGATGTCCAGGCTGATGCACTTCCTTCATTCCTCATCCTCACAAGCCCGCCTCCCCAGGAATGATCCTCTATGTGTGTGTGTGTGTGTGTGTGTGTGTGTGTGTGTGTGTGTGTGTCCAACTCTTTGCAACCCCATGGACTGGAGCCCACCAGGCTCCCCTGCCCGTGGAATTTTCCAGGCAAGAATATTGGAGTGCCATTTCCTACTCCAGGGGATCTTTCTGACCCAGGGATCAAAACCGGGTGTCTTGCACTGCAGGCAGATTCCTCACCACCTCGGCCACCGGGGATGCCCACAACCCTCTACACTCCGCACTATATCACTCTCAATGTTCCCGGCTTTGTTTGAGGGCTTAAAAATAAAACCCTGGCTCGTTCCTGGTGGCTCTTTGTACTCCCATCCCCCCTCGCCCCGTGGTCAGACAGAGGAGGGGGAGAACGAGCGTGGTTTCTAGTCTGCAGAGACCCAACAGCATTTCTGGACCTCTACTCCAGACCCTGGTAGACGTCGAAGGCCCACAAGGATGGCAGCCACCTCGAATGGTGGGGACAAGGCCAAACCTCCCCAAGAGCCCCAGGCTTCCCTCCAGCCAGAAAGAGGTGGGCTCACCCACGCCCATGGTCCCCAGTATGGGACCCTTGTGTCCCAAATTAAAGGGTGTAAACCCAACAGGCAACCATCTTGGCTGAAGCAGGGGTTGCTTTGCCTTTTAACTGTCCCAGCAGTTGACACAAGCCTTCAACCCTGCTACCAAATGTCACCCTACAACTTAGAATGCTCTGATGATCCCATTATTTCCTATTCTGTGCCCCTCCCTCTCCACTGTACCCCATAATTAGAGAGTTGAGGGCTGGGGTTTTTTATGATGCTGCTTTTTAAGTGCGTGACAACACAGAAGGAAGGGTTATTTAAATCTGAGTTACAGAGAGGGAAAATATCAGCATCATGAACGAGGCAAATTAAGAACACATTTCTCTGGGGTTTAGGTAATTCAAGGTCACCAGCAAATAACAAGACAAAACTGAATCACTGGGTCTATGTGGGCCACAGGCTCCACCATCCCAGGGTCTGACAAGACAGAAGCATTGTGGCTGATCCTTAAGGTCTATGACTTAGAAAAATCTACCACCTTAAGGAATTCAAGGACGTGACTTCCCATCTGACTGTCCGAGAGCTTTTTCTTGATCCCCAAATGCAGCCTCTTTTCTGAAAAGCACACACAATGGTTAAGGACAAGGACTCTAAGATCTGAAAGACACAACTCCAGCCCCAGCTTCAGCACTGAACTGACTGTGTGACCCTGGGCTTAACCTCCCAGAGTGTCAATCTGTTTACTTATAAAATGGGGATAATAGTCCCTATTACTTCACAGGGCTTCATGAGGATTAAAGGCGATCAGAGTTGTCACGAGCATCACACCCAATAGATGCTCAGCCTGACCCATAATCAGAGTGATGGAGGGACACATTGCTTTGGGAAAGGTTAATGAGGCCCACGCTTTCTATGAAGTGGCATCTATAAAGTAAGACGATGCCCATGCCCTCCCCAGCAGGAAATATATTTTCCAGCTAAGACAAAAAGCAGGGTTGGGAATGCCAAGTGCTAAGTGTATAATACCATGTAAACACCGGCCACGTGCCAGGAATTTAGCCACGTTCCCACAGATCCTCATCATCCTGCAAGGCAGGGCCTGCCAGTTCTCTTTTTCAGGTGGGGTACTCAGGCTCAAAACGTGTCCCTCCTCCTCTCGATTCCAGGCCAGTCTCATTGCCCTTGTGACCGCTCAGGATCTGCCTAGCTGCAAGCACCCTCAACTTTGGGGGCCTTTTATCCAGTTCATGACTCCCTGAAAATGGAATGCAGGGCATATCACTCACAGATGTTCTAGAGCTATGAGAGATGAGAGGAGTGTTAGAAATTCAGTCCAAGGGAAGGGAAGTGGCCTGTCCAAGGTCACATGACAGGTGAGAGGCAGAGCTAGTATTCGGATTCAGGTCCAGTGGCTCTGGAGAAGGATCTGACCAGCAGATCCCAGATGGCTGCTGGAGGACTGAGCTAGCACCATGAACAAACAGATCTCCGAGTGACGCGAAGGGGAGCTAAGCTGACCCCTCCCTCTCCAGGCTCACAGGAAAGCAGAGCTGGCCCTCCGTGTGTCTGGCCGGCTGTCTTCAGCTTGGCTCACCGCTGAACCACAGTCTTGACACTATTGGTGTTTAAAATTACCTTCCTAGACGCTTCATGAATTTCTATTCTGAGGCCACCCACTCCTTGCTATAGCACACAAGGAATCTCTCCTCGCCTCCCAACAGCCACGCATCTGTTCATCTGCACCATCTGTCTCTGGCAAAGGAGATTCATCAGGTGGCTGACCCTGTGAATAATTAAAGGGTGATCCCCTAGCCTAGGTGAGGCCCATTGAGAGAAGAGCAGCTTATTAAATTAGGCATGGTAGGGAGGAGCCGCCAACAGCCTCCCAACTGCTTCCTCAACAGATGGCGAGCAGACTGTATCAGGAACGCAGCCCACAGAGCCAGCCTGCCAAGGGGAAAAACAAGGCAGGAGCCAGGCCCCGCCCCGCAACCCCGTTCATCAGGCCAGCTTTCATAACATCAGAGCTTGCACCTGCAGCCAGGCTCCCCGTGCAAAGACCTATGTGACGCTGGGCCAACCCATCACCTGGCATGGAGCTGTTTTCTTACCTCCAGGTTGACCTCTGTCTTTCTAATTTGGAGGAAAACACCAACTAGAAAGCAAATTTACCCAAAACACTAGTCTTTGGGAGGACCAGGAAGAACATCATAAAATAAGAAACACCAGCCTCCCCTTCATCACCTAAACAGCAAGTTCACCATCTGGTGGGTCTCCTTCCTAGCTGGTTCTTGTACCAGGGAATAATGGGGTCCTCATGTATCTGTGTATATCTACAGCTAAAGGTATAAATGCATATGCACATGCTTTCAAAACACAGGAATACACCAGATACGTCATTCTGCATCTGATTTTTTTTAACAATATATCATGAAACTCTTTCCAAGACAGTCCACTTTATAGTATATCGGATTTCATAACTGATTCACTCTTTCCCTTACTACTAGACTTGGGCATCTCTAAACTTTCACTTGTAGTCACAATGCTACACTGAGCAGCCTGTGCCTATATGTACACCTGTCAGATTCCCAGGACTTGGAATACTGGATCCAAGGAATTTTCAGTTTTAATAAGTACTGTCAAAGTACCATCCAAAAAGGTAGTACCAATTTGCACAACTCCATTATGTCCAAGAGTTGCAAGCTGCTCCCTGGATCACAGGAAAAAAGCTCAGGGGCCCAGAATAAAGACCCCTGGGCCACCTGCCACCACCTTATCCCATCCTTTCAACCAGTGCCACTCCATTTCATTTAATATATTGGCATTCCATGGAAAATTTTACCAGGGAAAGAAAGGAGGACTGCTCTGCCTAAAATGTTTGAAAACCACCTAAATGATATTCATAACTGCTAACACTGATGCGGTTTTACTGTGTGCCAAATGCTTTACAAGGAAAATTTCCTTTCATGTTTCAACAGCCTCATTTTACAGATGTGGAAATTGAGGCATAGAAAAATGACTTTTATAAGTTTGCTGACAAGAGATGGAGCCTAGACAGACTCAGGCAACTGCACTTTTATTACCCTCCAGAGAGAGGACTGAACACACAGACCCACAAACTCAAATGTGCTTCCAGAGCTAGGCCTATTGACTTCTTTGAACCAACTTTATTTGAGAAGCTTCTAGGTCATCAGCTTTCTGCCCAGACTGGTGAACTCAGGGAACACTGTCACTTTGAGAAGATGCCTGCACCTCCTCTTCTCCCTGAGGGCCCTGCCACCTCCCATTCCCTTGCCCCTCAAACCCAAAGGCCATCACCATCTGTATTCCTGACTCTTCGGGGCCTCCTCCTGTTTCAGGGCTGCCCTTTCCATTTCACAGCTGCACACCCTGAAGAAGGAAGAAGAGACCAGAGGCAGAAGATCGCTCACCAGGCAGCAGCAGGAAGGAGCCAAGGCCCTGCTGCCTCCAATTCAGTGTCCATGCCAAGAATACTGGAGTGGGTTGTCAATTCCTTCCCCAGGGGCTCTTCCTGACCCAGGGACCGAACCTGCATCTCTCACCTCTCCTGCAGTAGCAGGCGGATTCTTCACCACTGGTGCCACGTCGGAAGCCCCTTAGCATCTACCACCCCTCAACTCCTCTCATGGAGCCCACCCACATTCAGAGGGCAAGGAGCCAGAATGTTTGCGCGTGTGAATGGCAGCACAAGCCTGCATTCCAGGAACTTCAGTCCAAAAGGGTAGGTGAGGGGGATGCAAAAAGGAAAAAAAAAGGCAAAATGAGGGGAGAGAAAAAGAAATGAGGAAGGGGCAGATGGAGCAGGAAAGGGAACGTGAAAAGGATCGTCTCAAAAGCACCAGCGGTCTAGTCTTGAACCCCCAAACCAGCTCCCTGCTTCATTCCATCTGCCGGAGGATGAAGAAAAGCAGAAGCTGCAGACCCTGGTCCCTCGCAGGAACATTGCATAATCAAAAGAAAAGGAACTTTTCTGCTTGGAGAGAAGCTTGCAGCTGAGTTGCCATCAGCGGGGTATCCCGTACTTTCCCAGAGGCCCCAGCCCTGAGGGCTTCAAGGAAAGCATGGCATCAGACAGGCATCGCTGGCTCCTGGAAGGTGCAAGCAGAGGAGCGCAGGACAGCCAGGTGTGAGGAGGCCAGCGCCACCCACACAGGGCTTCCCTGGTCTGACTCCATGGTGTCCTGGTGCAAGTGAAGCCGCTGAAGCAACTGAACCTCTTACAGGGTGCTTTGATTACTGTCAGTTCCTGGAAGCCGGAAGAATTATTGCAGCGTTGTTGGTAATGGCAAAAGATTGGAAACACCCTGAATATCCATCAAAAGGAACTGTTAAACAAATAAAATAATGGCACATCCACATATAAGGGATGTCATGAAGCTATTAAAAAGAACAAGGTAAGCTTGATATGTCCTGATATAAGCCAATCCCACTGATAAAATGAGTAAACAAAGAAAGGGACTTCCCTGGCAGTCCAGGGGCTAAGACGCCAATGCAGAGGGCACAGGTTCGATCCCTGGTGGGGGAACTAAGATCTCACGTGCCACATAGCACAGCCAAAAGATTTTTTAAAAAAAAGAAAAAGTACAAAAGAACATAAAGAGTATGTTCGTTTGAGTAAATGGCACAAGGAACACAGTAATGGAATGTGTGAGCTCGGTTGCTTTCGTGGTGTCCAGCTCTGCAACCCTATGACTGTAGCCTGCCAGACTCCTCTGTCCGTGGCATTTCCCAGGCAAGAATACTGGAGACTCCCATCTAAGGCACTGGGAATTCTGCTTCTCAGCCTGAGTGATGGGTACACAGGTGTTCATTCTTTAGACTGTACATACATTGCGTACATGCTTCTGGATGTATGCTGTTTCACAACTGGGCTTCCCTAGTAGCTCAGTTGGTAAAGAATCCGCCTGCATTGCAATGTATAGTCCATGGGGTCGCAAAGAGTTGGACACGACTGAGCAACTTGCACTTTCACTTATTTCACAACTAAAAATTTTAAAGGTGGGAACATGTGTATACATTTATGGGTGCATATGCACAGAAAATCTCTAAAAACTTCAAAGAGTGAATGCCTCTGAGAAGGGAAACTGGGGGTGGGGGAGCCAGTGGGGCAATAGGAGGGAGAGTTACTTTGACTCTATATCCTTTTATAACTTTTCAATATCTTTTACCATAGGCAGGAATTGCCCATCTGAAAAAAAAAAATAAAAAAGAAAACCCACACCAGTCGCTGGCAATTCTCCAGGGTGTTTCAGCATCACAAATCGGGAAAGTACCCACAGGGCCAGTTTCCCCATTTTACAGCTGAAGAAGCCGCAGCTCAGAAGCTCAGAGCTCCGATCCACGGCCACACAGCGTGTAAGTGACAGACGCAGGAAACCAAGCCATGACTCCAGGTGCAGGCCAGTGTCCTCCACCCTCACTCTCTCAACCAGGGGCTCCCAGGCAGCTCCTACCCAAGAACCACCGCCTGGCCTGGCCACAGCCTCCAGCACCCCCTTCCCCCAACCTCAGTCACAAAACGGGTGAGGAGAATCAGGGGAGGGGTCTGCGATGGGAGTAAGGAGCAGAGTCGAGGCTGGAGCCACCAGCTCTGGAGGCTGCCTCCAGCCTGTGGGCACACAGACGGGCAGGCTTCAGGGTTCCTAGCTCCCATCCTGACACGCGGGGCGCTGTAACTGCATGGCCTCTCCCCTGATCTCAGCAGGCATCCTCCTGGAAAACTGACCCCACCCCCCTACCCCAGCAAACCCATTGGAGGAGTCCCACATTCTGGCCACTTTGCAGTCATAACCACAGCTGGACAGGAGGGGAAGCACTTACCCTGAGGTCTTCCTGCCAGCAACCAGGCACCAGACCGACCAGCTCAATAGCCTTAGATCCAGACCCAAGCCAGTGGTGGACACCAGGAGCCAAACCAGATGCTGGTTGTAAAATACCCCCCTTGTCGGTGTGTTTACATGGAAGAACATCTTAAGGGCAGTGTGGAAGAATCATAAAACCTCAGAGCTGGGGATGGGGGGAGGGGGTTAGGAAAACGATCCTAAAATCCACCATGCCTGCTTCGTTCATGGAAGGCCAGAAGCAACTCCAATCAAATTTTAATACTTCCTTATTTAACAAATGCTAACAAACCTGAGTTCACATATTCTGTTCAGCAAACAGTACCTCACCAGGAGCCAGGCACTGGGAGCACGTATGGCAATTAGAACAGCTAACATTTGGAAAACGTTTACTCCATAACTTAACTCAGTGGTTCCCAATCTTTTTGGCACCAGGGGCTGGTTTCGCAGAAGATAATTTTTCCACAGANCAAAGGTCCGTCTAGTCAAGGCTATGGTTTTTCCAGGTGTCATGTATGGATGTGAGAGTCGGACTGTGAAGAAAGCTGAGCGCTGAGGAATTGATGCTTTTGAACTGTGGTATTGGAGAAGACTCTTGAAAGTCCCTTGGACTGCAAGGCAATCCAACCAGTC
Source organism: Neotragus pygmaeus (assembly GCA_006410875.1). Taxonomy (NCBI): domain Eukaryota; kingdom Metazoa; phylum Chordata; class Mammalia; order Artiodactyla; family Bovidae; genus Neotragus; species Neotragus pygmaeus. Next base: position 883,591 of record SJYV01016505.1, on the reverse strand, counting down.
CATCCTAAAGGAAATCAGTCCTGAATATTCATTGGAAGGACTGATGTTGAAGCTGAAACTCCAGTACTTTGGCCACCTGATATGAAGAGCTGACTCATTTGAAAAGACTCTGATGCTGGGAAAGTTTGAAGGCAGGAGGAGAAGGGGACGACAGAGGATGAGATGGTTGGGTGGCATCACCGACTTAGTGGATGTGAGTTTGAGTAAACTGGAGTTGGTGATGGACAGGGAACCTTGGCATGCTGCAGCCCATGGGGTCACAAAGAGTCAGACATGACTGAGCAACTGAACTGAAGTGAACTGAGATTGAAGTGGAAAGGAAGGCATTTGTAAGGGGGAAAAAAAAGGGAGAGATAAAAAAATGACTGCTCTTCTCTCTACCTTTTTTAGAAGTAAGCACAGAAATGTGCAGCCAAACCTTGCTGGGAATCTAATTCGATTCAGTGCTCTGGTGAAAAGTCGGAAGAAAGCTTACTTTGTCCTGTTTCTCGGTGGATCCTCCCCAGCTGGCAGCCAGGTGTCTGTCATTGTGCAGGTGAGATTTAGGATCAATTCAGGAGTGTGGAGGTGTGAGAGGGCTATACAGGCTCCTAACAGGTAAGACAGCATCATAGGAGAAACCATGTGGGAAAGGAGGACAGCTTCAGAGACTTGTTTCTAGAACAGTACAGTTGAAGGAAGAGTCCAGGTGGTACTTTCCCTACGTATAGAAGATGGGGAGAAGACTTCCCTGCTCTGTAGCTCATTCAGGGAGACAGCTTCTGTTTCGTGTGTCCCATTTTGAAAAACTGCCAGAATCACCTGTTTTCCCCCAGAAGAATGACCAAGAAAAGTATTTATCTGAACACCATTAAAACATGGAATAACATGTTCTTTAAAAAAAAGAAAAACTTCGTACTTACTATTGAGTCTTTTTACATCAACCGATATGATTTTTTAAAATTAATTTTTATTGAGTATACTTTTACAATATTGTGTTAGTCTCTACTGTACATCAGTGTGAATCAGCTATATGTATACATAGGTCACCTCTTTTTTGGATTTCCTTCTCATTTAGGTCACCACAGAGCACTGAGTAGAGTTCCCTAAGCTCTACAGTAGGTTCTCATTAGTTACCTGTTTTATGCATAGCAGTGTGTGCATGTAAATTCCTGTGTTCAGTCAACCATCATAAACTGCTGGTTTTGTATAAACAATAAACTCCCCTGAAGTCTTAGCCAAGAGCGGTGACATTGAGGTCTGGTTGGTGTTTTCAAGTAGAAATGAGAGTCTGTGAAGCTGAGCATCTGGGACTGTGAAGTTCAGGTATCCTGAGTCATCAGTTGTGTTTCAAAGTCCCTGAGAATGGCATTTGTGCTCTGGGAGGAACATGCCCTAAAAGATGGTTATATTTATTGATCGTCTTCTCTATGTAACTTTTCCCCTTTTGCTTAAATTTCTTCAATAACCCATTGTTGGCCCCTAGTACATTCCATATACCTTCTGGGGTTTATTTATGTTCCTACTTGGATGATTCTCCCTTTCTGATTGATTAAAAGTCTTCAGCATGTTATTTCTGGATTTTTTTCTTCACCTTGGCTCCGCAATTTTGTCTCCTGCCACCAAGAACATTCCTCCTCTGTCCTGGCCAGTGTTTTCCTTGCCTTGCTCATTCTGAGTTCTGAACACTTCTATATTGTTTTTTCTTGCTTAAAACACCTTCCTCTCTCCTCTCCACTTTAGCAAACCAGAGATGGCCTTCAGGACCCTGGCAAGTTCAGCTTCTGTCACTTGGCCTTCTTGATCATCCCAGCCCATCCTGACCTCTTTCCTTTCTCTGAAACCTTACAAATGTGTGTTGTTTTTACCACTTTAGCTCCGTGTTATTACTTGGGTTTTGTGTCTGTGTTTCCCAGTGGTTTGATATATGTTAGAGAAGAGAGAACAGTCTATGTTATTTCACTTAACATTGTCCCCATACTGGATACATACGTACCGTGTTCATATTGATTAAATAAGTGAAAGTTGTTTGCATGGCTGGTCTGTATGGCATGGTGGGATAGGGGAAATGCAAGCGCAGAATTGTCTGCACGAAATATTTATATATTTTGGAGGAAGCTGTACCGATGGTATGTGCCTTGGGGGAGGGATTAGGAAACGTTTGCCATCTCCTATGAGAGGGGAGAGTTCCTGAGGGTTCTGAGGCTTAAGATTTAATTGGCAAACAGGAAAGATAAAGAAGTAAGGAAAAGAAAAAAGAGGTAAGGAAAGGCTCTCGAGGAGCCAGTCCTTGAGGTGACATGGTGATGGGAAGGAGCTCCTGCAGAGGGACAGGACATGGGAAGCCTCTCACATACCATCTCACTTGCTTCTACACAAGCCAGGTCCCTGCCCAGCTGGTGTGGCACCGAGCCCTCTGTCCTGGTAGAGCCTATGTGCTGACAGAAGTGCGAGTGTCCAACCTTCCTGGTCACCGTTACCGGGTATGGATGACCAGCTCCTCATCCCAGCTGTTGCCGCTGAAACCAGAATGTGTGCAAGAGCTGGAACTGGAGCTGGCCGGAGTCCCCTTGGAGGCCGACCCCCAATCACTGCCCCGGCCCAGCAGCCCCCAGGACAAGAAGGGTCCAGGTCCAGACTGTCTCGTCCGGGACTCCATACTCTTATCCTACACGGTGCGCATGAGGGAGAGGTTCCTGAGCCTGAGGGGGCAGGAATTGTGGGGTCTCCAAAGAAAAAGGGCCTGGGGATCACTTGGCCCTTCGGCTTCTTTGCAGGGAATGGTCACTGACACGCTGAATCAGCCTGCAGGCCTCTATGAGCTGGACAAGAAGCTGGAGCTCTGCCTCGCCTACCAGCAGTTCCGTGGCCTCAGGCGGGTGGTGCGACCAGGAGTCCGTCTGGAGGTATGTGAGGGGGTCAGGGCTGGTGACAAAGAGAGACTCTCTTACCTTGATGGGTTGGTTTTGGTTGTTTTTTTTTTGTAGCAGGTCGACACCCCTACAACAAAATTATAAAAATAATTAAATGTGTTGGAGTGCGAGGTGCTTTTGTAAATAATGATTTGGACAAAAGCTCAGATCAGGAGTGGAGACTGGGGCCCTGGGAGGAGCAGGTGGGTCCAGAGCATATCCTTTCTAGAAGGACCTTCTCACTGGAGGAGGAGGTGCTGGAGCTGAAGCACAGGTGTGGGGCCAGGATGACCTCAGGCGGCCCAGTGAGCCCTCTGGCCCACAGAAAGGCTGAGTGTGGCTCCTAGGAGGTGAAGGCTTATTTACCACAGGGGAGTGGGTCATGATGGAAAGCAAGACAGAGCTGGAGGGAAGTAACCTGTAAAGGAGAAATTGTGTGTTTCCTATGAGCCAGGCAGTGGCAAACTGCGTTTACCTCTGTCTCGGACCATTGAGTTGCTCTTTCACCTCTTCTGTCTCCGCAGCTCCAGGATGTTCACCTCCTGAAGTCAGTGGGCGGGGGGATGAGAAGACCCATATTAGCTCCCTGCCTTCGTGGCGCCGTTCTGCTTCGGGGCTTCTCTCATCAGGTGCCTGAGACTCAGTTTTCCCACCAAGTGCCCCAGGCCTCCCTGTATGAGCAGCTGGTATGGGAGCATCAGTTAGGACTCCCCATCTACCTGTGGGCCACCAAGGCCCTGGAGGATCTGGCCTGCAAGTGAGGAGGACACGGATTGGGGCTGGGGAGGTGGTGAGGGGTGGGCCACTTTGTCTCAGGGAAGCCATATTCTGGAAGAGTCTTTGGGGGAAGTGACTCCGCTTCTCTGCGTGGCCAAGGTTGTGTCCTCACGTGCTGAGATACCACCAGTTCCTGAAGTATTCGTCACCTGGGGACCCCGGCCTGGGACTACAGATCCTGGCCCCGATCTTGGAGGTTCTCCTTCCACCTGGCCGCCCTGGTCGGAACACACACAGTGAGATCCTTGAAGAGCCACATCACTGTCCACTCCAGAAGGTCTGAAGATGTTGGGGTATGGGTGGCAGATCTAACACCCTGGGGGACACTCGGGCACAGGGGACACGTAACCTGATGTCTTGCCTCTTGGACAGTACACCCAGCTGCAGACCCCCTGCTTTTTCCCTACTTTGGCCGTCCTGAAAGAGGAAGCGAAGCGCCAGGCCTGGGCCTCCTTTGATCCTAAGACCCTTCTGCCCTTCCCAGAGGCTTCTCACTTGCCCAGTTGGCAACTCAATCAGCGCCTGGCCTGGTCCTGGCAGTGTCTGCTGCCTTCTGCATTCCACCCTGCCCCGGTGAGTGTGGCTCCAGCAGGGGTCCTGGGACTTCCTCTGTTTGCCACTTTCACTACTCCTGCCATAGTCCCTTCTTGTCATTTTGATGGCACTAGCCTTCTTTCTAGACCGCTCCATCTTTTCCTGGACCCCTCTAGTCCACTCCCCTGCAATGACTAGAAATGGGTGGGGTAAAATGTAACATGGTTTACAAAACTCTTAATTTAAATCCTTTCTTGTTTCTCCCAGAGTGTATAAAGTCAAACCCAAACCCCCTGTTGTGTCTTGTCCTCCATGGTCTCCTGGCTCTAACCTCGATCTGTAAACTTTCCCTCTGGCTGCTAAATGTGTGAATGCAGGTGCATTTTCCCCAATCTTTCTATCCTACTTCAGGATAAATTCTTTAAGCTCTGAGATCATGTGTTTGTGGTTCATTTTGTAGCTCTAACAGTTAACACTGTGCCTGGCACATGGTAGATGCTTTGTGTATTTGTTTAGTGAAACTTGATGCTTAGGCCTTCATTTCCTTGCAGGTACTACTTGGGGTCCTGGTGCCTTCGTCCCGTAAAGGGTGTCTGCGACTTCGGGACCAGAGTGGTTCCCTGTCCTGCCTACTCCTGGCCCAGCCTTTGCAGCCCCTCACTGACCCCAGGCTCATAGGTTTGGAGTTCAGTGGTGGAGAGAAGATGATGGGAGTGGGAAAGAGGGTCTTTGAACTGGGGAGTGTGGGAGAGAGCTTCTGCCAGGATTCAGTAGAGATGCTCAAGTGGCTTATGTTGATCAACAAGTCTGGGGAGTGGTTTAAGAGGCTGGTATGGGCAGGTGGTGTAAAGGAGCCAGGGGTTCCCGGCCAGAATCACAATTCCCAACATTCATTTCTCCCTCTGTAACGCCTCACAGACACACCAGGATGACAGCTTCCATTTCTCACATCCCTAGTTTGGAAGAGGAATGGTCTTGGAGTTATTGAGGCTTGTAGCCAGGGAAACCCTGGAGAGGAAAGCGTCTCAGACCTCAGAACAGGTGTTTTAGGGATTTATGAGAAAGAATCAGGCCAGGGGTGGGATTGGCTGTGCTGAAGAACAGTTTTTCCCTTGGAGGTACCACTCCTCCAAGATGGGGGTCAGGTGTGCAGCTCCTGCCTGGATTGAGCAAGAGACCTGTGGGGTGGGCTGCCTCTCTGCCCAGCCCACAGTCTTCTCTTGCCAAAACAGAAAACTGTCTTCCTCTCAGGTTGCCTGGTGCGGGCAGACAGATTCCAGTTGGTCATAGAAAGGAATGTCAGAAGCAGCTTCCCTTCCTGGAAGGAGCTGAGCACCACAGACTTCATCCAGAAGAAGCAGGCCAGGTAGGTCCTTAGGGTGGTGCTGTCCTCTGGGTCCCACCACCAGGGAAGTGGAAGGGGAAGTCTCCATGCAGGGGATGGAACACTGGGGCACAATGCCTGCATCGCTAAGAAACCTCTTCCTTGTCTCTCCCAACAGAGTCTATGTCCAGTTTCTTCTGGCCGATGCCCTCATCTTGTCTGTGCCCAGACCCGTCCTTCACTCAGCCACCTCCTCCACACCTCCTCAGACAGAGCCTTCTCCTCCAGAGGGTCCCCACATAGAACAGAGCCGGCTGTTCTTGCTGTCCCACAAGGAGGCACTGATGAAAAGGAACTTCTCTGTGCCCTCAAGTGCCAGTTCAGAGGTGCCCCAGCCCACCCTCAGTTTCCATGTATTAGGGAGCTGGCTTGGGGGCACCCAGAGGAAGGAGGGAACTGGATGGGGCCCACTTGAACCCAAGGAAGATGAAAACTCAGATCAGAAGGTAAACTAGAGCCTGGGACCTCAGACTTGCCCTCCTGAGCCCCAGCTCTCGTCTGAGGGACTCTGCTCTCCCTGTTAGGTCCTCCTTCTGTTCCTCGGCTCCTCAGTCCGCTGGTTTGAGTTCTTGCACCCAGGGCACGTGTACCGGCTCGTGGCTTCTGGCCCTCCCGTGAGTGCCCCACTTCACCACACCCTTCCCCAAGGGGAAGGGTATTTTGGCTTGGGGTCTGGAAAGGAAGTTCTAGGTCTCTTAGAAGAAAGGTGGATGTAGATCAAATAGAAGGCCTGCCTATGTCTACTCTAGCCTGACTTCCTTTGTCAGGCTCCAGAGAGGAAACAGGATTGGGTCATAGTTTGTGAGGAACCTCTCTCCAGACCAGGACACACTAGGAGATGGTCATGTCCCCATTTCCTGGCAGACACTGATGTTGTTCGAGGAGGGTGGTTCATCCTGCATGTCACAGCATCCTCTGGAGCTGGCTGGCTGTGCATCCTGCCTCACTGTCCAGGATGAATGGACTGTGGAACTTGCAAGCTCCCAGGACATCCCGGAGGTGCTGGGTATCCGCCCGACACTGCCTGAATCCTCACTGACTGACCTGCTCAGTGGCAAGTAAATGTCCACCAGCTTCTCCAGCTCGCTTGACTGCTCTCTCTTCCTCTGCTGTGGTTGTGTCGGATGAATTGTCTGTCCCCTGCTGCAGTGTGTCTTTCATGAATGTGATTTAGCTCCTAGAGGAGGGATGACGGTGTAAGATAGAAGCTGTGTTTCATACCTGATTACCACTGCTGCCCTCCCACCCCTGCCCCCCGGCTCAGCATGTCACTGACATTATCATGAGCAGGCTTTCTCACAATTGAGAACAAAGCTTAGCAGTAAAAGGAAATATAAGAAACAAACAAAAAAAGCAAGGACAAAAGCTAAAAATCTTTAGAGAAGCACCTTCCTATAGTGCAAGAATTGATGCTTATAGCTTCAGGAACAGCTTTACTTTCCTCCTGTAAGCTTTTCTGGGGACAGCTGCAGTGCAGTTGAAGACACTGCAGAGATACTTCCCCCTGTGTAAACAAACAAACACCATGTTGGATTATAGGTGTAACTTTTGCAAAACTTCCCTAGAAGTGCAAGTTTTCAAGGACCTGTGATTTGAAGGAGGGGGCATGGGCCCCATTGTATAAAGCTGAGAATGATGGGCTGACTGAGATTCTAGGGTAAATGCAAGTGGAGATTAACCTTTGCTGGGGTATTTTTTGGTGAGGCCTCTGGGTACAAAGCTGCATTGGGTTTTGGCTTTGTGTGTGGGTAGTGATCTGCTACAACCCTGTTTTTCCCATAAGCCCTGTTACTTTTAGTATTAGGTTTGAGACACTTCAAGCATTTCCAGGACCTCATAGGTAAAGTTCTAGCAACTGCTGTAACTCCTTTCTTTCCTGGGATCTGACTCCATTCTCACTCTATTTCTCTGACCCTCCAGTTTCGCAGATTCCTTGGTGTCTTTTTCAGCTGAGATTGTGTCACATCTCTGGATGAAGCCTGGTAATGACACTTGTTTGGGTAAAGGGTAAGAAATAGAGTGGTGGAACCTAGTGGTCCTGAGAGGGACCACTAACCCCTCCCCATTCCTACTGCAGGGAGCTCTGGGGCTGTGAGACGGTGTGTGAAGCTCACCGTAGCTCTGGAGACTGCCGACTACAAATTTCCCCCTCACTTGGATGTATATATTGAAGACCCACACTTGCCGCCCCCACTGGGACTTCTTCCTGGAGCCCGAGTCTACTTTCACCAGCTGGAGAAAAGGGTTTCCAGGTGAAGACCTGTGTGGATGGCCTGGCCTCCCCGCCCTCCTGATGTGCTTCTCTTGAATGCTTGCCCCTACCTGGTCTGCTGTGTTTCTCTGCCATGTATGCCCTTTGCCCCTGCAGTGTGTTCCAGACTAGCCCTTCCCTTCCTCTGCCCTCTGTGCTGCCAGGGTCAGGGCACGTCCCTCAGGGGGAGTGGCTTGGCCTGTGACACCGTCCCAGCCCCTACCTCAGACTGATTTCTTTCTCCTCCTCTCTCTCCCCCCTGCATCTGCAGGTCCCACAATGTTTACTGTTGCTTTCGGTCGTCGACCTGTGTGCAGGTCCTGCATTTCCCCCCGGATACTATGGTCAGGTCGGTGGCCCAAAGCCCATCTCCAAACCTCACAGCCTCACATCTGAACCCCACACCTGTTCCAGGCTCTGGAATTTTTCCCATAACTCCAGGCTTCTCCCCTCCTAGTAAAATGTGTGTAGTCAGAAGAATTTCTTCTGCTTCACATGAAAAATGTCCATACATATCATTCTACCCAGGAAGATTTAGTGTTCTTGGATTTTAAAGGGTTTTCAATCCAAAATATAAATGTTTCTTGGCTAATATCTTGGTTTTTCAAGCCTGAGAAATAATCGATGACAATCAGAGATCAAGAATCAAAATAAATGGGGGCCCTGGGGAACTTGCATTTGTATCCTGCTATTGTGTGAAAATTATATAAATCTTAATTATGTTGAATTGGTTCATAGAGCATTTCAAGTCTACTATGTCCTTCTACTTTTCTGTCCATTCTGTTAATTTTTGAGATTTTGATATTGAAACTCCAAAAAAATTTATCTACTTAAAAAAATTGTAGTATATAGTGGACCTGTATGTACCTTTGCTCTATATCTGCCATATCTCCTGTAAATGTGTTTTCATACTTAGAGAATTTGAAAAATAGGAAAGGAGAGGCCCTGGGGCTTCCAGGAGAGCACAGAAGCCACCACTGTCCCTGTACTCACGCCTGCTGAGTCCTTCCAGACAAATTCTGCTTTTAGAACTTGGCTGTTTCTTGAACCCCCCTTCTCTCTTTAGTGCCCCTCTGCCCCACATCTACCTGGCTGAACTTCTGCAAGGTGATAAG
>SJYV01016505.1:842139-869639 GCA_006410875.1 Neotragus pygmaeus | reverse complement strand
TTGTTGATGGTGGGTCCCTTCCCTGTGAATAATGGGATAATAATTAACCTAATTTTTTCTTCCCAGTTTTTTTTTTTTTCCAGTAAACATGCATTGTTCATGTATAGGGGAGGGGAAATCATGTTATAAATATAAAAATATTTTGGATGGATTTTTATGTTCTTTAAAATACGACAAGCATTTTTCATGTTTTATTTTTTCCGCCACTATAAAATTTTAGCCACTCGATTACCCAGACCTCACCCCAACGTAATGCAAATATCTGCTCAGATGAGGTGGCTTGAGTCTACAGATCAAAAAATAGACTTTTTTTTTTCAAACATGTGAACTAGAAACTTGAGAATGATGAGGGATAAATGAAAAAATTCACAGAGCAGCTCTTTGATGGGTTCTTTGAAGTGAAATGATGTGTTCTTAAAAAGAATCTAAAACCAGGAAAGAGAGCATTAGATTCTATCAGCTCAGTTATGAGTGACATAAAAATAACAGACAAGTGCTTTTCCCCTGTGAGCTTACGTGTCATCTCATTCTGAGATCATTGGGATGATCTGGTTTAAGCGAAATTCTTGAGGGAACAATTTGCAAAGGTTGAGATGCATCAAAAAGATTGTGTTGCCTAGACTTATGGCAGAGCTCACTCCCACATCCCAGCAGCCATGGGTGATGGCTGATTACAGTCCAGTCCCACTGCAGGAATTGCCTTCAGGCCCAGGGAGCTTCCTCTCTCAAAGTAACCCCCCATCCATGATGGGGTACAGAGGGCTGGCCCCTTGCCTCCATTTGGGACAGCTCTGATGGTTCAGCTCCAGAGTTCCAGAGTTCTGCACGGGCCTGGTTGCAGTCTGTTTTTTGAATCTGAGTCATACAGAGCCCAACTGCCCAAGCCTGCTTCCCCGCACACAGACATCCATTCCAGTCTGTTTCTCGGGAAACCCTTATCTCAGAGCGCTGATTTTACAGTGAGTGGGTTGTGGGGAGGGAAGTGGGACTCTCCTCTCTCAAACTCTGGCACTCTTGGTTGCCATTACCCTCAGGATTGTCGTCTGGCGTCTCCTTGCCCTCTAACCACATTCAGAGCAAATGGCTTAGATTCTTGGGGTCCCTAGTGAAAACTGAAGGCTGCGGACCTGGGGCGGGGGGCGGGCAGTGAATCTTCTTACCTCTCCCCGTGCGCCTCCCCCACCTCCACCTTCTGGGCCTGTTGACAGTGCTGCTCCCAGAGTCTGGGCCAAGCTGCCTGCTGGGGACAGGCTGCCCAGCACAATCCCTACCTCTAAGAGCTTGGACCAGAAGAGTGTCCACCTGTGCCTGGAACAGATCTGTGCTTCTGCTGAGGCCAGCATCTGTGGCAGCCCTTTGCCTGGGGCATCCAAGCACTGAGTTTTACTGCTACAAAGATCTCAGATCGTTACCCAATCAAGTGGCCGCCTGTTGATAAGCAGACGGACAAATGGAGGACGGTTGCTTCCTTTGTGTTGGGTTGGGGGACCACTCCTCTTGCCTGCAGGACCGAGTTCCACCTCCTCAGCATGACACTGCCTGTCTCTCTAGCCTCCTGTCTGCTCCCTGTCCCCCACCCCCGGAATCTCAGAGCACACTGGGATCTCCTTGAGTGCCTTGCTGTTTCATGCCTTCTAGCCCCTTTTCTGTGGAATGTCTGGAATCCCCCTTGTCTCACTGATGGCCCCTCTCATCTGTTTCCTCTTTCCCACCCTATCTTTCCCCAGCAGGGAATGTGCTAGGCCCCGAGCAGCTCATTTTCGAGACTTCCCCTGTCTTTGTTCCTTCATGGCCCCTTCGGCCTAGAAACGCCGGAGACTTCTCTCCTGCCCTTACCTTGCTGTGTTGGTGTGGCCCATTCCCTGGCTGGACCTCTGGTCCCTAGGCTTGCTCTGGTATGCCTACCAGGAAAGAAATATTGATCATGGGTTCCCAACATAGGCATTTTCAGGTACAAATTATATCAGGCTTCCCTGGTGGTCCATTGGTTAAGAATCCTCTATGCACTGCAGGGGACATGGGTTTGATCCCTGGTCCGAGAAGATTCCACATGCCGCAAGGGAGCTAAGCCTGTGCGCCACAACTGCTGAGCCTGAGCGCTCTAGAGCCCATGAGCTGCAGCTATCGAAGTCTGCAGGCTCTAGAACCATGCTCTGTATCAAGAGAAGCCCTTGCAAGGANCGGGGGGCTGGGGGTGGTGGTGGATGATTCAAGTGCATTACATTTATGGTGCACTTTATTTCTATTATTATATCGGTGCCACCTCAGATCATCAGGCATTAAATTCCAGAGACTGGGGACCCCTAGCTTAATACATACTTGACCTCCTAAGCACACAAGACTTCATTTAGTCCTCAGAGCAGTTCTGTGGGATAATCTGTTGTTATCCCATTTCATGGAGGAGGAAGCCAAGGCTTTGGCAGGGGAAGTAACTTGTCCAAGGTCAGAGAGCTAGCGAATGGCAAACTAAGGTCTGCCAGGCTCTGAAGCCCATTCCCCACCCATTGAACGAGACACTGCCCAGTGCACAAGAGCTCTAGAGCAGAGCGGGGTGGAGATGGAAGTGGGCCAGGGAGTGAATCTGGGCTTCCTCTAAATCTGCTCTCCCTATAAAGGGCCAATCAGGCCTGTTACTTCCATTCCCTCAATTCTGGGGTTGGGGAGATTCTCCCTAGGAGTTCCAAACAAATCAAGAGCCAAGAATCCATCCATGAACCTTACCTCTCTGCTTCAGCTCCAGACCAAGGGCCCTGATGACCTACATACTGACAGCCTGAGCCAGGAGGATTCGTGTGAGAAGGGACTCCACACCCCCACTGATGGAGACCCAACTCCGCAGGGGCCCACAGAAGCGGGACCCTCTCTGCACCTCCCTTGCTCTGAAGGCCAGGACAGTCCTTCCAGCAGGCAGGGGGTGGTGCTGCAGGGCTAGGGAACTGGGCTGGCCACAGAAAGTGGGTTCTAATCTAGGCTCTGCCACTAGGCTCTTTGGGAAATTTCCCTAGTCTCTCTCTCTGGATGTCTCCACACCTGTAAAAGTGGGGTAAACCCCTAAATCCCATGGGGAAGGGAGTGTTGGGGTTTTTTAAATATTTATTTGGCTGCTCTGGGTCTTAGTTGCAGCATACAAACTCTAAATTGTGGGATGTAGCATCGAGCTCCCCGATCAGGGTTCTAATCCAGGCCTCCTGCACTGGGAACATGGCTAAGACTTAGCCCCTGGACGAGCAGGGAAATCCCAGGGAGAGGAGTATTAGAGACTCAGTCATGTAAACTTCTTGAAAGAGCTTAAAAACACAAGACATAGTTCACACATGTGAGGTATCACTCCCAATGGGTGCGTGTGTGCAGGCTCAGTCGCTCAGTCACGTCTGACTCCTTGCAACCCCATGGACTCCTTGTAGCCCGCCAGGCTCTTCTGTCCATGGGACTTCCCAGGCAAGAATACTGGAGAGAGTTCCTATTTCCTACCTTCCCAACCCAGGAATCAAACCCACGTCTCTTCTGTTCCCTGCATTAGCAAGAAGGTTCTTTGACTGGGAAAGCCCCACCACTCCCGTATAGCAGGAGAAACATAACATCTATGGTGTCTGGCACGTATTAGGTGCTCAGGAAATGTTTACTAAATAAATGAGAATTATCAGTATTGTCATTATCACTCCCTGGACTCTGTGAACAGGACAGAACCCTCAGGGCGGGGGAGGGAGGGTGGTTCCCCACAAAGGCCGCCAACATTGGGACTGACCAGGGCCATCAGAACAGAACACCCAAATCTCCCTGCATTGTCTGCTTTCCAGCAAGTTCTCCTCATACCCACAAACTTCCCTCCGTGAAGCAAAGTCCGCCTCGTCTGTACCTGGCACTGGGAGGATGCAGGCAAGACTCAATCTCTGACCTGCCCCCTCCTTCAACCCAGGAGCCCCCAGTCTAGGAATTCCATCCTTTCGAGCATCTATTTTTGTAGATGTATTACTGCCATAGACGTTCTGTAAGAGCACAGAGTACAAGCATATAAGTATTTACTTATTTATTTATTTAGGGCTCGCAAGCTTTCTCTAGTTGCAGGAAGTGGGCTTTGTGTGCTGTGTGGGCTTCTCCTTGCAAGGGCTTCTCTTGATACAGAGCATGGTTCTAGAGCCTGCAGACTTCGATAGCTGCAGCTCATGGGCTCTAGAGCGCTCAGGCTCAGCAGTTGTGGCGCACAGGCTTAGCTCCCTTGCGGCATGTGGAATCTTCTCGGACCAGGGATCAAACCCATGTCCCCTGCAGTGCATAGAGGATTCTTAACCAATGGACCACCAGGGAAGCCTGATATAATTTGTACCTGAAAATGCCTATGTTGGGAACCCATGATCAATATTTCTTTCCTGGTAGGCATACCAGAGCAAGCCTAGGGACCAGAGGTCCAGCCAGGGAATGGGCCACACCAACACAGCAAGGTAAGGGCAGGAGAGAAGTCTCCGGCGTTTCTAGGCCGAAGGGGCCATGAAGGAACAAAGACAGGGGAAGTCTCGAAAATGAGCTGCTCGGGGCCTAGCACATTCCCTGCTGGGGAAAGATAGGGTGGGAAAGAGGAAACAGATGAGAGGGGCCATCAGTGAGACAAGGGGGATTCCAGACATTCCACAGAAAAGGGGCTAGAAGGCATGAAACAGCAAGGCACTCAAGGAGATCCCAGTGTGCTCTGAGATTCCGGGGGTGGGGGACAGGGAGCAGACAGGAGGCTAGAGAGACAGGCAGTGTCATGCTGAGGAGGTGGAACTCGGTCCTGCAGGCAAGAGGAGTGGTCCCCCAACCCAACACAAAGGAAGCAACCGTCCTCCATTTGTCCGTCTGCTTATCAACAGGCGGCCACTTGATTGGGTAACGATCTGAGATCTTTGTAGCAGTAAAACTCAGTGCTTGGATGCCCCAGGCAAAGGGCTGCCACAGATGCTGGCCTCAGCAGAAGCACAGATCTGTTCCAGGCACAGGTGGACACTCTTCTGGTCCAAGCTCTTAGAGGTAGGGATTGTGCTGGGCAGCCTGTCCCCAGCAGGCAGCTTGGCCCAGACTCTGGGAGCAGCACTGTCAACAGGCCCAGAAGGTGGAGGTGGGGGAGGCGCACGGGGAGAGGTAAGAAGATTCACTGCCCGCCCCCCGCCCCAGGTCCGCAGCCTTCAGTTTTCACTAGGGACCCCAAGAATCTAAGCCATTTGCTCTGAATGTGGTTAGAGGGCAAGGAGACGCCAGACGACAATCCTGAGGGTAATGGCAACCAAGAGTGCCAGAGTTTGAGAGAGGAGAGTCCCACTTCCCTCCCCACAACCCACTCACTGTAAAATCAGCGCTCTGAGATAAGGGTTTCCCGAGAAACAGACTGGAATGGATGTCTGTGTGCGGGGAAGCAGGCTTGGGCAGTTGGGCTCTGTATGACTCAGATTCAAAAAACAGACTGCAACCAGGCCCGTGCAGAACTCTGGAACTCTGGAGCTGAACCATCAGAGCTGTCCCAAATGGAGGCAAGGGGCCAGCCCTCTGTACCCCATCATGGATGGGGGGTTACTTTGAGAGAGGAAGCTCCCTGGGCCTGAAGGCAATTCCTGCAGTGGGACTGGACTGTAATCAGCCATCACCCATGGCTGCTGGGATGTGGGAGTGAGCTCTGCCATAAGTCTAGGCAACACAATCTTTTTGATGCATCTCAACCTTTGCAAATTGTTCCCTCAAGAATTTCGCTTAAACCAGATCATCCCAATGATCTCAGAATGAGATGACACGTAAGCTCACAGGGGAAAAGCACTTGTCTGTTATTTTTATGTCACTCATAACTGAGCTGATAGAATCTAATGCTCTCTTTCCTGGTTTTAGATTCTTTTTAAGAACACATCATTTCACTTCAAAGAACCCATCAAAGAGCTGCTCTGTGAATTTTTTCATTTATCCCTCATCATTCTCAAGTTTCTAGTTCACATGTTTGAAAAAAAAAAGTCTATTTTTTGATCTGTAGACTCAAGCCACCTCATCTGAGCAGATATTTGCATTACGTTGGGGTGAGGTCTGGGTAATCGAGTGGCTAAAATTTTATAGTGGCGGAAAAAATAAAACATGAAAAATGCTTGTCGTATTTTAAAGAACATAAAAATCCATCCAAAATATTTTTATATTTATAACATGATTTCCCCTCCCCTATACATGAACAATGCATGTTTACTGGAAAAAAAAAAAAACTGGGAAGAAAAAATTAGGTTAATTATTATCCCATTATTCACAGGGAAGGGACCCACCATCAACAAGCATATGCATAGCTTTTTCTTTCCTCCACGTATTTCATTCCTAATAATTAACTGAAGTCATATTGTTAAAATTCCATTGACAGAGGAGCCTGGCAGGCTACATTACATAGGGTCGCACAGAATCAGACACAACTGAGTACAACAGCAACAAATATTGTTTAGTAACCTGTTTTTTTTTCCCCCATTGCAAATGTTCTTTCAATCAGTAATTTACTCACAGCAAGTGCTTGCTGTTTTTAAAGGCCAAAAGAGCTAAATGAACTCCACCTACACATCCCAAGGTTGTATGTTTAGGATGATGGATATTTAAATTATTTGCAATTCTTCATCAGTATAAGTGAGTGTTAGTTGCTCAGTCATGTCTGACTCTTGGGGATCCCATTGCCTGTGGGATTCTTCAGGCAAGAACACTGGCATCAGTATAAATAATGCTGCAATTAACATCACTGGGGCCAAATACTAATTGGTTCTTAACCCCAAATCCCAGTGCCGACATTCACATACCATTTTCTTGGCTGCACTAGGTCTTCACTGCTGCCTGAGGGCTTCCTCTCGTTGCAGCGAGCAGGGGCTATTCTTAGTTGTGGCGCTCGGGCTCCTCATTGCCGTGGCTTCTCTGGTTATAGACACGTGGGCCCTGTAGTTGTCGTGTATGGGCTTAGTTGCCCTGCACCACGTGGGATCTTAGTTCCCTGACCAGGGATTAAACCTGTGTCCTCTGCATCGGTAGGTGGATTCTTAACCACTGGACCATCAAGGAGGTCCTACACTCATATAACTTCATTGAACTTGCATCTGACGAATCTAAATAACGGGTTCCTGGTACCTGCAGCCTAGTGCCCAGCTCCATCTCAGCCTCAGCAACCCAGAGAGACAGACCAGCCTTTTCTCTTTGTTGCTGTTTGAGGGCAAGATCTGTGTCTGCAAACTCAGGAAGAGCTGAGGAGCCAAACCACCCCAGGCCAGGGTCTCCCCACGTGCTATTCGCTGTACCCTGAGGCACCTGCATACACAAATGAACCCCAGCTTTCCCCAGGCATCCCACCTGACTTTTGACCTACTTTAAGCCAAGCAGCACTAACGTAGTTCCGATTCAAAAAATTTGTATTGTAGATTACAGATCTCCTAAGCTTGCATTATCTATTTTCAGCTTTTGGAGATAGTCTTTACCCTTACGTCAAAGCAGTACTCCTTTATCATCAGCACCATCAGTAATATGTACACTTTTTTCCTAAGCAGTGGGAAAGTATCGTCACACCGAACCCTCCTAACTATTCTGAGAGAAATTACTTACTACCCCCAGGACATGCTTTTGAACTGTGGTGTTGGAGAATACTCTTGAGAGTCCCTTGGACTGCAAGGAGATTCAACCAGTCTATTCTAAAGGAGATCAGTCCTGGGTGTTCACTGGAAAGACTGATGTTGAAGTTGAAACTCCAATACTTTGGCCACCTGATGCAAAGAGCTGACTCATTTGAAAAGACCCTGATGCTGGGAAAGGTTGAGGGCAGGAGGGGAAGGGGACAAAAGAGGATGAGATGGTTGGATGGCATCACCGCCTCAATGGACATGGCTTTGGGTGAACTCCGGGAGTTGGTGATGGACAGGGAGGTCTGGCGTGCTGCGGTTCATGGGGTCGCAAAGAGTCGGACACGACTGAGCGACTGAACTGAACCAGGACATAAGCCAGGAAGATCCCCTGGAGAAGAGAATGGCTACCCACTCCAGTATCCTTGCCTGGAGAATCCCATGGACAGAGGAGTCTAGCAGGTTACAGTCCAAGGGGTCACAAAGAGTTGGACATAACTGAGTGACTAACACTTTCAGGACGTAAGTATTGCATTAGCTAAAAAGTTTGTTCACATTTTGACCAATCCAATGGTATAATACACAC
Organism: Neotragus pygmaeus; assembly: GCA_006410875.1. NCBI lineage: Eukaryota > Metazoa > Chordata > Mammalia > Artiodactyla > Bovidae > Neotragus > Neotragus pygmaeus. The sequence goes on along the minus strand of SJYV01016505.1, from coordinate 861,470 downwards.
CAAGTGCAGCATGCTTTCATGGGCTACAGTGAGGTACATATGTGCTATGACCTTACATTATGATTTCTATTAGTTTCATCCATGAAAGACAGAATTAGAGGTGAAAGTGATCTCAGAGAAAATCAGTCAGTGCAAATCAAGGATTCAGTCCATTATCTCTGGTATATTTGACCAGAATAAAACAAAACAAAAAAGACAAGGGATATAATGTCCGCAGCACTAACTAAAGGAGTGATGAGAATCAGTTCAGTCAAAGCTTGTCTCATTTTGTAAACTGACATCAGAGGATTATTACAACTGGAATCACAGAAGCCTGTGTGGATCACAACAAACTGTGGAAAATTCTTCAAGAAATGGGAATACCAGACCGCCTTACCTGTCTCCTGAGAAATCTGTATGCAGGACAAAAAGCAACAGTTAGAATCGGACATGGAACAACAGACTGGTTCAAATTTGGGAAAGGAGTACATTGCATATTGTCTGTATATTGTCACCATGCTTATTTAATGCTTATTTATATGCAGAATACTATATACTGTAATCCTGTTTATTTAACTTATATGCAGAATACATCATCCGAAATGCCATGATGACTCATAACCTGGGATCAGTTCTGCTGGGAGAAATATCAACAACCTCAGATATACAGATAATACCACTCTAAAGGCAGAAAGGGAAGAGGAACTAAAGAGCCTCTTGATGAAGGTGAAAGAGGACAGTGAAAAAGCTGACGTAAAACTCAACATTCAGAAAACTAAGGTCATGGCATCTGGTCCCACCACCTCAAGGTAAAATAAAAAGTGGAAACGGTAGCAGATTTTATTTTCTTGGCTCCAAAACCACTGCAATGGTGACTCTAGCCCTGAAATTAAAAGACGTTTACTCCTTGGGAAAAAAGCTATGACAAATCTAGACAGAGTATTAAAATGCAAAGACATCACTTTGCCAGCAAAGATCCACATAGTCAAAGCTATGGTTTTTCCAGTAGTTATGTACGAATATGCGAGTTGGACCATAAAGAAGGCTCAGCACCAAAGAACTAATGCTTTCAAATTGTGGTGTCAGAGAAGACTCTTGAGAGTCCCTTGACTGTTAGGTCAAACCAGTCAATCCTAAAGGAAATCAACCCTGAATATTCACTGGAAGGACTGATGCTGAAGCTGAAGCTCCAATACTATAGCCACCTGATGTGAAGAGCCAACTCACTGGAAAAGTCCCTAATTCTGGAAAAGATTGAAGGCAGGAAGAGAAAGAGTGACAGACNCCTCCCACCTCCTATGAGTTCCTGTGGGCTCTATCATCTGCCTAAACTGAATACATAAGATTAAAGACTCAGATCAAAGGTCCCACACATCCATACTTTCAACATCTGCCAGCCAGAAGAAATCCCTCTCCTAAACTCCTTGGCTGCAGAAGCTGCTAGTTAAATATCTTGGTATCCTTTTCACAGAACCAAATCCAGAGCATGGCACACAGCAGGGGATCCATAAAGCTGTGCAATCCACCTCAAGAGTTTTTCACACAGGTCCTAGCCCCTGAAAGAGAAACTGCATAATGGTGGTTCTCAAACTTGAGAGTGGATCAGAATCTCCTAGAGGGCTTCTTAATCCACAGAATGATGAAACCCACTCACTGAGATTCTCGGTCAGTAGGTCAAGGATGAAGCTGGAGAATTTGCATTCTAGCATGTCCTTGTGTAATGCTGATGCTGCTGGTCTGGGAGCTGAACTTTGAGCATCTTTTTCACAGAGGAAGGTCATGGACCAGGAGAACTATCTCCAGGGAGGATCCAAACCCAGGCTACAGTGGTTAGTTCAGAACCTCTGTTTGTTCAGCAGCCAGAGCTGCCAGGGTTGAGTGACTGGCTCTCTCTAGCTCAATTCACAAAAGATTTCCTGATAAATGCCTACTATGCAATTACATCAAGCTTGTAATTGGACCTGGGTCAACACATTTTTCCACGGGGCCACTTTATGTGGAAGCCATGTCCTGTGAAGGGCCATTGCCAGCCTGTGGCATCCACACATGGTGGCAAAGGTGTTAGGGCTGGAGACTGGACAAGCCCCAGATCCCTGGCTACTCTCCCACCAGGCCATGCAACGGTCCCTCCTCTGTGGACACAGTCTTCCTTCTGGTTTGTGGAGAGCACTCAGTAAGTCATGTGTTCCTTCCTAGTTCATCTCAGGCACACCCCATCCTTCTCAACTGGGTTTACAGAACTGCCTCTTAGTGATACAGAAAGCAAAGATTTTAAAATAATCCCTTCGTTCATCCTTTTCACATTCCATAAGTATTCAGTAAACCAGTCAGTCCTAAAGGAAATCAACCCTGAATATTCACTGGAAGGACTGATGCTGAAGCTGAAGCTNGAAAGCAAAGATTTTAAAATAATCCCTTCGTTCATCCTTTTCACATTCCATAAGTATTCAGTAAACCAGTCAGTCCTAAAGGAAATCAACCCTGAATATTCACTGGAAGGACTGATGCTGAAGCTGAAGCTCCAATACTTTGGCCACCTGATGCAAAGAACCAACTCACTGAAAAAGACTCTGATGCTAGAAAAGTTTGAAGGCAAGAGGGGAAGGGGGTGGCAGAGGATGAGATGGTTAGATAGCATCATTGATTCAACAGACATGAATCTGAGGAAACGGTGGAAGATAGTGAAAGGCAGGCGAGTCTGGCGTGCTGAAGTCCACGGGGTTGCAAAGAGTAGGATATGACTTAATGGCTAAACAACAAGTGTCTACTTATGTGGCAGGCCCTGTTTTGGGCTCTTGGAAATAGTAGTGAACAAAGCAAAGATCTTTACCCTCTGGGAATTTATATTAAGGTGAGAGAAGACAGAAAATAAATAAGGAGAATGCAGTGTGTTAGGTGGTAACAGGTGCCTGGGAGGCATAAAGCCTGGAAGGGGACAAGGAGTGTCTTGTTTCAGAGCTGTCTTTGGAACTGAAGTTCTCAATGTGGTCTCTGAATCACTGCATGACCTTGGGCAAGTCTCTTAACTCAGAGCCCTGCTCCTCACTTGCAAGTTGGAGAGTCCGTGTTGTGAAGATGAACAGAGATCGTTGTGTAAATGATGGTCACAAAGGAAGGGTTCCACGTATTTTTGTTTATCCCATAAGTAAATTCACAATAAATTCCTTCTTCCCTTTCCAGAGTGTGAGTGAGATGAATTTTAGTGAGATGAATTCATCTATCAGATGTTTGTTTTAATCTTTTAACATTTTTTCAAATTTTTATTTATTTATTTGGCCTCATGTGGTCTTAGTTGCAGCTGCAGGATCTTCACTGGGGCATTCAAACTCTTAATCGTGGCATGAGGGATTTAGTTCCCTGACCTGGGATCAAACGCAGGACTCCTGCATTGGGAGCATAGAGTCGTAGCCTCTGGACCACAAGGGAAGTCCCCATCTATCAGGTGTTGATTCTTAGGTTTGGCTTTGGCTCTTAAAACTTTTAATGTGACACCCTCAATACAAAAAGTCCTCCTACCCCTCTGCCACAGGACGCTCTGTTGGCAGCACTCTCCGTTTCCCCAGCTCGGACTCCCCTACCTACATCTCAACACCCCAGCAGCCATGCAAGCACATTCATGAATAGACCAACAAACAAGAAAAACCAAGTCTTTATTCACGTGGAACAAATGTGAGAATGAAGACCACTAATTAACAAGTCAACAAATATATCGCCAAAATAAATTTGCAGAATGATAAGTGCTATGAAGGGGGAAGAAAGCAAATAGTGATAGCAAGTTCCCAGGGGATGAAGTGGCCAAAGTAGTACTATCTGAAGGATCATTGAACTGAGATCTAAACGAAGAAAAGGAACCAGCCAGCTGGAGCTCTCAGAAAGGGGCATGCTGGGCAATGGGAACACCATGTGCAAAGGCGCTGAGGAAGGAACACACTGGCACACTCCAGGAACAGAATGAAGGCCAGTGTGGCTACCGCATGGTGTGAGAGCAAAACAGGGGCTAAAAATGACGTGGGAATGCTGGAGAGAGGTCAGATAAAGTAAGACAGGGGCAGGAAGTTTGGGTTTTTCTCTAAGTCTTTGTTAGTCCTAGTGTCCAAGAGTACTGCATCGCCTGGGAGCTTGTTAGCAATGCAGCCTCCCCACCCCAGATCAACTGAATTACAACCTGGATTTTAGCTAAGAGCCCCACGTGAGTTGAATGGATTTTAAAGTTTTGGAAGCACAGCTCTCTAAGTACGTGGAAGGAAAACCACATTCCTTGAGAGATGTTTTAAGAGCTTCCTCTGGGGGTGGAACTCCCCTGGTGGTCCAGTAGCTAAGACTCCGTGCTCCCAATTCAGAGGGTCTGGGTTCGATCCTTGGTCAGGGAACTACATCCCACATGCAGCAGCTAAAGATCCCACACACTGAAACTAAGACCCAGTGCAGCCTGATAAATATTTTTTCTAAAGAAAAGGCTCCTCTGGGGAGTTCCCTGGTTGCCTAGTGGTTAGGATTCTGGGCTTTCACTGCTGTGGCCTGGATCCAATCCCTGGTCCCGGAACTGAGATCCCAGAAGCCCGAGGCAGGGCCAAATAAAATTAAAATTCCTGTGGCCACCACACGGAGAGTGGATGCTCCAGAGGCAGGGGCAGAAGCAGAGATGCTGAGTTTGAGACTGCTGCAACAGTCCAGACAAGGTGTGGGAGCAGGAGTAGGCAGGGAGAGGAGGAGACAGAGCAAACACAGGGGATGGAGGACACGTTTTGGGGACAAAGTCAACAGGGCAAGCTGATGAGTTCAGTGTTAAAGGAGGAAAGAAATGATTCCTTCCATCCTTTGCTCTTCCAAAGACATTTTGGGGCAATATGGGAGGAACCATCGAGCCCTACCTTAGAGTCACATGTGGCCACAGCCTCTTTGCCACGCCCACCAACCTCCCTTTCCCACCTCCACCCCCAACTCAGGACTCCATAATATTGTCTTAGAACCTAGGACAGTTCAGGGAAAACTTTGGCTTCCTGGATTTCAGCTGCAGTTACGTTGTCCAGGAAATTCATGGAGCTGCCCTGGAGAGGTGAACTCTGTTATTACACACTCTCGTGCTCGTTCAACCACACATTCATTCATTCATTCATTCAGCAAATGTCTACTGAGCCCCCAGTATGTGTTCAGGGCTCTGCCAGACTCTGGGAATAGAGCAATAAACGGTATATCCCTTTATCACTTATAAAAGGACTTTGATTTGAGCTCAAAGTCACCTGTGTTGTCTTCCTGAGGCCCATCCCTTGGGCCTCTGATGACCTCAGAGGGAAATATGAATTCCTGAAAGAAGGCTTATGAGGTCCTTCATTTCCAGGGCCTATATTTCTCTTCAAGGCCTCTATTACCCAAGACTTTTTTAACTCAATATCTCGATATAAGGATATAATGAAAATAAAATTATCTTTCCAGAAAAGTCCTACATGTCTAGTCACAAGAAGCCCCATCCCAATATGCATTGTGATATAACTTCAGGAGGTTTGTAAGTTCCTTTAAGCATAGCCTTGAGCTCTGGGGCTGTAGGCAAGGCTAGGAGCCCCACTCAACTGCTGATCTTCACTGCCTTTACGCAAGTCTTGGGTCACGCCGTATAGTGTCTTGTCACCATGCCTTTGCTCTAGCTGTCATTTCTGCCCACAGTCCTTTCTCTCCAACACCCCACGTGCGTTTCTTTTTTCATCGCGTTCATGTAGGATCTTCCCTTATGGCATGCAGGCTTAGTTGCTCTGTGGTATGTAGGATGTTAGTTCCCTGATGAGGGATTGAACCTGTGTCCCCTGCATTGCAAGGTGGACTTTAAATCATTGGACCACCAGAGAAGCCCCATCCCACAATGCATTTCTATCCATCCAGTAGCTCTAGTTCACATGCCCCTCCACCCACCCTCTTTCCCACAATAAAAGCAATGGCTAACTTCCATATTCCATAGAACTTTGCATAGATCACTTATCTTTGGTTCTCTCCCTGCCTGTTTGCCTGACTAGATAGTGAGTCTTCTTGGATTCAAATAGACTCCGTATGACCTTGTGCAAGTTTTTCACCTCTCTGAGCTTTTATTTCCTCCTCTGCAAAAATGAGGATAAATAGTCTCTCCCTCCAGGATGGCTGAGAAGGGTAGAGGAAATAAAGCAGATAGATCTGATATACAGCAGTGCTTAATGTGTGTTTGAATGAACAAAGGATGGATTGCATTTTACAGGTGAAGAAACCAGGGCCTCTCTTCATGGACACTGAGCCCTGTGGCCTTAAGTGTTCGTTCTAGGAGACATCACCACCACCTACGCCATACGGTCAGAACCAGCTCTGGGGCAGGTCACGAGAAGGAGCCATGTTGACAAGTGGCCTTCTCAGCCTGAAACAGAAGACACACAAATTGTCACAGGCTTTTCAGGCCAAATGGCAGGAGAGGACTATTCTTGGAGATGCAGGGAGAAACTAGTCCAAGGAAGGCCAGGAGGTGATGAGGGTACCCTCCTTGCTCCCAGTGACCTCGTCCAAACCATTTGTCCTCTTCAGCTTCCAAGTTCTTGCTTGTCCTTCTGAAGCCACTGGAGTCCACCATGTGCTCCCCAAGTTTGTGGCTTCTTATACCAAAATCTCCCCATCACATCAAGTCTTCTGTTGTGACATTCCTCTTCACATCTGCTGTTGTTTAGTCACAAAGTAGTATCTGACTCTTGGCAACTTCATGGACTATATAGCCGGCCAGATTCCTCTGTCTGTGGGATTTCCCAGGCAACAATATTGGAGTAGGTTGTCATTCCCTTCTTCAGGGAATCTTTCCAACCCAGAGATTGAGCCCATGTCTCCTGCCTTGGCTGGCGGATTCCTTTCTGCTGAGCCACTTAGGAAGCCCTCTCCACCTCTGTGCTACATCAAAACCCCATCCATTTCCACTAACACCTGCTCATGGCCTACTTTCCCTTCTTACACCATGCGAATTCCATGCTCCACCATGACTATCACTGCCCCGTGAATCCCCTCCATAAACCACCCTTCTCTCCCCACCATCTGCACCTGGCCGGATCCAAGCCCTTGTGAAACCCTGCCCTCCACCTTCTCCAAGCCTGTGCCCAAGCAGCTGGGTGCTGGGGGAAAGCACACAGCCTTGCTGATGGCTGCTGTTTAAATTCATGACCACAAACCTCAAATTGGCACTCTTCGTGCCTGGCAAGCCTACCAACCTTTCCTAGAAAGTTCATTTTCCTGTTCTCAGGGATGGCTGTTCTATACTTTCCTCTGTCTCCCCAAACGCCCCTGCACCCCTCAGCAGATGTCCTTGGTGCACCCTTCCTTGAGAAACTAGAAGCTGTCAGACCAAATCCGCCCGTNACTGCCCCGTGAATCCCCTCCATAAACCACCCTTCTCTCCCCACCATCTGCACCTGGCCGGATCCAAGCCCTTGTGAAACCCTGCCCTCCACCTTCTCCAAGCCTGTGCCCAAGCAGCTGGGTGCTGGGGGAAAGCACACAGCCTTGCTGATGGCTGCTGTTTAAATTCATGACCACAAACCTCAAATTGGCACTCTTCGTGCCTGGCAAGCCTACCAACCTTTCCTAGAAAGTTCATTTTCCTGTTCTCAGGGATGGCTGTTCTATACTTTCCTCTGTCTCCCCAAACGCCCCTGCACCCCTCAGCAGATGTCCTTGGTGCACCCTTCCTTGAGAAACTAGAAGCTGTCAGACCAAATCCGCCCGTCCTCCTGCCCGTGCCTCTGCTCCCTGCCTCTCCTCCTGCAGCCAGCCCCCCAAGGCACCACCTCCTGCTCGGACTCTGGAGCCATCCCCTCCAGCAGGCCTGGGGCCTCCACTTCAGGAAGTATCCTGCTTCTCTCAGCATCAGCACCTTCTCCCTTTCTGCCTTATCGTTCTCTTTTGCGCACACACACACACGTTCTAATAACTTCCTTCAGGAAAGAGAGAGAGGGAAGGAAGGAAGGAGGAAAGGAAGAGAGGGAGGGAAGAAGGAAGAAAAAGAGGAAGGCAGGAGGGAGGGAGGGGAAGCACACCACTGCATCAGTTAAGGTGCTAGCAGGGAAACAGAATTCGCGTAGAGGATTCAACTGACATCAAAGAAAGGGCTACTTACAAAGTCAAAGGAAGAATCAAGGATATTGGGCACCCAGAGACAAGCCAAGCTCAGTGGGAGTGATAACTCCTACCTCAGAAAGAGCCCGAGGAAGAAATGGTGCTCTGAGGGCCAAGGAGGAGGGGCAGCCCAGAAGGACCTGCAGGCATAGAGCACACAGCTCCTGCCCCGAGACCAGATGTGGAAGCAGCAAGGGAGGAGTACGGGGCAGAACGTGGACCTCCCTTATCTCCAGCCTTCATTCGACTCTCCTGCCTTTGCCTTCCCTGGGCTGAAGCCGTCTGGTGCATGCTAACAGAAGAGTTCAGGTGATGCAGTGCAGAAGCGTCACCCACCCAGCCCCCAGCGCAGAACATGAGCAGAGAAGAGGTCTTGAAGGGAGACTGGCCAGCACACCTTCCCTCGACCCCACACTCCTTCCCGGCTTCTGCCCCATTTCTCTGACAACACTCACAGCAAAACTTCTTGGAGGAGTTATCTTCACCTCTCACGATTTCTCCCAACCACTAGTCCAGCTCTTGTCTCCATTGGACAGCCTGACAGCCTTTCCACGGGAATTCCTCTTCTCAAAGTCACAGCCCCTCAGGCACACTTACCACGCACTCCTCTGCTGAAACAACTCCCTTGGCTTCCTGGTCCCCGATGCCTCAGGTTTTCCTCCTCCCCTCGGCGACTCTTTCCTGGTCTTACTTGGAGGCCACCCTCGCCTTCTGCATTAGCTCCACCCAGAGCCCAGGCCCAGGCCTCTCCCTCTTCCCCATGTGGACCACCACCTTTGTGTCTGCTCTGTGGTTGACCAGATGCACGGGGCCTTCTTGTCCTTCAGTTCTCAGCTCGGATGCTGCCTCCCCAGAGAGGCTGTCTTTGACCAAACTCAGCAGAGCAACCACTCCCTGCCCCGTCACTGTGTCGTGCTGCCTTATTTGCTTCCTTCATCAACTTTATCACTGTTTGTCCACCTGGTTGGTTTAGGGGTCTGTTTCCTTGTTTATGGACTTCCCTGGTGGCTTGGAGGTTAAAGTGTCTGCCTGGAATGCAGGAGACCAGGGTTCGATCCCTGGGTCAGGAAGATCCCCTGGAGAAGGAAATGGCAACCCACTCCAGTACTCTTGCCTGGAGAATCCCATGGAGGGAGGAGTCTGGTAGGCTACAGTCCACAGAGTCACAAAGAGTCGGACACGACTGAGCGACTTCACTTTCACTTTCCTTGTTTCTACAGGCACTAGCTATCCAGAAGCCTTGCCCGTTGCTATATCCCTAGTACTTCATGCATGGTTGACAGTAGCAAAATAGGAGAGAAGGAGGCAGACCACACCTTTAAAAGAATGACATAGGACATGACAAACATTGGTTCGGTTCAGTTCAGTTCAGTGGCTCAGTCGTGTCCGACTCTTTGCCACCCCATGATTCGCAGCACGCCAGGCCTCCCTGTCCATCACCAACTCCCAGAGTTCACTCAGACTCACATCCATCGAGTTGATGATGCCATCCAGCCTTCTCATTCTCTGTCGTCCCCTTCTCCTCCTGCCCCCAATCCCTCCCAGCATCAGAGTTTTTTCCAATGAGTCAACTCTTCTCATGAGGTGGCCAAAGTACTGAAGTTTCAGCTTTAGCATCATTCCTTCCAAAGAAATCCCAGGGCTGATCTCCTTCAGAATGGACTGATTGGATCTCCTTGCAGTCCAAGGGACTCTCAAGATTCTTCTCCAACACCACAGTTCAAAAGCATCAATTCTTCGGTACTCAGCTTTCTTCACAGTCCAACTCTCANACTCTGGGAGATGGTGATGGACAGGAAGGCCTGGTGTGCTGCGAGTCATGGGGTCGCAAATAGTCGGACACGACTGAGTGACTGATCTGATCTGGTCTGATGTATACATCATTACACATCCACGAATTCAAAGAACTTTGGATCATGTAGTACTGAAACGTATTTACTTTAAAAAAAATCTGCATAGAAGTGTATCTGTGCAGTTTAAACCCATGTTGTTCAAGAGTCAACTGTACATTTTGACCAAGTTGGATTAATACCAGAAATGCAAGGACAGTTAAAGTCAATACAATCCATAAATGTATTTATCATGTTAATAGACTGAAAAAGAAAAACCTTACATATAATAACTTCAATAGATGCATAAAAAGCATTTGATAAAATTTAATATACAATCACGATTTAATAACAACAAAACCCTCTTACCAAACTAAGAATCAAAGAAACTTTGCTGATTTCCCTGATGGCATAGTGGTTAGGATTCCAGACTTTCACTGCCGTGGCCTGGATTCAATCACAGGTCAGGGAACATCCCACAAGCAGTGCAGCAGGGCCAGAAAAGAAAAACAAAAAACCTGTTTTTGTTTTTTAAAAAAGGAAACTTGCTTACCTTGAAAAAAATACTTATAAAGACTAAAGACCATGAGGAAACATAATTCTTAATGATAAAAGTATTCCCTGAAAATCAAGAAAAAGATAAATACACCCTCTGTTATGAACTGCATCCCCTCAAAATTTGTATGCTGAAGTCCTAACTCCCAGTGTTACAGCATTAGTGATAAGGCCTATAAGGATATAATAGAAGTTGAGATATTATAAGTGAAAAGGTGAAAGTGAAAGTCACTCAGTCATGTCCGACTCCTTGTGACCCCATGGACTATACAGTCCATGGAATTCTCCAGGCCAGAATACTGGAATGGGTAGACTATCCCTTCTCCAGGGGATCTACCCAACCCAGANATATTATAAGTGAAAAGGTGAAAGTGAAAGTCACTCAGTCATGTCCGACTCCTTGTGACCCCATGGACTATACAGTCCATGGAATTCTCCAGGCCAGAATACTGGAATGGGTAGACTATCCCTTCTCCAGGGGATCTACCCAACCCAGAGATTGAATCCAGGTCTCCCACATTGCAGGAGGATTCTTTACCAGCTGAGCCACAAGGGAAGCCCAAGAATTCTGGAGTGGGTAGACTATCCCTTCCTGAGGGGATCTTCTTGGATCTTCCTGACCCAAGAATCGAACTGGGCTCTCCTGTATTGCAGGCAGATTCTTTACCAGCTGAGCTACATAGGGCCCTCATCTGACAGACCTAATGCTTTCATAAAAGATGCAGAGACGCCAGCACTCACTCTCCCTTGTTATTCATAGAGACCTTGTGAGGACACAGCCAGAAGGTGGCCTGAACACCAGGAAAGGAGGCCTCACCAGAAGATAAGCCTGCTGGCACCCCTACCTGAGACCGCCAGCCTCCAAACCGGCAAGACAAAACTTCTATTGTTTAAGCCACTCAGTCTGCAGTGTTTAGTTATGGCAGCCCCAGGAGACTAGGACACTCTCAATAGTTGTTTCCGTTTGACTCTGAATCGCAGGCCTCAGCCAGATGGGTTAACAGAACACTGTGACTTCAGGATATGGATGTGAGCAATACAAAACCGTGCCATCCAGAAAACAAAACATCAATGACTTGGAAAAGCCAAGCCACAACCTGGGAGATGATATTAGCAACACATACATCTAACGAAGAATCAACACCAAGAATAAAGAACTCCTACAAATCAGTAAGAAAGTATACAATAGAAAAATGTGCAAAAGACATCAGCAGAGGTTTCAAGGGGAAAAGAATGGTGAATATAGAAAGATGATCTCAAAGAAATACAAATTAGACACCACTGAACACTCACTTGGAGAAGGCAATGGCACCCCACTCCAGTACTCTTGCCTGGAAAATCCCATGGACGGAGGAGCCTGGTAGGCTGCAGTCCATGCAGTCACTGAGTCAGACATGACTGAGCGACTTCACTTTCACTTTTTACTTTCATGCATTGGAGAAGGAAATGGCAACCCATTCCAGTGTTCTTGCCTGGAAAATCCCATGGACGGAGGAGCCTGGTGGGCTGCAGTCCATAGGGTCGCTAAGAGTCAGGCACGACTGAGTGACTTCACTGTCGCTTTTCACTTTCACGCATTGGGGAAGGAAATGGCAACCCACTCCAGTGTTCTTGCCTGGAGAATCCCAGGGACGGGGGAGCCTGGTGGGCTGCTGTCTATGGGGTCGCACAGAGTCGGACACTACTGAAGCGACTTGGCGGCAGCAGTAACTCACTAGTGTGTGCAATTTATCTCTGGACTCAGTCTTTCCCTGTTTCCTGGGTACAATACAGTTTTAGTGAGTGAAGTCGCTCAGTCCTGTCCGACTCTTTGTGACCCTGTGGTCAGTAGCCTACCAAGCTCCTCTGTCCATGGGATTCTCCAGGCAAGAATACTGGAGTGGGTTGCCATTTCCTTCTCCAGGGGATCTTCCCGACCCAGGGATCGAACCCAGGTCTCCCTCATTGGAGGCAGACGCTTTAACCTCTGAGCCACCAGGTGGCAATACAGTGTTAAGACACACATAAATGCATTTAGCTACTAGTCAATAAAGGCGCTGGAGCAATAGCTATACAGCGCTGGAGTGACTGTGAAGAGATACCCCACATCTAAGGGCAGAGAAGTTCCAGCAAGATGGTAGAAGAGGTGAAATCACCTTTAGAATCAAACCCCATACACACCAGAGATACTCAGAGAGCTCAAACAAATCTTGTGCACACCAGGACACAGAGACCCCACAGAGACTGAGAAAAAATTGTGTTTGAGTGTCTTCTGTGGAGGTATGGGTCAGCAGTGGACTGCAGCAGGGTCAGGGGCTCTGGGTGCAGACTTGGGTATGGCATAAGCCCTCTTGGAGGGGGTCACCATTAACCCCACCATTGAGCTGCCAGAACTTACACATGACTGGGGAAAAAGACTCTTGGAGTGCACAAACAGAACCTTGTACACACCAGGAAGCAGGAAAAAGGAGAAGTGACCCCACAAGAGACTGACCCAGACTTGCCTGTGAGTGTCCAGGAGTCTCTGGTAGAGGTGTGGGTTGGCAATGGCCTGCTGCAGGGTTGGGGGCACTGAGTGTAACAATGATACATGGGACCTTTTGAAGGAGGTCACCATTACCTTCATTACCTCCATCATAGTTTGGCCCCAGGTAAATAACAGTTCCAAAGAATAGCAAGGAGAGATAGAAAGCCTTCCTCAATGATCAGTGCAAAGAGATAGAGGAAGACAGTACAATGGGAAAGACTAGAGATCTCTTCAAGAAAATCAGAGATACCAAGGAAACATTTCTTTGTTGCGCTCATCTCACATGCTAGTAAAGTGATGTTCAAAATTCTCTAAGCCAGGCTTCAGCAATACATGAACCGTGAACTTCCAGATGTTCAAGCTGAATTTAGAAAAGGCAGAGGTACCAGAGATCAAATTCCCAAGNGTATCTCTCCTTTTTGATTCCACATATAAGTGATATCATATGATATTTGTCTCTCTCAATCTGATTTTCTTCATTTACTATGATAATTCATGTTGCTGCATGGTCCATTCATGTTGCTGCAATTGGCATTGTTTCATTCTTTTTAATGACTGAGTACTATTTCATTCTGTATATGTACCACAGCTTCTTTGTCCATTCATCTGTCTGTGGACATTCAGGTTGCTTCTGGTTCTTGGGTATTGTGAATAGTGCTGCAGTGAACATTGGGGTGCATGTATTCTTTTGAACCACGTTTTTCTCTGACTGTATGCCCAGGAGTGGGGTTGCTGAATCATACATGTGTTCTGGTTGTAGTTTCTTAAGGAACCTCCACACTGTTCTCTATAGTGGCTGTACCAACTTACATTCCCAGCAACAGTGTAGAAGGCTTCCTCTTTCTCCACTTGCTCACCAACATTTATCGTTTGTAGACTTTAATGATGGCCACTCTGACTGGTGTGAGGTGATATCTGATTGTACATTTGATTTGCATTTCCCTAATAATTAGTGACAATATACAGCCTTGACGTACTCCTTTTCCTATTTGGAACCAGTCTGTTGTTCCATGTCCAGTNAGAAGAGTTGACTCATTGGAAAAGACTCTGATGCTGGGAGGGATTGGGGGCAGGAGGAGAAGCGGGGCGACAGAGGATGAGATGCCTGGATGGCATCACTGACACAATGGACGCAAGTCTGAGTGAACTCCTGGAGTCAGTGATGAACATGGAGGCCTGGAGTGCTGTGATTCATGGGGTCGTGAAGAGTTGGACATGACTGAGCGACTGAACTGAACTGAACTGAACTCTGCATCGAAGTTAAATAAGCAGGGTGACGTACTCCTTTTCCTATTTGGAACCAGTCTGTTGTTCCATGTCCAGTTCTAACTGTTTCTTCCTGATTTGCATATAGGTTTCTCAAGAGGCAGGTCAGGTGGTCTGGTATTCCCATCTCTTTCAGAATTTTCCACAGTTTGTTGTGATCCACACAGTCAAAGGCTTTGGCATAGTCAATAAAGCAGAAATAGATGTTTTTCTGGAACTCTCTTGCTTTTTCCATGATCCAGCAGATGTTGGCAATTTGATCTCTGGTTCCTCTGCCTTTTCTAAAACCAGCTTGAACATCNTGTATGGCAAACCCAATGGAGTATTGTAAAGTTAAATTTAAAAATAAATAAATTAAAAAAAAAAAAAAAAAGAGTTCAAATAAATGTTAAGCTTTTAAATTACCCTACCCATTCCTAGTCCCTCTTCCCTCTGTGACCAAAAGTGAACTAGTCCCAGGAGAGCCTCAATAGATAACAATAGCATCTTATTTTATTTTGAATGTTTCTGTCCCTGCATTTTCAGCCCATTCCAGGCCACCTAAATCCTTGCTGCTATTTCATAATAAGAGAGTCTGTTGATTGTTCAAATGTCTTTGATAAAGGGCTGGTGTAATTTGGACAAGTGAGCTGAGTCTCACCCTAACTCATCTGAACTTACAGCTGCTGTTCTCTTTATTGCAAAACACCGACCCCTGGAGAAGTGGGTAGGAGAATATTCAAGCCTGGTTACCCTAGGGGTTAAATAAGCAGAGTGACAGTATACAGCCTTGACGTACTCTTTTTCCTATTTGGAACCAGTCTGTTGCTCCATGTCCAGTTCNTGAAGTAATGGGATCAGATGCCATGATCTTCGTTTTCTGAATGTTGAGCTTTAAGCCAACTTTTTCACTCTCCTCTTTCACTTTCATCAAGAGGCTCTTTAGTTCCTCTTCACTTTATGCCATAAGGGTGCTGTCATCTGCATATCTGAGGTTATTGATATTTCTCCTGGCAATCTTGATTCCAGCTTGTGCTTCTTCCAGCCCAGCATTTCTCATGATGTACTCTGCATAGAAGTTAAATAAGCAGAGTGACAGTATACAGCCTTGACGTACTCTTTTTCCTATTTGGAACCAGTCTGTTGTTCCATGTCCAGTTCTAACTGTTGCTTCCTGACCTGCATATAGGTTTCTCAAGAGGCAGGTCAGGTGGTCTGGTATTCCCATCTCTTTCAGAATTTTCCACAGTTTATTGTGATCCACACAGAAACATTGGTTAGAACTTAAGAAATCAACCCTGAATATTCATTGGAAGGACTGATGCTAAGCTCCAGTACTTTGGCCACCTGATGCGAAGAGCCAACTCATTAGAAAAAGATCATGATGCTGGGGAAGATTGACGGAAGGAGAAGGGGGTGACAGAGAATGAAGTAGTTGGACAGCATCATCAATTCAATGGAAACTCAAGTAGGTGGTGAAGGACAGGGAAGCCTGGCCAGATGCAGTCCATAGGATTGCAAAGAGTCGGACACGACTGAGCAATCAATCAACAACAAATCCAAGATGGTGGATGATTGGACCTTGAGCCTCATTATACACTCATGGTAATGTATTAGCATCTAAATGCCACACCCGCCAGTGTCATGACAGTTCTGAGGCCAACCATAAAAGGCCAGAAAGTGGCCCAATTCCTGGAAATCTCTGCCACTTCTCAAAATAGTTGGAATAATCCTCCCGCTCATTTCACAGGCTTGTGAAATTCCAAACCCATAAAAACTAACCACCCTGACTTTTGGGGCCACCTAAGATGGCCCACACTCCATGGAGTGTGTTTCTCTCTAAATAAATCCATTTCTCACCTGTCACTTTGTCTCCCACTGCATTCTTTCTGCAATAAGACATCAATAACCTGAGTTTCATTAAATGCCAAAACCAGATGTGTGATCTCAGTTAAAAGACTACAGGGTTCAAGTTCCAATCTGAGTTGCATGGTTTCCACAGGCACTAAATAAATAGCTGTTGAATGAATGATCAGGAACCTGTTTTACTATTGTAATACTAAATTTCTTGATAGGCACGTAAATATTCTCCTGGGTCTTTTAAAAGAAACCTCCTTTGCTCTTAACTTTATAGTCACATGCATTCCCAGGTGGCCCTAGTAGTAAAGAACCCACCTGCCAATGCAAGAGGCACAACAGACTCGGGTTCAACTCCTGGTCAGGAAGATCCCCTGGAGAAGGGAATGGCTACCCACTCCAGCATTCTTCCCTGGCGAATCCCATGGACAGAGGAGCCTGGCGGACTACAGTCCCCGGGGTCGCAAAGAGTGGGACACGACTGAAGTGACTTAACATGCACGCAAGCATGCCTCCTCTACCTCCTCTAACATCACATATACATGTGAAAGTAACCTGAGCAGAGAATCTGGCCATATGGATTTGGAAGTAAATGAGGTCCCGTGTTAATATCAGATAATCCTGTAAAGTGAAGGCTCAGGATGAGAACATCTCTCCCTCTTTGGTTCTAGCCTAGGAGGCAGCACAGGGAGAGTCAAGGGCCGTTGCTGTGGAATAAGGCAGACCGGGTTTAAATTCCATTTCTAATCCTCATTCCCAATGTGCCCTCGACCAAGCCACTTTCTCTCTCTGAGTCTCAATGTTCTCCTGCATAAATTGCCCGGGTAAGGCTGTCAAGAGGGATTAAGGGGACAAGACACAGAAAGCCCTCAACCTGTGAGCCTGGCACAGGACACTAATTAACATCAATCATTTCCAGAATTAGGATGGGATTCTTTTAATTCCAGAAGCTTCTCCGTGATCACAGTTGCAAAAGGGAGTGATGAACACGGTTAGGGAGTTGGAGTTAAGGTTGAGTTGTTTCTGGAAGGTTGTTTGGAAGGGAGTGGGAAATGACGAGAAATGTAAATTACTGTACTATCCTATCCAGGGTCAAAGCACTGAAAAGATGGCAGTGCCCATTCCCACAACCATGAGTCAAAATCAAAACAAAAATCAGGAACTTACTTACCTGGTGGTCCAATGGTTAAGAATCCACTTGCCAATGCAGGGAACACTGGTTCGATCCCTGGTCCGGAAGGATTCTATGTGCCAAGGAGAAACTAACTCATGTGCCACAACTACTGTGCACTCTGCAGCCTGTGAGCTGCAGCTACTGAAGCCTGCGAGCCTAGAGAGCTTGTGCCACAAAAAGAGAAGCCAGAACAATGAGAAGCCTGCACATGCTCACCACCTGAGCAAGGGGAGAGCTCTCCCTTGCTCACCACTGCTAGAGAAAGCCCATGCACAGCGACAAAGACCTAGCGCAGCCAAAAATAAAATTAATTAACTAAATTTAAAAATATAAAGACCATGAATCACTAAATCTGAATATATGCTAAAATGAAAACAGCTTCTTTTGAGATTTTCTGATTGCATAACCCTAGATACATTCATTGAAGACTGCATGACTAGATACATTCACTGAAGACAAGCTTTTTATTTATTTATTTACCCTTCTGTGTTCACTACCTCCAGGTCACCCAGCACCCGTTGGATTCCAGGTTCAAAAATTCCTAGGATCTGAGTGCCAGGAGCTATTTCCCCCACCTGTAATATAATTAATGATAACACATTGCGTTTCTACTGTCCCATCATTCTGAATCTTCAGGATTCTTTGATGTATACTAATTTGCTTAAACTCCACATCTCCAAGATGTGGTTAGTAGCTCCATGGGCTTAAATCCAGAGACATTATGTGGTTGCCAGGGGTCACCCTCTCATTCCCAGAATAACCAGAAAAGTATCTTCAGTCCCTGAACCTATCAAATCACAAGCCAAATGACCTTCAAATTACCCTTTGTCCAGAAACCAACCACTCACCTTTATTCATTTCATCCAACTTATCGCTCTGGACTCAGTTGCCACCTCCTCCTGGAAGCCCTCCCTCTTCTTCTGACTGGCCCAGCTCACTTCTTCCAAGCTGTTAAAATCCTGAGATCCTCATAACTTGCCCCCAGCATCATAAGATATCCCTGAAACACTTCATTTCTTCATCTCCCTCCTACACTGGACTGGACACTATCTTTATTCACAGCCCAGTGCTCCCAAAGGTGTGGGGGTCATTTTTTAATTAAATGAGCCAATTTAATTAATAAATGGATCTTTCTAAAGATGAATTTAATATCCTGGGAGGACTTGTTTTATTGGGAATGGAGGCAACTCTGACCTAGTCCCAGGCAGATGGTAAAGACTTGAAAATGTTTTCTTGTGCCACCTCCATCCCATAAACACAACCCTCACCCTGATAACTGTGGGCCTCCGAATGCCACCATTTAAGAAGAATTTATTGTCTATTTTTTTAACTGATCTTATTCCCCTGTTAAGTCGCTCAGTCGTGTCTGACTCTTTGCAGCCCCATGGACTGTATACCAACCACCAGGCTCCTCTGTCTATGGGATTTTTCAGGCAAGAATACTGGAGTGAGTTGCCATTTCCTTCTCCAGGAATTGAACCCAGGTCTTCTGCATTACAGGTGGATTCTTTACTGTCTGAGCCACCAGGGAAGGTGCTAGTGGGGACTAAAGTGAGGTCCATGCATGGTTAAGTGCCTAAGAGGGGGAGGGCTACTGAAAGAAACTAGTTCCTACACTTATAACAGACCTACAACTATTAAGCGTTTTATGAAGGCTGAAATGCAGCAAACCTGCCTCTTTTCCCTTTGTCCCCAGGCCTCTGAAAGGGCTTCAGGGCTCAGAAGCACGAAATGAGGTCACATTTCTCTTGAATAGCACAGTTACAAGGACTTGAGACACTCACCCTCCTTAAGCACAGGCTTTGGCCAGGCCCTGTCCCTGAGGGTGGCCAGGCCTCTGCTCTGGGCGCCAAGCCTGCTGCACAGCCTGCAGGCTCAGGGGTGGGCCTCAGGCAGTCCCCAGCGCTAGGTGCCTGGTCGAGAAGGGCTCCAACCATTCCCAAGGTGCTCTCCTTGCACAGCTAAAACCAGAAGGCGGGTTTAGCCATTCTTTAGATGGGTCAGAGAAAACCTGCTATCCTTAGCTAACATGTCCTTACACTGTCTTGAGCACTTTCCCTGCACCCCCCCCCCCCCC
>SJYV01016505.1:823941-842003 GCA_006410875.1 Neotragus pygmaeus | reverse complement strand
GCTCCCCCCCCCCCCCCCCCCCCCCCGGGAGCCTCACCCACTCTAGGAGGGAAGGGCAATTAACCACTAAGGCCTGGTTACACAAGGAAACCAAAGCTGAGGACAATGACTCCATCTCCCTGGCTGCTCCTTCCAAGTCTCCTTACGGGGCCTCCCTCAGGGCCCAGTCTCCATCTGCAGAGGCCTGGGGCAGGCCTTGATCCTCTGTTCCTCTCCGGGCTCACCTAGCCGTCTCATCCAGGAGCTGACCGTGCCCCAACCTCCAGGTTCCTCTCTGAATATCCCTGTGGATTCTTTTTCTTCCTTTATTTCTCTCTTCCTTTCTTCCTTTTTCTGCCACACTGCAGCAGTATTTGGGCTTTTAGTTCCCCGACCAGGGATTGAACCAGCAGCCCCTGCAATTGGAAGCACAGAGTCCTAACCATGGACCACCAAGAAAGTCTCTCTCTCTGGATTTCTAACGGACAAATTCAAACTCACTGTGTATAGAAAGATCTCCCTACCTCCCCCACCTTCAGCTTGCTATTCCCACAGTCTTCCCCATCTCAGACAATGGCAACATCATTCTGCTACTTGCTGGGCCAAAAACGTTGGAATCGTTCTTTTTTCTCTCTCTCTCTCTCTTCACCTCACAACATATGGTATCTTAGTTCCCCAGCCAGGGATTGAACCTGGGCCCCCACAAAGTGCCGAGTCCTAACCACTGGACTTTAGGGATATCCCCAAAACATTGGAATAATTCTTGATTCTTCTGTTTCTTTCCCCTACATCCAATACAATCCTGTCAGTTACACTTAAAATACATGTGTGTGTATATGTGTGTGTGTGTGTGTGTGTATGTGTGTCCCCTGCTAGATGGTCAGTTCTGTGAAGTTGAGTCTGTGATCATTTTGTTCACCACCAGGCCCCCAGCATGTAACCCACAGCTCGGCACAGGGCACATACTAATGGAATACTAGTTGAAAGAGAAAGAAATGAAGGATGGAAGGAGGGAAGGAGGAAGAGAAAGTTCCATCCCTGAGCGCTGTTAGTAATAGGGAGATGATTGAACATGTACCTTAACTGATTGAATCAGGCACGTAAATAGAGGCCCATATGTCAAGGTTCTGTTTGTTCTGTGACAGCGTAAAACCAGCACATTTTTTAAAGTGGAAACAACAAACAAACACAAAGCCACAGAGTCCTCACCATGGCAAGACCTTCTGCTCCTTGATCAGAGTGAGACCCTCTGTGAACACGATCCAGGTTGGGAGGAGCGGGCGGCTCCCGAGTACAAATGGACCTGGTCTGAGTTCAGGAGTTGGGATCTAGCGGTCAAGCTGGAGGTCAGGAACCAAAGGCAAGGAGATCAGAGGCAGATTAATTACCTCAGCTACAAGTTAGTAGTTAACTTGTTTAAACTCCACAGTAAGTCTGGAAGTTAGGAAATGTTATCCCCATTTTAGAGATGAGAAAATTGAGGAATTTGTTTAGTGTTACAAAGTTTCAAACCCACAGTTCTGGGTATGGTTTTTTGTTTGTTTATTTGTTCATCTGTGTTTCCTTTTATTTTGGGTGATGCTGCACAGCTACAGGATCTTAGTCCTCTGACCAGAGATTGAACCCAGGCCCTGACAGTGAAAACACTGAGTCTTAACCACTGAAACACCAGAGAATTCTCACAACTACAGTTTGTGCCCAGATCCACCTGACCCCAACAACCACACTCCTGTAGATTCTCTGAACAAGAGGCGTAGGCACCACCTGCAGCTAGGGGAACAGACCTGAGGCTTTGGAAGTCAGAGCATCCTTGGGCAACATCTGCTGAGTTTGTCTGTCCAACAGCCCTCCTCTGGCAACACACCAAGTTTCCTCTTTCCAGGGGGAAATTCATTCCGTGAGGTTCTGGGGAGCTGACCCTGCCCCTCTCTCGCCCCAGTTCCCAAAGGAAGACACGTTCTGTTAGAATACCCATCCCTACCTGCACAGCTAATGCTGCCGAAGCAGGCCTGTGATCTTGCAGAACCAATCAGAGGGCTTCCCTGGAGTTTTGTGCTGAATCTACTGGGAAAGGTGGTCTTTCCCAAAGAGGTTCTAAGTGTGTGGGAAACAAAAGTGGAGGTGCCGTGGGACATCTTTCTTGCTATGGGAACTGGGGACTCAAAGCGGGCAGCAGATAAGACAGTGGGTGCCCTAAAGCCTTGTTTGAGCCTCACCTGCCCTTCCCTTGGGCTACCCAGATACCCAAATTAATCAGTTCTCCTTTTGACTTAAGCAGGAGAAATGTAGGCACACGGGAATGGAGAAGATGAGAGGGCAGACCAGGAGTCCAGCAAAGCCTGGACCAACACAAGCAGGATGGAAGGGGGTGCAGGGGAGGGAGGGCAAACAGAGTCTCAACTCAATTTGCTGCCATCCCGACACCCACCCAGCAGCCTGCCGTGTGACTTTGTACCCGGGGTGTACTTCTCTGATCTCAGGCCTGCCATCTGCGGAGGGATGTACTCATTTGCTAAACCACAGCAGAGACTGCTTGTTCCTGGGAAACTGCAGAGAAATGGGACATTTTCCAGCTAAATAAATAAAAAGAGATTGTTCCCGGTCTAGAGAGGGAGGAGGGACCACACATTTTCCGAGTCCCTCGTAAGAGTCAGATACAGCCACTAGGTGCCTTGTCTGCTTAACAGTAAGCTACTAAACTGCAGGTGGATACTCAATGGGTATCACTTGCTCAAAAGGGAAATATTTTTGGAATGAATGTTAACACTTATCTCAATTGATCCTCATAAGAGTCCAAGGAGAAGAGCATTAGAGACAAAGAAACGGGGACATTCCCTGGTGGTTAGGACTCCAGGCTTCCGCTACAGGGGCCTGGGGTCCACCTCTGGTTGGGGAACTAAGGCAGAGGAAACCAACCGTCCATCAGGGTCGGAAACTCCCCCGAAGTCACAGTCCATGTGACCAAAGCAGAATTCAGTGCTTACTTTTCAGGCCTGGGAACTTGCCTTCTTGCCATTATCCTAGACCAAGAGGAAATATCTCCTAAGGCAGTGGCACCCCACTCCAGTGTTCTTGCCTGGAGAATCCCAGGAACGGGGGAGCCTGGTGGGCTGCAGTCCATGGGGTCGTGAAAAGTCGGGCACAACTGAACGACTTCACTTTCACTTTCACTCTCATGCATTGGAGAAGGAAACGGGAACCCACTCCAGTGTTCTTGCCTGGAGAATCCCAGGGACGGGGGAGCCTGGTGGGCTGCAGTCCATGGGGTCGTGAAAAGTCGGGCACAACTGAACGACTTCACTTTCACTTTCACTCTCATGCATTGGAGAAGGAAACGGGAACCCACTCCAGTGTTCTTGCCTGGAGAATCCCAGGGACGGGGGAGCCTGGTGGGCTGCAGTCCATGGGGTCGTGAAAAGTCGGGCACAACTGAACGACTTCACTTTCACTTTCACTCTCATGCATTGGAGAAGGAAACGGGAACCCACTCCAGTG
This sequence comes from Neotragus pygmaeus, assembly GCA_006410875.1. Classification (NCBI taxonomy): domain Eukaryota; kingdom Metazoa; phylum Chordata; class Mammalia; order Artiodactyla; family Bovidae; genus Neotragus; species Neotragus pygmaeus. Next base: position 838,529 of record SJYV01016505.1, on the reverse strand, counting down.
TTCTTGCCTGGAGAATCCCAGGGACGGGGGAGCCTGGTGGGCTGCAGTCCATGGGGTCGTGAAAAGTCGGGCACAACTGAACGACTTCACTTTCACTTTCACTCTCATGCATTGGAGAAGGAAACGGGAACCCACTCCAGTGTTCTTGCCTGGAGAATCCCAGGGACGGGGGAGCCTGGTGGGCTGCAGTCCATGGGGTCGTGAAAAGTCGGGCACAACTGAACGACTTCACTTTCACTTTCACTCTCATGCATTGGAGAAGGAAACGGGAACCCACTCCAGTGTTCTTGCCTGGAGAATCCCAGGGACGGGGGAGCCTGGTGGGCTGCAGTCCATGGGGTCGTGAAAAGTCGGGCACAACTGAACGACTTCACTTTCACTTTCACTCTCATGCATTGGAGAAGGAAACGGGAACCCACTCCAGTGTTCTTGCCTGGAGAATCCCAGGGACGGGGGAGCCTGGTGGGCTGCAGTCCATGGGGTCGTGAAAAGTCGGGCACAACTGAACGACTTCACTTTCACTTTCACTCTCATGCATTGGAGAAGGAAACGGGAACCCACTCCAGTGTTCTTGCCTGGAGAATCCCAGGGACGGGGGAGCCTGGTGGGCTGCAGTCCATGGGGTCGTGAAAAGTCGGGCACAACTGAACGACTTCACTTTCACTTTCACTCTCATGCATTGGAGAAGGAAACGGGAACCCACTCCAGTGTTCTTGCCTGGAGAATCCCAGGGACGGGGGAGCCTGGTGGGCTGCAGTCCATGGGGTCGTGAAAAGTCGGGCACAACTGAACGACTTCACTTTCACTTTCACTCTCATGCATTGGAGAAGGAAACGGGAACCCACTCCAGTGTTCTTGCCTGGAGAATCCCAGGGACGGGGGAGCCTGGTGGGCTGCAGTCCATGGGGTCGTGAAAAGTCGGGCACAACTGAACGACTTCACTTTCACTTTCACTCTCATGCATTGGAGAAGGAAACGGGAACCCACTCCAGTGTTCTTGCCTGGAGAATCCCAGGGACGGGGGAGCCTGGGGGCTGCCGTGTATGGGGTCGCACAGAGTTGGATGTGACTGAAGTGACTTAGCAGCATAGGACATATCATGTGGGGCCTCCAGGAACTAGAACAGAGAAGTTGGAAAGAGCAGTTGAATTATATGCCTTCCATAAATTAGATTGAAAGCATTAGATGATGAAGGCTGTGTAGCTGCTGAGATGGAGGAGAAAGCCACACGAGGCGGGGGGCGGGGGGCGGGCACTGTAGCACCCAGTCAGGGCCAAGGGGGACTCTGGGAGGAGGTGGAGAGGAGCCAGTGTTGAAACAAAGTGATAACCCAAAGAGGCTTGGAATGAAGGCTTTATCTGAAACTGCTGGCCTTGAGGATGGGATTCTTCTTGCTTGAGGAAGGAGAGAGCCGCCAAAAGGTGGCTATGGTCAGGAGTGCCCGAGACTGCCAGAGGCGTAGGGTCTCTGCCTGGGGAATGGGAAACAAAGCAAGAGAGACTCAGGGTAGACTAGAGGGAGCTACCTGCAGGACAAGAGTGAGGGAGCCCTGGGCTGGGTGGATGAGAAAGCTTAGAGACGGGAGGGGCTCCTGGTTCAACGTTAGAGTTAGGGTCAGCCAGCCTGGGTTGGAATCACACAGCTCAGCCTGTCACTAACTGTGTGACCCCATGTTACATCCTTTTGAGCCTTCATTGGCATCTAAGAGTCAGTTGTTGTTTAGTTGCTAAGACGTCTCTGACTCTTTGTGACCCCATGGACCGCAGCCCACCAGGCTCCTCTGTCCTCCACTGTCTGCTGGAGTTTGCTCAGATTCATGTCCATTGAGTCAGTGATGCTGTCTAACCATCTCATCACCTGTCAGCCCTTTTTCCTTTTGCCTTCAGTTTCTTTCCCAGCATCAGGGTCTTCTCCACTGAGTCGGCTCTTCACATTGGGTGGCCAATGTGAAAAGTACTGGAGCTTCAGCATCAGCAACAGTCCTTCCAATGAATATTCAGGATTGATTTCCTTTAAGACTGACAGGTTTGATCACCTTACGATCAAGGCACTCTTGAGCCTTCTCCAGCATCACAATTCGTAAGCATCAATTCTTCAGCGCTCAACTTTCTTTATGGTCCAACTCTCATATCCATACATAACTACCAGAAAAACCATAGCTTTGATTATATATATCTTTGTCAGCAAAGTGATGTCTCTGTTTTTTCAGCACACTATCTGAACTTGTCATAGCTTTCTTTCCAAGGAAAGAAATTTCTTGATTACAGTCACCATCCACAGTGATTTTCGGAGCCCAAGAAAATAAAATCTATCACTGCTTCCACTTTTTCCCCTTCTATTTGCCATGAATCAGTACAATCCTTTATTTTTTTAAAAGAATTCTTTTGATGTGGACCATTTTATTAATTTCTTACAATATTACTTCTGTTTTATGGTTTGACTTTTTGGCGAGTGGCTTGTGGGATCTTAGTTCCCTGGCCAGGGATAGAACCCATGCCCCACTGCAATGAAAAGTCTTATCCACTGGACCACCAGAGAAGTCCCTCAGTACAATCCTTTACCAAGCCTGGCACAGAACTAGGTGTATCGGGAAAACAACAAATAGAACTTAAACCTTCTCCTTGGAGTCTGGGGTGGGGTGGGGGAAGGGCTGTCTCTCCTCCTCCTCCTTCCCTCCCAAGGGGGCTGGGTTCAGGGATGACTTCTCAAGCACGAAGGTCCCTAGAGGGAAAAGGAGGGGAGGGGGCCCGAGTCCAGTGCCTTACCCTGGCTGCTGTTGCTGCTGCTGCTAAGTCGCTTCAGTCGTGTCCAACTCTGTGCGACCCCATAGACGGCAGCCCACCAGGCTCCCCCATGCCTGGGATTCTCTAGGCAAGAATACTGGAGTGGGTTGCCATTTCCTTCTCCAATGCATGAAAATGAAAAGTCAAAAGTGAAGTCGCTCAGTCGTGTCTGACTCTTCGCATCTAAAACCCTTATCTGGGACTTCTGAAACTTTTTATTGGGAGAAAGAAATATAAACTTCAGAACTTCCTTATTCTCTGTGCTGGGGGAAACAAATGTCTTAAATTAACCTTTGGGGCTCAAGCCCTTCTTTGGAAAGAAACACTTCTATGGACCTTGGCTGACCAGGGTTAGACCACATGTTGTTCTGGAGTGAGTGTGCGCAGATGTCTGACCCCTAAATGTCTGTTGTTTCAGCTGCCTAACCCATGGGCTTTTTATTAGAACAACCCAAATGGGCTAAGACATGGCATTGTGGGAAGAGCCTGGTGATTCTTCGGTACCATCTCAAGAGGGTTGGTTGAGTCAGTGAAAACCAAAGGAATGCCCCAAAATTTTTTTAATGTTTTATTTATGTATGTATCTGCGGCATCGGATCTTAGTTGCAGCATGCACACGGGATCTTCATTGCTACAGGCAGGATCTTCGTTGCAGCCTGTGGAATCTTTAGTTGAGGTATGCAGGATCTAATTCCCTGACTGGGGATCAAATCCAGACCCCTGCATGGGAGTGCAGAGTCTTAGCTACTGGGCCACCAGGAAAGTCCTCAAAATGGTTTTATATTCGATTTTATTTGGTACAAACAAACCTTTACCTTGGACTTGAAAGTCTCTTTGTGCCATAAGAAACTGGGGTTATTTGGGAGGAAATGTCAATGGGGAATACCCCATATGCTTTTTTTTTTTTTTTTTTGCTTGCTTGCAAGTTCCTCAGGAGGGAAGACTGTAGTCATGCAGTGGTCTGATTTCTCATGCAGCAGATGGTTGGGAAGGGCTGGAGCACAGTGGAGATAAGCTGCAGTGGAAGGGACAGTGGAGAACAAGAATCTTTACTCCCTCATTTATGAGCTGAGAAATCTTGAGTAGCTTACTGAACCTTGGGCTTCCCTGGTGGCTCAGATAGCAAAGAATCTGCTTGCAACGCAGGAGATCAGGGTTTAATCCCTGGGTCAGGAAGGTCCCCTAGAGAAGGGAATGGCAACCCCCTCCAATATTCTTGCCTGGAGAATCCCAGGAACAGAGAAGCCTGGAGGGCTATAGTCGCAAAGAGTCGGAGTCGGAGACAACTGTGCGGACTAAGCGCACACACATCCTTAACCTCTTGGATAGCCAGCTTCCTCATCCGTGAGGAATAAGTATCTTTCTCCTAAGGTGGTGAGGCAGGCGGCATGAATGAAAGAGGGAGATACCATACACAAGCCCCTAGGATAACTGTTGCGCAGTCACTGCTCAACTAGCGTCAGTTCCTCCCACCCACCTTGCCTCTAGATCCCAGGTTGCAATGCTGCAGAGGAGAGTCCAGGTTTGTAGGAGGAGAGCTTGGCCCACAAGCCCACTCACCTGCATTGCACCTCTGAGGTTTCATATTCCTAGGCTCCACAAATCACAGGAGAGAGATGTAGACAGGCTGGGCAGTCCACATTCCTGCTAAGGGCCCCACAGAACCAGCCATCTTCCAACCCCGCCTGGCTCAGCACTGGGGTACTTTCCCAACCTCTGCTCCTGTGTTTCTCTCATCCTGCTCCCAGTTTGGCTTCCCCTTCACCTCTGGCCTCTTTGGCTCAGGCCATGGGAAGGCAAACACAACTCGGACAGTGAGGGAGGCTAAAGGCTGGACAAAATTACAGATGGGCAGTTGGAATTTTTTCTGATGTTTCTGTTCTCTGTCTAGGGATTTGTCTCTTTTATCATCATCATTTTATCTTCTAAGCAGGGCTTTACAGGAAGCTGGATAATCAACTCTGGGAGACAGAGTATATGACAAGCACAACTTACCCAGGACAATTAATGTCTGAGATTCCAACAAAGAGTCCCATGTTCCACAAATTAATTAATATCCATAGCAGAAAAAAACTTTCCCTCTACTTCATATCACATATAAAAATTAATTCAAGACAGATCACAGATGTGCATGTAAAAGATAAAACTATAAAGCTTCTAGAAGAAAACATAGAATATCTTCTTGACCATGGGATAGGCAAAGATGTCTTTAGACAAGACACTAAAGCATTAACTGTTTTCAAAAATCGATAAATTTGTCATGATCAAAATTTAAAGGACCCAAAGACACATTTGGGGAAGTAAAAAGGTACGCCACAGATGGGGAGAAAATATTCACAGGAGATAAAGGGCTGACAAAGGTTCATATTTAGAACATATAAAAAACTCTTACTAAATCAACTTTAAAAAAAATAAGCACAAGGGTCAAACAGGTATTTCTCAAAAGAAAGCATACAGATGTCCAGTAAACAAATGAAGTGTGCTGCCATTTTTTATTACCAGCTAAATGCAAGCTAAAATCACAATGAGGAATTCCCTGGTGGTCCAGTGGTTAAGATTTCACTTGGGCACGAGTTCAATCCCTAGTCAGGGAACTAAGACCCCACAGCCTCATGGCACGGCCAACGGGGAAAAAAAAAAAACCACAATGAGTTATCACTTCGTATTCTTGACTCAAAGTAAAAAGTCTAACAATTCCAGGTGTCAGGAAACGGACTACTACTAAGCCATATGAAGCAATGATGTCCAGATACATGTGGCAACATGGGTGAGTCTCCCAAACGTTTTATACTGAGTAAAAGAAGCCTCATGCAAGGGTACAAGGTCTTCCCAGGTGACTCAGTGGTAAAGAATCTGCCTGCCAATGCAGGAGATGCAGGTTAGATCCCTAGATCGGGAATATTCCTGGAGGATGAAATGGCAACCCTCTCCAGTGTTCTTGCCTGGGGAATCCCATGGACTGGAGAGCCTGGCAGGCTACAACCCATGGGATCGCAAAGAGTCGGACACAACTTAGTGATTGAACACACACACACATGCAAGAGTACACTTTGTATAAATCCACTCCATTTACATGAAGTTCAAGAACAGGAAAAATTAATCTCTTAGTGATAGAAATCAGAACAATGATTGCCTCTGGGGAATTGAGTACTGACTGCAGAAGGGAACCAGGCAACTTTCTGGGGTGCAGGCAATGTTCTTACTTTTTTTTTTTTTTAATGTTCTTACTTTGATTTGCATGATGGTTGTATTGGATGGTATTTTAAAAATCTGTCATTTTTTCAACACTTGAAAAATACACCTCTATAAAAATATACAAAAGCTTAAATAGTTGTAAAGCCTCTCTACAAAGATAAATGGAGAAATACACTTGTTATGCACAGTCTTTACTTATTTGATGTACAGGTGACCCTTGAACAATGCAGGTTCAAACGGTGTGGGTCCACTTGTATACTGATTTTTTTCTCAACAAATAGAGTACTCATATTTTCATTTTGGGCTTCCCCAGTGACTCAGTCATAAAGAATCCACCTGCAATGCAGGAGACATGGGTTTAATCCCTGGGTCCATGGGCTCAATCCCTGGAGGAGGGAATGGCAACCCACTCCAGTATTCTTACCTGGAGAATCCCATGGACAGAGGAGCCTGGTGGGCTACAGTTCATGGGGCTGCAAAGAGTCAGACACGACTAAAGCAACTTAGCATGCATCCATTTTCATTTTACAGATCTTTAAGCTAACTAAGTATAGGGAAAAGCTTCCATTTGAATAAAGATCACAATATGTGGAATCAAAAGAACTAGGGTTTGAGACCTGAAAATATCCAAACTGTTTAAGTTTCTCACCTTTGGGTAAGTCATTTATCAATTCTTCCCCATTCCACCTCCCACCCCACCATTTTTTTTTTGTTTGTTTGTTTGAGGCAAAGATAGCAGAAGGTGGATTTTCAAATGCATGGGCCAGGGGGTGGGGGGTGTTGACACCCCTCACTCCCCAGCAGTTCAAGGGTCAACTGTACATTTTCATATGCATGTTCCTCGTATTCAAAGTCCTGACTGGGATCTCTATTTTCTCCCCAGTTTTCCCCTCTATCATTCTCCCCCAGAGCCCTCTGCTCCAGCCCCACCAGCACTAGTTCCTTAAAGAAGCCAGACATGTCCCCACCCCAGGCCTTTTGCACTCGCTCTTCTCTCTGTCTGGAACTCCTCTCAGAGTCTGCCTTGCTCCTTCACTTCCTCAGTTCTCTGATCAAATATCCCCCATCAGCGAACAACATACACATCCTCCCTTCTCTCTTTCCCCTTTGCTTCGTTTTTCTTTACTACCCTTACCACACCCTGACATTTTGCACATTTATTTGCTTATTGTCTATCTCCTCTGCTAGAATGTCAGCTCCAAGAGGCAGGGCTTTGTTCTACTCACTGCTATTTCCCCGGGACTTGGAATAAAGTGCTCGCTACACATCTGTTAGGTATTTGGTCTCAGCGGGTACTTCCAGCCATCCTGAGAGATTTCTTTAAAGATTGTAACATTTAAAAAGGATAATAATTGTAAGCAAAAGGCCTGACACACAGTATAGTCAATACATGTGAGCTCTTTTAGCTCCCAAATTCTTCTCTAGGGTGTATAGGCAAGGTTTCATCATCTTCTCCCTTTTTTAAGTTAGGAAAATAGAATGGTGTAGTGACTTTCCAAGGTCACCCTACATACGGCATTTCTCAATTTGGAGTCTGGCTCTTATAATGCAGACAGCAACCATCAGTTAAATGGCCAGACTACACAATGGAAGGCAAAGATGTTAGGACAGGAACTAATTTGCTGACTAGTAATGGATACTAGGGGCCTTCCCTGGTGGCTCAGTGGTAAAGAACCTGCCTGCTAATGCAGGAGATGTGGGAGACGTGGATTCAATCCCTGAGTCAGGAAAATCCCTTGGAGAAGGAAATGGCAATGCAATCCAGTATTCTTGCCTGGAAAATCCCATGGACAGAGGAGCCTGGCGGGCTACAGTCCATAGCGTCATAAAGAGTCGGACACGAGTGAGCGCGCATGCACACACAATGGATACTAACCAAATAACTCCCCTCCTCCAGTTTCACGCCCTGGAGACACTGGCAGGATACATAGAACTCTCTATTAACTTCGTGGGGAAGAAGAGAGGCATGGCGGTGCTGTTGATAACCAAACATTCACCAGCATTTGACACCTGAACGTATCACTTAATCACTTATATTCTTTTGACAGCAGACTTACCTTCCCAGTTACGGAGCATCTCAGTTACTTCCAAGTGAATTACCATGTCAACACCATGTGCTTCATGTTTGCAGAACATATGAGTTTAGGGCAGAGAGATTAGGGAGCTCAGGTGATTTAAGGCAGCCACCAAGAGAATAAGCATGTGCCATCAAATCTAAACTATCAGCTCTCCAGGATGGAAAATAGCAAATCGCTGTGCGTAGGATAAATGAGAGTTAACAGACCAACATTCCTTGGCCCTTTAAGTGCTCATGTTGGACCCATCTCGGTGTCTGATTTAGCTGGTAGCACAACTCAGCTGGCCTCTCACGTTTTTTCATTACCCTTTTAATTCAGAACCACAAGCCCTGGCTCGTCTGGCCTGTTCCTCAAATCCTGCTGGTGATTTCGTTGCCCTCCAGATCAAATGCTCCAGGCCTCTCTCCTCCCATCAGTGCAGCTTCAGCAAGTCCAGCCTGATGCAGCTTCTGGGGAGTTCACTCCCAGTGCCGATCCCAAGGGGGCGTCTAATATGTAATAACGGAAACCCCAAAGCTGGGGAGGACTCTGCCACACAAAAAACAAGGCAGTCATCTTTTCCTAACTCTGTGATTTGTCATTTTTAGCAGGAGCCAAGAAGCCCTTTGGGAACTGAATAAAACCTGTGGACCATTTTCCCAGGGAAAAGCTCATTCATCCAAGTATTTAGGGGGTCCTGTGCCCCATGAGGGCTTCCCAGGTAGCCCAAGTGGTGGAGAATCTACCTGCAATGCGGGAGACCTGGGTTCAATCCCTGGGTCGGGAAGAATGCCCTGGAGGAANAGAAGGGGACGACAGAGAATGAGATGGCTGGATGGCATCACCGACTTGATGGATGTGAGTTTTAGTGAACTCTGGGAGTTGGTGATGGACAGGGAGGCCTGGCGTGTTGCGATTCATGGGGTTGCAAAGAGTTGGACATGACTGAGCGACTGAACTGAACTGAACTGAAGGAAGCAGAGCACTTACTCATATTCTGGCTCTGTTCACAAAGAAAATCATGTTGATTTCCCATGTTGAATGTTGAATCCCATTAGATTTCCCTCTAATTCCCCATCTTCCCAACTCCCAGATAATCACTCTTCTACTTTCTGTCCCCATAGGTTTGCCTATTCTGGGTATTTTATCTAAATGGAATCATATAACATATGCTATTTTGTGTCTGGCTTCTTTCAAGTGGAGCTTCCCTGATAGCTCAGCTGGTAAAGAATCCACCTGCAGTGCAGGGGACCCTGGTCCAATTTCTGGGTCAGGAAGATCCACTGGAGAAGGGATAAGCTACCCACTCCAATATTCGTGGGCTTCCCTTGTGGCTCAGCTGGTAAAGAATCCACCTGCAAGGCGGGAGACCTGGGTTTGATCCCTTGGTTGGGAAGATCCCTGGAGAAGGGAAAGGCTACTCACTCCTGTATTCTGGCCTGGAGAATTCCACAGACAATATAGATCATGGGAGTAACAAAGAGTTGGACATGACTGAGCGACTTTCACTTTCACTAAATAATGTTTGCAAAGTTCCACCATGTTGTAGCATGAGTCAGCACTTCTTTCCTTTTTACATCTGAATAATATTTCATTGTATGGGTATCTTACATTTGATTATGTATCCATCAGTTGAAGGATATTTGAGTTATTGCCTATTATGATTGATGAAAATTTTGATGTTCACATAAATTTGAAGAATGATGTCAGCAGCTCTATGTCCCTCATTAGATTCACAACGTCCCTTAGCATATTAAAGGCTCTGAGAAGTCCTGCAGTAAAGACCACTATTCACCTTTACTTGACCTGGTGCAACCAGACTTCCTTCATAGTCTTTCACACAGAGAAATCCCAAGGATTGGTGTGTCAAGATATATACTTGGGAAGACAGAGACCTGACTGAAGAGAACCTGCCAACCTGGAATCTCAGCTGAAAGGCAGTGGGTGATGGGAGGTGGGCTCCTCCTGCTGCTGCCATGGGAGGGACTGTTTTCTGAGCTGAAATGGCATGAATCCTGAGAAATCCAGCAAACTGGGAGAACTTGCCAGGCCACAGCCACGCCACTCATTTGCTCTTTTGATCATTAAACATACACAGTTTGGACACCTACGGGGCTAGAGCAGAGGCTTTCAAGCATTTCTGACTGTGGGAGAGGGGCTGAGAAGCAGTGAGGGGGCCCAACAGGACCCAGAGCATCTCATGATTCTGCCTTAGCAGCCAGGTGGATGACGGAGCCCTCAGAAAGCAATCAGGGTTGGGGAGGAAGAAGCTGAGTTCAGGCTGTGACAGCTTGACCCTGAGAAGCTGTGAGCCACCCTTCAGAAAAAGTGGGGAGATCAGAGTTTTCCTGGGTCCAGAGTTCAGAAGAGCAACCATGGGCTGAAGGCAGAATCGTGGGGGTCATGTTAAGTCTTTGGCGTGAATGAGAGACTTGAGGGGTGGGAAGTCAGGTGAGAGCACAGACCTGGGGAAGACTGGTACTTAAGAGTGAATACTTGGAGGGAACTCCCTGGTGGTCTAATGGTTGGAGCCTGGTGTTTTCACTGCTGTGGCCCGAGTACAGTCTCTGGTCAGGGAACTAAGATCCCACAAGCCATGCAACACAGTCAAAAACAAACAAACAAACAAAAGAGTGACTATTTGGGAAGGGATGGAGAGAATGCAGCCAGTGAACATCCAAGGAAGACCGAAGGGCAGGGCACTACAATAGCAATGGCGTCATCAGAAAGGCCAGCTGCCACAGGGGCAGGGGATGAGACCCGAGACGGGGGACAGGAGAGAGGGGACAGGCGTTCTACTGCACGAGGCGAAAGGGCAACAGTGAGGATGTGAAGGCAGGGTGTGCAGACACCCTCGGGAAAAGCAGGACTGACATGGCAGCCTGGTGGGAGAGGAGTTTAGGGGAGAATGGACATGCTTACATACATGGCTGGGTCGCTCTGATATCCACCTGAAACTATCACAACACTGTCAGTTGGCTATACTCCAGTATAAGACAAAACAATTTAAATTTTTAAATTCATTAAAAAAAAATTTTTTTTTAAGTGTGACTGAGCAAGGGGAGGAGGAGGGGTCTGCTCTTTGAGGAGCAGGATAGGAACCCAGCATCAGGGCAGTGCGTCTGCTGGCTCTGGTCTCTCCGCACAGGCTTCCCCCACAAACCTTCCTGCTACTTGGAGCAGAAACGGCCTCTTCTTGGCAACCGTTTTGCCCTTACTCATGCTTGGATTAACAGCAAAATTCTAATTTCCTGGCCGACTCATTTCCCACCCTTCAGGGAGCCTGGCAGGAGGCCCCGACTCCTTCCCTGCCCGCCCCACCCCCATCCCGACTTCCAAGCAAGAGTGAGGCTGGGGGAGCTGCAGAACTCCATCATGGAAAAGCCCTGGAAACAGAGCGAGACCGCAGGGCCATCTGGCCCAATCCCCGCCTCCGGGGGGATGAGCCAAAACTGAGACCCCCAGCAGGGCCTCCGGTTTACCCAAAGCCACCAAGCGGTCCCCACACCACTGCACAGACCCTCCGTGGCAGATGTCACAGAGGACTTGGATGGCAGGAGGTACCCAGCCAGGCTCGAGGCCCCAAGGGACCCCTCCCCACTCGGCAGGAACGCTGATCCCTTCAGCTGGAAGCTCCTTGAGAGAAGGAAGAGAGAATAAAATGACTCTCCCATGACTGGCCGGCCAGTTGCCCTGGATAGCTTGTACGGGAAAGGGCAGCCTGGGCCTGGGCCTCCTGCCATGCTCCTTGAAGGATGGGAATGGAGTCTAGAAATCAGAACCCACCTTTATCCTAGGCCTGAGCAAGGACACAAGGGTTGCCAAAAAGAAGCTTCATTTGCTTGGAGTACCAAGAAGGTTTGTTTATAACAGAGACTTCCCTGGCGGTCCAGTGGTTAAGGCTCTGGGCTTCTTTTGCAAGGGGCAGGGGTTCAGTTTCTGGTTGGGGAACTAAGATCCTGCATCCTGAATGTCTCATGTCCCATGGCCTGGTGGAGAAAAAAAAAAAAGAGGTTTCTGAAGGAAACCGACCCAAAAGACCAGAGCCAGGCCCCCTTAGGCACTCTGCTGCTGTCTGGCTCTGTGACCTTGAATCTGCTTAACCTCTCAGGGCTTAAAAATTCCACCCATCACCTCTGACAGACACATGTTCTATTGCTCATTCATTCATTCATTCACCCAAAAAGCACTTCTCAGCACGTTTCCTTGGAAAGGGATGTGTCATGGGGAGAAGGTTTTGGAGTTAAGCAAAGATTTTGGAGTCAGAGATCCAAATTCAAATCTCCGCCTGCCACTTACTAGCCATGTGACTTTGGGCAAGTCATTTAATCTCTGTGTGCCTCAGTTTCCTCATCTGCAAAATGGGAGTAAGAATATCCATCTCATAAGGTAGACGTAAGAATTAAGTTAAACTAGACAAACAAGAGTCTTTAGTAAATGCTGAATACGGCAGCTGTAAATAGAGAACAGTGGCAGCCTGGTGACGGTGATGATGATGGTGGTGGTGATAATAATCTGTAAAACCAAACTAGAGTCTGAAGCATAAAAGATGTTCAGGAAATTGTAGGTTCTGTTGATTGTGTTATAATCATAATACAACAATATCATTGTGCATACAGGGCTTAACATGCTTCCTGATTTGGCAGCTATGCCAGAAGTGGTTGTTATTAATGCGTTCTCTTCAGCAATGGCATCATGATACTCCCAGGGCCCAATACCCAGCAGGTACTCAGTGCATGTGAGTTTCCTCCTCATCAGCAGAGACCTCAGAGCATCCTCATCCTGCTTGTCTAGGATGGAGTTAGGCACCTACAGGTACCCAGAGCAGGGTGCGTGTGAATCCCAGGGTGCTGTGGAGGGCTCCACCCTAGGGCCACTAGGGACCTAGCTCTCTCCTACAGCTGCTACTAGAGGAGACAGATCCTTCCAGCAAACCTCAAGTCTGGATCCAGATCAGCCACTGACCCCTACCCCGACTCTATGTTTCTCAGCTNAGCCTCTTTAATAGGAGATGTGTATAAGAGACAGACCTAGCTCTCTCCTAGAGCTGCTACTAGAGGAGACAGATCCTTCCAGCAAACCTCAAGTCTGGATCCAGATCAGCAACTGACCCCTACCCCGACTCTATGTTTCTCAGCTCAGGAGCAAGCTGGACACTTCTCTCCCTGCCCTCCATTTCTATTCCCAGCTACTTATAACCCAGGCTCAGAGCAGCCGTGGCTGGGGCTGGATGGCCTGTGAATCTGGTCTCCCATCACGTTGGGCAGCCCCAGGGCCCCTGGCACCCATCACAGCATTTCATTTTCCAAACCATCCCTTTAGCTTTTAGTCTCCTCCCTTGGCTCTGGTCCAGCATCTCTGTAGCTTGGGTGATTTGGTTCAAAAAGAGGTCATTTAAGCTCTCCCTACAGCTCTCAGAGTCACCTGTGCCATGGGGTCCTGGCCTGTCTTGGCCTGAAGGGGCTGTGCTTCTCTTTCAAATCCTCGCCAGCACTACAGAGGAAGGCAACCCTGATTGCCTGCTGGGCAGTAGAGGAAAAGACGGGAAGCCATGTCTAACAGCTTGGGGGACTGGGAGAGGAGGAGGACACCGTGCTGTCTGCATTGCCAGGGAGTGGGCTAGGCGGACCAGAAGCCACTCCATGTGGGGAAGGGGCAGGAACACAGGTGCTGGAATCTCAGGTTTGCTTCTTCCTAGCTGTGTGTCCTTAGACTAGTTAATCAACCTCTCGGAGTGTCCATTTCTTACCTTGTGAAAAGGCAAAGTTGGTCCTGCCACAGTCACTATCAGGACTGAGAATGTTTGAAGAGATCCCACAACACAGCGCCTGGCATGAAGTTGGCACGTCTGTCTCCCTTTACCTCTGTGGATGCCTGGACCACGGAAGGCCGGAAGAGCTGCAACCATCGCCCCTCCTGGTTTCTAAGGTTTGCCACTGAAAGGGCATCAGCTTGAGGAAGAGAGTCTGGGTTCAGGTTCAGCTGACGGGAGACTCCTGGCCCCAACTGCCTGATTTGGAGCCGGCCGGTCGATGAGGGCGCAGCAGTCTCTTCCACTCCAGCCTGAGCGACCGCAGACATGCGGACCTGTGAGGAGGGCTGGACGGGGGAGAGGTTGTCTGCGTGAGGAACTCTGGAAGCTCAGGGGGGAAAACGAGACCTCCGCTGATGGCTGGGGCCAAGGCTTGATCCAAGAGCTTCTTCGGTTGGCTTTGTGACAACATCAAGACCTGGCATCATGAAGGCGGAGAGGTCCTCCCCATGGGGCTAGAGAAGGAGGGGAGAGAAATGGGGGCCCGAGAGGCCAGCAGGTGGGGAGAAATCCCAGAAACCCCTGCGGGGCAGGATGCACAGAGCTCGAGGGCTGACATCCGCGGGTGGGAGTGGGGTGGGGGGCGCGGCTCCAGCCCAGGAATCCTGCTCACCGCCCTTACAGCGCCTCCTGGTGGCTGGGGAGAGATTCGTGACCCAGGCTGAGGGCTAAAGTAAATTAGTATTTGCTGCTGCTGCTGCTGCTGCTGCTGCTGCTGCTGCTGCTGCTGCTGCTGCTGCT
>SJYV01016505.1:799934-823471 GCA_006410875.1 Neotragus pygmaeus | reverse complement strand
AAAAACTATAGCCTTGACTAGACAGACTTTGTTGGCAAAATAATGTCTCTGCTTTTCAATATATTATCTAGGTTGGTCATAATTTTTCTTCCAAGGAGTAAGCACCTTTTAATTTCATGGCTGCAGTCACCATCTGCAGTGATTTTGGAACCCAAAAAAATAAAGTCTAACACTGTTTCCACTGTTTCCCCATCTATTTCCCATGAAGCGATGAGACCGGATGCCATGATCTTTGTTTTCTGAGTGTTGAGCTTTAGGCCAACTTTTTCACTCTCCTCTTAAGAGGCTTTTTAGTTCTGCCATAAGGGTGGTGTATATTTACATATCTGAGGTTATTGATATTTCTCCCGGCAATCTTGATTCCAGCTTGTGTTTCTTCCAGTCCAGGGATATTACTCAGCCACAAAAAAGAATGAAATTCTGCTGTTTACAACAATGTGGATGGCCCTAGAGATGTAATGCTTAGTGAAACATTAGACAGAGAAAGGCAAATACTCCATGTTATCACTTAAATAAGGAGTCTAAAATACAAAACAAACAAGTGACTATAACAAAACAGAAAGAGACTCGCAGATACAGAGAACAAACTAGAGGTTACCAGTAGGAAGAGAGATGGGGAAGGGGCAAGAGCAAAAAGGGGATTAAGAGATACAAACTGCTCTGTATAAAATGAATAAGCAACAAGAATGTATTGTACAACACAGGGAAATATAACTGCTGTCTCTTATACACATCTCATGGCGTCACTGAGAGTTGGACACGACTCAGTGACTTCACTTTCACTTTTCATTTTCATGCATTGGAGAAGGAAATGGCAACCCACTCCAGTGTTCTTGCCTGGAGAATCCCAGGGACAGAGGAGCCTGGTGGACTGCCGTCTATGGGGTCGCACAGAGTCGGACACGACTGAAGCGACTTAGCAGCAGCAGCAGCAGCAGCAGTCAGGAGTTGGTGATTGGCAGAGAAGCCTGGTGTGCTGCAGTCCATGGGGTCGCAAAGAATCGGACACAATTGAGCGACTGAACTGAACTGAACTGGGGAGGCTGGGTTTAAAGTTTACTCCGGGGACTCCCCAGTCTAATGGTTAAGACTCCACGCTTCCACTGCAGGGGACACAGGCTCGATCCCTGGTTGGAAAACTAAGATTCCACCTGTCACATAGCATGGCCAAAAAAATTTTTTTAATAAAGAATATGTATACTTATGGCTGATGCATGTTGATGTATGGCAGAAACCAACACAATATTCAATTAAAATAAATAAAATTTTAAATAAATAGAATTAAAAAATAAAATTTACTGCAGATCACTCTGAATTTTCTGTGAGATCCCACAAGCCTGTGAGCTCTGATAGGAAGGGCCACCTCCAGCTTACTCCCAGGGTCTAGAACTCAGGAGTGATGAATAGATGAGCAAATGATGTGAGAGGGTGATTTTCAGGGGCAGCCTACCAGGTATAAGCAGAGGAACAAGACCGAGAAAGTCTTGCTTTGTGGTCCCTTTCGCCCCCAGCCAAACCACAGCTTGGGATGGTAGAGGCCGCTGGTGGAGGCCGAGGAGTATCTTGGCTCTATACCGGCATGCTGGGTAACATCAGGCTCCCCCATTTAACCGCACTGAGTCTCATGATCCCCATTTATTTAATACAAGAAAGAGACCCCAAGTAGCTGTCTGGGTATGGTTTGGGGGGAAACGAAATTAATTTGATGGATAAGATGGCATAACGTGGTCAGTGTTCAGTGCACGGGCATCACACTGGCAAGGCAGNACACACACATTGTGATCTTAACTGCTGGCTGGATAGGAATCCAAAATGATCATGGTAGCAAGAGGCTGAGAGGACTTCCCAAGAAGTCATCTTCTTGCATTGACACCTGCAAAGCACACAGATGGCCGGCTCAGGGTTTCAGACAACACGTTAAGCAAAGAAGTTCATCTGGCTGGGTGTGAGGCTGTAAGCAGTGGTGGGGTCTGTGGACCTCAATTGTCCTGAACTGTCTAGGCATTCTAATTCTGTTGTTTTCAAAATGAGGTGCAGGCCAAATGGACAATCAGGTCCCTGACTCCTATCCAAAGCGTGACTGCCAGTTTGCAGCCTCTGGACAACATCTCCAAGATGTCTCTAGATATAAAGAGTGATTTCAGTAATTTAGTCTGTGGGTGATGAGGTCACATGAGGTGAAGCATCCTCTGGGGTCCTTCGTCTGATGACAGCATCTCTCAGTGGACAGGGCCACCCCAGGAGCCCGTGTGCCACTTTCCCTGACTCTCAGGGGCAGAACTCAGAGAGACTGGCTTTTCATTGTGGAAAAACACTGACCGTAGCAACAGATCGTGAATCAGGTTCTGGAAAATCCCAGAGGCCCAGAGCCTTGGACGCACAGTTGTCTCAAGGCCAGGGCAGGAAGCCTTTTGGAATTTGTGGGATGGGGCACCTTCCTCTCTGGAAAGACCTACTATGTGCCAGATATCGGGCTAGTCCCTAAGCCCGTGCCGTCTTTTTTGTTATTATCATTATTTATATATGTTGCTGCACCGAGTCTTAGCTGTGGCACTCGTGATCTTTAGCTGCAACATGCAAACTCTTCGTTGAGGCATGAGGGATCTAGTTCCCTGACCAGGGATGAAACCTGGACCCCCTGCATTGGAACTCAGTCTTAGCCACTGGACCACCAGGGAAGACCCCCATGTCATCTTTATAACAATGGCTTAGACTGTTTATTAGGATGATCCTTATTTAACAGAGAGGCGGAGAGGATCAGCTTCTGCCCAAAGCCTCACCACAGCAAGAGGCAAAACCAAACCACTGCAGCCACAACCCCCAACAACCCCAAGGCCACTCGAAGACAACCGCATCCTTGAGGATGAGCCTGGGTCTAGTCTGAGGCTCAGAGAGGGGAGGTGACTCATTTGATGTCACACAGCTGGCAAGTAAGTACATTATTCATTATCATGCTCTCTGTAGTCTTTCAAAAATTACTCTTGAGGATCTGCTTTACATTCAACAAGTATTTTCCAAGAGCCTGCCAGCCACTGCTCTTGGCTCTGAAGATACAACAGTGAACACAACAGACGATAATCCCTGGTTGTGCTTACATTCTGGAAGGGAAAGAGTGAACAAATGCAAGAAGTAAGTTAGGTGAGAGATGGGGAATACAGCGGGAGGAAGTCAATCGGGGAAGACAAGGAAGATGTGTAGGAGGTGTGAAGGATGCTGGGTTTCACAGGGGGAGTGGGCGAAGGTCCCAGCTGAGAAGGCAACCTTCGAGATAAAACCAAGGAAGTGAGGACATAAGCCATGGCCGTTCCTGAGGGAAGCATTCCAGACAGAAAGAGCAGCAGAGACGCCAAGGTGGAGAGAGCCTTGCGTGTGGAGGTGGCCAGCGTGGCTGGAGCAGGGGGATGAGGGGCAGAGGGGGAGATGAGGCCGGCGAGTGCATGGAGGTGGGGGCCCTGGGGGCCACAGGGTGCAAGGCCTTGCAGGTACTATGGAGACAGGCTTTTGGTCTGAGTCAGTGGGAGCTGTTGCAGGGATCTGTGCAGAGGAGTGACGCAATCTCATGTGCTTTTCACCTCACCTGCTGCTGCGTGGAGACAGGCTCGATGGGGCAGGAGCGGGGGTGTGAGGGACCAGTTGGGAGGCCACTGCAGTGACATAGACAACAGGAGAGAGGGCTCCATCAGGGCTGCCCCAGCAGAGGTGCTGAGAGCTAGTAGGATCCCAGATATATATATGTATGTATGTATGTATATGTGTGTGTGTATATATATATATATATATATATATTTAATTAGTTGTTTGGCTATGCCAGGTCTCAGTTGTAGCACTCAGGATCTTCCATCTTTGTTGCAACATGCCAGATCTTTAGCTGCGGCATGCAAACTCTTAGTTTTGGCATGTGGGAGTTAGTTCCCTGACCAGGGATTGGACCTGAGCCCCCTGTACTGGGAACTCCAAGTCTTAGCCACTGGACCATCAGAGAAGTCTCTCAAGACTTATTCTGAAAGTAGAGCTAAAAGGATTTGCTGACAGGTTGGACATGGCGAATGCAACAAAGAGCAATGATGACATCAAAGTTTTGGGCCGAGAAACTGAAAGGATGGCATTGTCATTTCTGAGAGAGATATAACTAAGAGAAAGGATGGTTTGTGGGGAAGGTCAGAAATTTGGTTTTGGGCATGTTAGTCTGAGACACCTCATGGATTTCCAAGTGGAGATGCTGAAGCAGCATGGTGCTGGGGACCAGGGGAGGAAGTCAGGAGGTGGGATGCTGTCTATGACCTGAAAGTGCTCTCCGGACAGAAGGCAGGGCACCCTGATGAACCTCCCCGGGGCCTCTTGGTTCCAGCAACATCCTGATGCCCCTCATGGCAGCCAGCCCCCAAGATGGCCCAACTTCCTGGGATTCACGCTTTTACACAGCCCCCTTTCAAACAGAATGGAGCTGAACTGTAATAAATAAGAGAGGGCAGAAACGATGGTTTGTGATTATTAAGACGACGTCATAAAAGAAATCATGGCTTCTGCTTTGCTTTCTCCTGGGTCACTTGCTCTGGGGAAATAAGCTGACATGTAGGATGACATTCGGTATCCCTACGGAGAGGTCCACATGGCAAGGAACTGAGGCCTCCCTCCAACAACCGTGAGAAGGACCCATCTCAGAAGTGCAGGCTTGGGTTGACAGCTTGACTATAACCTCATGAGAGATCCTGAAGCAGAACCACCCAGATAAGATGGTGCCAGATTCCTGTGTGAGATAATGAACTTAGATTGTTTTAATGTGCTCAGTTTGGGGGTCATTTGTTACATCCCAGGTGGTACTAGTGGTAAAGAATTTGCTTGCCAAAGCAGGAGATGCGAGAGAAAAGGGTTTGACTCCTGAGTCAGGAAGATTCCCTGGAGGAGAAAATGGCAAGCCACTCCAGTATTCTTGCCTGAAAAATTCCATGGACAGAGGACCATGGTGGGCTGTGCATGGGGTCCCAAAGAGTCAGATACAACTGAGAAAACACACACACAACCACAACAGATAACTAATACAAAAAAACTTTTTTTAACGCTCAGAGGGTAAGGCAGGCACTTTTGTAACTTACACAAGTTCTCCCTTATTTGTTGGCTGACTCTGATGAGCGAAACAGCTGCCCAGCCTGCCACTGTCCAGCCATCCCAGGATCCTCCTGCAGCTTCTGGAACTCATGGGCTAGATGTGTGTTTGTGTGTTCAATCGCTAAGTCATCACCAACTCGATGGTGTCTGCTTAGCACTTCCATAAAAAGTGTCAGCTTTTCCTGCAGGAAACCTCCACCACCAAGATCAGAGGCAAGAGAAACTAACGTGGGTCTCAGTCCATCCTCTAGGGTTCCAGCTTATCCTCGCCATCCCTCATTTTACATCCATCTTCCCTTCCCAAACGACTGCCCTGCATAGTTAACCTCGAGCAAGGGTCAAGAGATGGCAGCTTCACAGAGACTGTTTGTGCAATTAGCTATGTGATACCAAAGGCTGTAACAAATCCCTTTACAGAGCTGAAAGTGGTTCTGCTGCTCTGACATAGCCCATCAAGCTTCATGGGGCTCAGAGGCAGAGCACAGGCAGAATTCAGATTTGAGGAAGGTGAGCGCAAGGGCCCAAGTGGGCCTTGCTCATATTCTTATCCTGGTATCTGATTTGAGCTCCACCCAGAAGCTCCAGGCCTTGCTCCTCTATCCCCCATCAGAATGTCAGGACCTAGGTCTGGAATCCTCACTTGGCAGTGAGTCACTTTACCAATCTGACCTCAGTTTCCGCAGCTGTAAAATGGGGATTTAATGGTGTGTGTGTGTGTGTGTGTGTGTGCGTGTGTGTGTTCAATCACTAAGTCATGTCCAACTCCTTGCGACCCCATGGACTGCAGCACATGAGGCTTCCCTGTCCTTCTCTACCTTCCGGAGTCTGGTCAAATTCATCTCCATTGAGTGGTGATGCTAACTGTTTCATCCTCTGCCACCCCTTCTCCTTTGCCTTCAGTCTTTCCCAGCATCAGGGTCTTTTCCAATGAGTCAGTTCTTCGCATCAGGTGGCCAAAGTATTGGAGCTTCAGCATCAGTCCTTCCAATGAATATTCCGGGTTGATTTCCTTTAGGATTGACTGATTTGATCTCCTTGATGTCCAAGCAATTCTCAAGAGCCTTCTCTATCACCATAGTTTGAAAGTATCAATTCTTCAGTGCTCAGCCTTCTTTACGGTCCAACTCTCACATCCATACATGACTACTGGAAAAACCATAGCTGTGATTAAATGGACCCTTGTCGGCAAAGTGATGTCTTTGCTTCTTAATATGCTGTCTAGGTTTGTCATGGCTTTCTTTCCAAGGAGCAAGCATCTTTTAATTTCATACCTTAATGGGATTATTGACACTAGATAACCTGTGTGGGCCACCCATTAAATAGTGTGATTATTATGGTTGACGCCAGGGCTCAAAGCCAACTGGTTGGGGCCTGGACAGGGAAATCGCATTACTTTTCATGTCCCTCCAGTTCCTTTTGGGAATATCCGGCAACTAATCTTTATCCATACCACCTCTTCTGGGGCTGTTGGGAGAACATAAATAAGAGTTTATGTGATCAATGTCTTAAAAGAGGAGTCTCCTATGATGACAAGTGGATGAGTGGTTTGAGCCAGAAGGACCTCCCTTTCAGTATCTTCAACTTTTTGATGAATAAGAACTGTTCTTTATAGTATCCAAACCTTGAATTTCACTGGAGTAGCCAGAGGAAGTTGGGGTCAAAACTGGGAGGGGAGGAGGTTGGCAGACAAGTTTTCAGAACACTGGGAGGTGTAGAAGGGAAAGGTTTGATCTAACAGCTATTTCTTTTTTTATTTCAATTGGAGAATAATTGCTTTACAATATTGTGTCAGCTTCGGCTGTCTGCTGTTTCTATATCTATTTATGTACCTACCTCTTTACATATGTCTGTTTTAATCTATCTACATTTCTAACTATTTAGTAAATATTTATACAGCACTTAACTGTGTGCCAGGCAGCACTCTAAGCACTCTGTGTAAATATTAATTTCCATTTATTAAGTACCTACTCTAAGTGTGAGCTCCTGGCATAGGCATTCCCATTTAACTCCCGAGCAACCCAACAAAGCAGCCGTTATTGTCTTCATTCTGAGGTTAGCAAACTGTGACTCAGAGACTTGCCCAATGTCACAAAGCAAGAAAATAGGGAAGCTAGGATTCTGAGTTTTGTGAGATGCCAAAACCCACATCCTCCTACCACTCCTGGCATGTTAGAAATCCAGGTGGGGTGGAGGCTGCCTGGGTGGGTGGAAAGACTCAGCTAGTTTGGAGAATTTACAAAATTCTATAGATCCTATAGACCTACCTGCCAGTAGGTATATAGGACCTACTGGCAGGTGTTTGAGAATCCCTTTCCCACTGTCTTCTTATTAAAAGGGAATAAACTGGGATTGGAGAAGTCAAGGGAGATGCCCAAGGACAGTTGTGTTCCAGTGACATTCACTGTTAAAGAGCTTTCAGATGCAGAAGGAAAAAGTGAAAGGCACCTATTCGACCTTTCAATATTCAACATCCTTTTCAAGAATGTGGTTGTCTCTCACCAGGAGGGCGCAGCCTGGCCCCTTAATTAAAGTAAATCAGAAAGAAGGGATGCTCTTTAAGCTTTTACGGTGCGCCACCAGGCACACATCATCTTGCAACAATTCTAAATAAATATCTTCATTCTCCTTTTACAGCTGGAGAACTTGAGGTTCAGAGCAGTAACAGGATTTGCTGAGGAAGTGGTAGATATGGGATGTGAGTTCAGATCTCATTGACTCCTCCACTACAAGTCACCGTCTCAGGACGGGGCAGCTCAGCCACCACATGGAACGGTGGGGTTAGGTCAGAGCTTCCTCTCGGGAGGAAGTGCAGACCAGCCAAGAGCATGTCCCCAGAACGCTTGGGAGCAAACTCCATTCCCCTGAGCCTCTGCTCTCAAGACATCATGGTGGCAGACCCAGGAATGGGGGTCTCAGTAACGCACTTAGCTTCGCTGTTTGTGCCTCAGAGCAGCAGCCTTGAGGTACATTGAGCCGGAACTCGCATCCTGAAGTGTGCACGCACTCAGTACTGTGTGTGCTCAGTCGCGTCCTACTCTCTGCGACCCCATGGACTGTAGCCCGCCAGGTTCCTCTGCTCGTGGGCTTTCCTGGGTAAGAATACTGGAGCAGGTTGCCATTTCTTCCTCCAAAGGATCTTCCCCACCCAGGGATTGAACTCAAGTCTCCTGCATTGGCAGGTGGATTCTTTACCACTGAGCCACCTAGAAAGCCCCCATGCTGAGGTAAACCCCTATTTATGCCACCCCCTTAGGATGGTAGTCCAGTGCCCGCTTGAACACTTCCAGGGGCAGCAAGCTCACTCCCCACTAGCTGTGTTAGCTCGAGCTCTACTCGCCTCCACCAGTCCACTGATAGAAAAAGGGCCACACAC
The DNA here is from genome assembly GCA_006410875.1 of Neotragus pygmaeus. Lineage (NCBI taxonomy): Eukaryota > Metazoa > Chordata > Mammalia > Artiodactyla > Bovidae > Neotragus > Neotragus pygmaeus. Next base: position 814,992 of record SJYV01016505.1, on the reverse strand, counting down.
AATAGGAATGGGCTTTTAATGGCTCTGTTCCCAGCAGCTGCTGCAGACTCTCGGGCAATGCCCTGCAGGTGTCTCACGGGTGCCCCACCTTGGGAGCTACACTTCCCAAAACTCAATCACCCTGTTTAAAAATGCTGCCTCTACCCAGTGGTGAAGAATCTACCTGCCAGTGCAGGAGACGCAAGAGACTCCAGTTTGATCCGTGGGTCAGGAAGATCCCCAGGTGAGGAACCTCCCCTGGAGTAGGAAATGGCAACCCACTCCAGTATTCTTGCCTGGAAAATTCCACAGACAGAGGAGCCTGGCGGGCTACAGTCCAGGGGATCACAAAGAGTCAGACAGGACTGAGCATGCTGCTTTAAAAACAACGACAACAAATGTTCCATATCCACAGGAGATACGAGGCCACCACACATTGTCATAAAACCACTGATCAACATGCTTCCCAGGTGAAGCCCCAGCCGCCCTCAGTTCCTGCTGCTTCCAGGGGTGACCGTGTTTCAGGGCCCGCAAATGATCATAATTTGGAACTGTTACTATCTGCAAACTTCGCACGGGGAAACACCATGGGGTTGGGGTGGGGAACAAAGAGGGTAAAATTAGCACCTGTGGGTCTGTGGGAAAGAAGGAGAAGGCAGGAGAAGGGGATGGCAGAGGACGAGATAGCTGGATGGCATCACCGACTCAACGTACATGAGTTTGAGCAAGCTCCAGGGAGATGGTGAAGGACACGAAAGCCTGGCGTGCTGCAATCCACGGGGTCGCAAAGAGTCGGACAAGACTGAGCGACTGAATAACAACTGTGGGAAAAACCACCCGCCTGGGGGGCCGAGAGTGCTTGCTTCCAGTCCCTGGCTTCCCAGGATGGGCTGCGATGCCTTGGTAAACGCACAGCCGCACCCGCCGCAGGTCCCAGTTTCCCGGTCCAGGCCCATCAGGGTGGGTTCCTGGCTGCCGAGGGACGCTCTGCGGGCTCGGGCGCCCCCTGCTGGCCGAAAAGCGCCGTGCGGCGCCCGGGATCTAAGCGGGCGGGGAAGGGGCCGGTCGCAGGCTGGACCGGCTCAACTGGGCTCGGGATTACGTCATTGGGAAGAAAGGAAATGAGTCATCGCTCCCCTGAGCCCTGGGGCGGTCGGGGCGAGAGCGGAGTCGCAGCCACAGGAACCCAGGACAATGGCAGGAAGTGAGAGGAATGTGAGCTTGGCTGCAGCAGCTCGGGCCCCCTCCACCATCCCTGACCCTGGACCCCGCAGGGGGCAGCCGACCGGAGAGGGGTATGGCTGGGAGCCGGAGAGGCCTGATGGAGGCAGCCAGGTGGGGTGAGCATGAGTTGTCTGGAGGACAGCGGAGGCAGAGCCATGCCCAGGGCGCCCCACCCTGAAGAACAGCCCAGGTCATCTTTCCATCAGCCTAGCTAGACCCTCGGTGGCCCCTCATTGGCCCTGGAACAGTGCTCAGACTTGACTTTCGGTCCGAAAAATCCCAGGGGCTTGTTAAGAGCCAGATCCCTGGTCCCACCCCAGAGTGGGTCAGAGCTGGGGCCACAGGGTTCGTTTTTAACTCCTAGCATGTGATGCTGAGGCAGGGGTCCTGGGACTACTCCTTGAGAAGCTCCCACCTTAGACTAGAGTCCAAGCCACTTGGCTGGGCTATTGTGCTGTGGTTCTTTCAGCCTCATCTCTCCCTACTTCCTATTCCCTATACACAGGTTCTAGCAAGACTCCACTACTAATTGCCGTTTATTTCCTCTGCGTGTTACACAGGCTGTTTCCTCTGACTGAAACACCTTCCTCTCCCTCCACTACTGACCAAACAGACAGTCTTCTTACCAACCCTTTAAAATCTTCTCCATGGACATCCCTAGGGGTCCAGTGGTTACGAATCCACCTGCCAATGCAGGGGACGTGGGTTTGATCCCTGGTCTGGGAAGATTCCACATGCCACGCGGCAACTAAGCCCATGAGCCACAAGTACTGGAGGCCAGGGGTCTTAGAGCCCCGGCTCCATGACAGTGAGAAGCCGAGCATCACAGCTGGAGAGCAGCCCCCGCTCACTGCAGCTAGAGAAAGTCTGCACGCAGCAAGTGAGGCCCAGGGCAGCCAAAAATAAATTAATTAATTAAAAAAAATCTTCCCCATGGTGTATGTACATCAAAGGGCTCGAGTAACAGTGAAAAGCTAGCCCACAGAACAGAAGAAGATATTTGCAAACTCTATACGTCATAAGGGATTGATAGCCAGAATATAGATATCCTAAGAATCAACAACCAAAAAACATACAATACCGTTTTAAAATGGGCGAAGGACTTAAACAGAGATTTCCCCAAAGATAAAGGAATGGCCAATAAACACAAGAAAAGTTNTGCAAACTCTATACGTCATAAGGGGTTGATAGCCAGAATATAGATATCCTAAGAATCAACAACCAAAAAACATACAATACCGTTTTAAAATGGGCGAAGGACTTAAACAGAGATTTCCCCAAAGATAAAGGAATGGCCAATAAACACAAGAAAAGTTGCTCTATATCACTAATAATTAAAGACACATCAAAACCACAATGAGATAACAGTTCATCCATTAGGATGGCTCTTCTCAACAAACAAACAAACGAAAAACAAGAAGCACTGAAAAGGATGTGGAGAAATCGGAACTTGTGCACCGTTGGTGGGAATGTACGATTGATTGTATGGCTGCTGTCAACAGCAATATGGTGATGTTTGCCAAAACATGGATGGACCTAGAGATTGTCATACTGAGTGAAGTAAATCAAAGAAAGACAAAGATCGTATGATATCCTTTTTTTCCCTTTGGCTGCGCTGGGTCTGCGTTGCTGCGAGGGCTTTCTTTTTTCTAGATGCAGAGTGGGGTATGGGGGCTTCTCATTGCAGTGGCTTCTCGTTTTGGAGCATGGACCCTAGGGCACGTGGGCTCAGTAGTCGCGGTTCCCGGGCCCTAGAGTACAGGCTCTGTAGTTGTGGCCCACGGGCTTAGATGCTCTGAGACATGTGGGATCTTCCTGGACCAGGGATCGATCCCCTGTCTCCTGTGTTGGCAGGCGGAAGCTTTACCTCTGAGCTATACCAGTGAAACTTCCATATGATGTCCTTTATATGAGGAATCTAGAAGGAAATCATACAAATGAATTATTTACAACACAGAAACAGACTCACAAATTTAGAGAACAAAATTATGATTGCCAGTAGGGAAGGATAGGGGGAAGGGATAGTTGGGGAGTTTGGGATGGACATGTACACACTGCTATATTTAAAATGAATAACCAACAAGGAGCTACTGCATAGCACAGAGAACTCTGCTCCATGTTATTTGGCAGCCTGGATGGGATTATGTATGGGTGAGTCTCTTTGCTGTACACCTGAAAATATCACAGTCTTGTTAATCTGCTATATTCCAATATAAAATTAAAAGTTTGGGAAAAAAAACAGTATGGTAGTTCCTCAAAATGAAGAATATGATCCAGCAATTCTGCTTTCTGGGTGTATACCAGAAAGTTTTGAAAGCAAACACTCAAAGAAATACTTGCAAGCCCATGTTCATAGTAGCATTATTCACAATAACTAAAAGGTGGAAGCATGCGAAGTGTCCGGCGACAGGTATGCCTCCCTGTGTGTTCAGTTGTGTCTGACTCCTTGCAACCCCATGGACTGTAGCCCACCAGGCTCCTCTGTCCATGGGATTTTCCAGGCAAAATATTGGTGTCAGTTGCTCTTTCCTCTTCCAGGGGATCTTACCAACCAGATCCAACCCACATGTCCTGCAGTTCCTGCATTGGCAGGCAGATTCTTTACCACTGAGCCACCTGGGAAGCCCATCAACAGGTGAGTGGATAACAAATGTGGCAAATACATACAATGGAATATTATTCAGCCTTAAAAAGGAAGGAAATTCTGACAGGTGCTACAACATGGGTGAGCCTTGAAGACATTATACTAAGTGAAATAAGTCACCAAAGGACAAATATATGAGGTACCTGCTGCTGCTAAGTTGCTTCAGTTGTGTCTGACTCTGTGCAACCCCATAGACGGCAGCCCACCAGGCTCCTCCATCCCTGGGATTCCCCAGGCAGGAATACTGGAGTGGGTTGCCATTTCCTTCTCCATATGAGGTACCTAGAGTAGTCTAAAATTCTTAAAGGTAGAAGAATTGCCAGGGACAGCGTGTGGCAGGAGGGAATGGGGAGTTATTGTTTAATGGGTATAGAGTTTCAGTTTTACAAGCTCAAGAGTTCTGTGGATGAATACTGGTGATATTTGCATAACGATATAAGTGTACTTAGTGCCACTGAACTGCACACTTAAAAACGGTTGATAAATTTTAGGTTCTATGCATTTTACCATAATTAAAATATAGAAGTAAATAATCTCTGTGGCAACCTCTTTCCTTCTAATTGGAGAGAGCCTGCCTTTGAGGCCCCATCTCACTGCACAGGACACAGTCCTTCACTGGGGAACCACGTTACAAAGGGCCTGTGGCCACTGTGGGACTTGACTTGTGCTCTGAGTGCAACAGGGTGCCCCTGGAGGGTTTGAGCCCAGCAGTGACTTGATCTGATTTGTAAAAGGTTCCTCCACTGCTGTGCAGAGAAGCTTGAGGAAGGAGAGGAGGGAGAGGGCAAAATAGGGAACTCTGTTTGGATGACCTGCCTTCTTGGCTTTCTGCCATCATCAGGTGGAGCTGACCTCTTCCTCCCTTGTTCCCTGAGCTTGCAGGACCCTGCTCATAGTTTAAACACTTGAGGTTTGTCTGTCTTCCTTCAGGTCGATGTATCCACAACCTCTGACCCAGAACAGCTGCTTGCCAATGGATGTGGTAAGCAAGTTAGATGCAAGTGAAATAATAGCTGGCACCCAGCATGTTGGTCAGGGTTCTTCTGATTGCAAGGAACAGAAACCAAGTCTAGCAATCTGAAAAAAAAAAAAAGAAGGGACTCCCATGGTGGTCCACTGATTAAGAATCTGCCTTCAATGCAGGGGACACAGGTTTGATTCCTGGTGGGGGAACTAAGATCCCACATGCCATGGAGCAACTGAGCCTGAGTGCTGCAGCTAGGCAGAGAAGGCAATGGCAACCCACTCTAGTGCTCTTGCCTGGAAAATACAGAGGAGCCTGGTGGGCTGCAGTCCATGGGGTCTCGAAGAGTCGGACACAACTGAGTGACTTCACTTTCACTTTTCACTTTCATGCATTGGAGAAGGAAATGGCAACCCACTGCAGTGTTCTTGCCTGGAGAATCCTAGGCACAGGGGCTCCTGGTGGGCTGCCGTCTATGGGGTTGCACAGAGTCGGACATGACTGATGCGACTTAGCAGCAGCAGCTACAACTAGGAGTCTGTGAGCCACAACAAAAGATTCTCAAAGGACACAAGGAAGAGCCCTCATGCTGCAACTAAGCCTCAGACAGATGACAGACAGACAGGAAAGAAAAGCCAATGAGCCTCATCAAAGACCCTGTGCAGCCCCAAATAAAAAATTTTTTAAAAGGAAAGGAAACTTGGGAGAAGCCCAGAATCCATAGAAACGCTGGAGAACTAGGCTTCAAAAAAGTCCAGGAAGCACGAGTTCCTTGGCAGAGGTTAGGCTGCTCGGATGAAGAACCTGTTGCTCCCAACTTTGTTTCAAAGTCCTGGAAGGGGTCTGACTTGCAGGACTTAGGGCAGAAAGAAGAAGAATTGTGGCTGAGAAAACCTCCAGCCACCTCTTTGATTTTCAGAAAGGGAGGGCTAGCTTCCCTGATTCATTGTCTCAGCAAGGCTGTGCTCGTGGGGGGCAGGCCATGGGAAAGGAAGCCTGAGAGCTGTTAGGGGAAATGAATGCTGAGTGGCCAAAAGCCAGCAAATGTCCACTACAATTTCCCAGGGCTTGAAAAGCACAGAGGCATGAACTGCGACCTCTGACCTGTGGACTGTGGAGGAGATACATCTCCCTCACCTTTGCCTCCCTGGTGCTGGACACCGCACCTGGTACCCTGTCGGTGCTCGCCTAATGCTTATTCGGCGAGTGAACGGATGAGATGACCAGCTATGGAGCCCCAACGCCTATGATGTTTCTGGAAACATTCATTTTTATGAATAAAAGGAGATGGAATAGCAATGGCCTCCAGGAAGAGAGCTGCCAAAAAGAAAGAAAAAACTGCCTCAGGGGACAAATTGTAGCTCTGTTCCTTGTGGCCCTTCCCAGAGGCCCTGTCAATCTAGCTCTGAGCAGGATTAACATTTATTTAAAGCAATTGGCCACATCCAGCCTTGGCTGACGGCAGTGGACGCAGTGGTGAGACGGGGCAGCAGGGGGTGGGCCAGCCTCCAAATCCTCTCGGAAGCCCAGGGATCTGGCCCCGATCTGGTGTCCAGGCTCAGGGCCTGGCAACCTCAAGGGAAGAATCAAGAGGGAGGTTTCGAGTGCGTGTCCCACAAAGTCAATGTCTTCCAAGGAAATCCACTGGGCTGGGCACCGAGAAACATCCCCATCCAGGATGTAGAGCTGTAGAGCTGGCCTGGAGGTCACACAGACCAGAGGGCTTCTGGGCTTAGAATATCACAGAAGTGCCCCCCAAGTGCCCTCCAGGGATGGGGGGGAGGAGAAGGCTGCACACAGAACCCTCTGACCAGTCGCCTTCAACCAGAACAGAAATACACCTTCAGGTTTCCCACGGAAGTTCTGTCTGAGTAAAGAGTTCGTCTGTATACCAACAACAGCAAAGTGTAAGATTTACTTCCCTCAACTCGTGCACCACTTTTCACAAAGTGATTTGGGTATGCACATTGGAAGGACACATATCAGTTGTCCACATGACTTCCCTGGTGGCTCAAGCAGTAAAGAATCCACCTGCAATGCAGGTGACCTGAGTTCAATCCCTGGATCAGGAAGATTCCCCTGGAGGAGGAAATGGCAACCTACTTCAGTATTCTTGCTTGGAAAATTCCATGGACAGAGAAGCCTGGCAGGCTACAGTCCATGGGGGTCACAAAGAGTTGGACATGACTAACACTTTCATTAAGCCTTAGTTTCCTCAAACATAAAATGAGAATAATATCAGGAGATGGTGGTGAGATTACATGGTTCTTGCTTTCAGCCTTAACCACCCTAGCAACAGAGAACATTGTTCCATTTTTGGACTCATGCAACTTTCTAGTTCTTGTATGATCTTGGTTAAGACTTTAGAAGCACTAAGAATTAATAAGCGTGTGAGTTTTTCCTGTATGTACTTATGTATGTGACTGCATGTGAGATATTCTGTGTTCTTTCTTCTCCCTGTATATTTCCATTTCCTTTCCCACATTTGAGCCGTTTGTGCGGGTCCAAATAGACCAGAGAGGAAGAAGAGGGAAGCAGAAGCAAAAAAGAAAAAAATCTTTTTTAGGAGCCTGTGTCTTAAGAGACTTGAGTTAATTTCCAGAGGGGCTAAGAGGGGACACTTTGGCCAGAGCAGTGGGGAGAGAGCCCAGGACCAGGAGGAGGGTCCCCTGGCCTGAAGAGTGACAGATGCCCCGGGAGACAGCGGAAGCCTGGCAAGGTAGGAGNGGATTCCCCAGGCAGGAATACTGGAGTGGGTTGCCATTTCCTTCTCCATATGAGGTACCTAGAGTAGTCTAAAATTCTTAAAGGTAGAAGAATTGCCAGGGACAGCGTGTGGCAGGAGGGAATGGGGAGTTATTGTTTAATGGGTATAGAGTTTCAGTTTTACAAGCTCAAGAGTTCTGTGGATGAATACTGGTGATATTTGCATAACGATATAAGTGTACTTAGTGCCACTGAACTGCACACTTAAAAACGGTTGATAAATTTTAGGTTCTATGCATTTTACCATAATTAAAATATAGAAGTAAATAATCTCTGTGGCAACCTCTTTCCTTCTAATTGGAGAAAGCCTGCCTTTGAGGCCCCATCTCACTGCACAGGACACAGTCCTTCACTGGGGAACCACGTTACAAAGGGCCTGTGGCCACTGTGGGACTTGACTTGTGCTCTGAGTGCAACAGGGAGCCCCTGGAGGGTTTGAGCCCAGCAGTGACTTGATCTGATTTGTAAAAGATTCCTCCACTGCTGTGCAGAGAAGCTTGAGGAAGGAGAGGAGGGAGAGGGCAAAATAGGGAACTCTGTTTGGATGACCTGCCTTCTTGGCTTTCTGCCATCATCAGGTGGAGCTGACCTCTTCCTCCCTTGTTCCCTGAGCTTGCAGGACCCTGCTCATAGTTTAAACACTTGAGGTTTGTCTGTCTTCCTTCAGGTCGATGTATCCACAACCTCTGACCCAGAACAGCTGCTTGCCAATGGATGTGGTAAGCAAGTTAGATGCAAGTGAAATAATAGCTGGCACCCAGCATGTTGGTCAGGGTTCTTCTGATTGCAAGGAACAGAAACCAAGTCTAGCAATCTGAAAAAAAAAAAAAGAAGGGACTCCCATGGTGGTCCACTGATTAAGAATCTGCCTTCAATGCAGGGGACACAGGTTTGATTCCTGGTGGGGGAACTAAGATCCCACATGCCATGGAGCAACTGAGCCTGAGTGCTGCAGCTAGGCAGAGAAGGCAATGGCAACCCACTCTAGTGCTCTTGCCTGGAAAATACAGAGGAGCCTGGTGGGCTGCAGTCCATGGGGTCTCGAAGAGTCGGACACAACTGAGTGACTTCACTTTCACTTTTCACTTTCATGCATTGGAGAAGGAAATGGCAACCCACTGCAGTGTTCTTGCCTGGAGAATCCTAGGCACAGGGGCTCCTGGTGGGCTGCCGTCTATGGGGTTGCACAGAGTCGGACATGACTGATGCGACTTAGCAGCAGCAGCTACAACTAGGAGTCTGTGAGCCACAACAAAAGATTCTCAAAGGACACAAGGAAGAGCCCTCATGCTGCAACTAAGCCTCAGACAGATGACAGACAGACAGGAAAGAAAAGCCAATGAGCCTCATCAAAGACCCTGTGCAGCCCCAAATAAAAAATTTTTTAAAAGGAAAGGAAACTTGGGAGAAGCCCAGAATCCATAGAAACGCTGGAGAACTAGGCTTCAAAAAAGTCCAGGAAGCACGAGTTCCTTGGCAGAGGTTAGGCTGCTCGGATGAAGAACCTGTTGCTCCCAACTTTGTTTCAAAGTCCTGGAAGGGGTCTGACTTGCAGGACTTAGGGCAGAAAGAAGAAGAATTGTGGCTGAGAAAACCTCCAGCCACCTCTTTGATTTTCAGAAAGGGAGGGCTAGCTTCCCTGATTCATTGTCTCAGCAAGGCTGTGCTCGTGGGGGGCAGGCCATGGGAAAGGAAGCCTGAGAGCTGTTAGGGGAAATGAATGCTGAGTGGCCAAAAGCCAGCAAATGTCCACTACAATTTCCCAGGGCTTGAAAAGCACAGAGGCATGAACTGCGACCTCTGACCTGTGGACTGTGGAGGAGATACATCTCCCTCACCTTTGCCTCCCTGGTGCTGGACACCGCACCTGGTACCCTGTCGGTGCTCGCCTAATGCTTATTCGGCGAGTGAACGGATGAGATGACCAGCTATGGAGCCCCAACGCCTATGATGTTTCTGGAAACATTCATTTTTATGAATAAAAGGAGATGGAATAGCAATGGCCTCCAGGAAGAGAGCTGCCAAAAAGAAAGAAAAAACTGCCTCAGGGGACAAATTGTAGCTCTGTTCCTTGTGGCCCTTCCCAGAGGCCCTGTCAATCTAGCTCTGAGCAGGATTAACATTTATTTAAAGCAATTGGCCGCATCCAGCCTTGGCTGACGGCAGTGGACGCAGTGGTGAGACGGAGCAGCAGGGGGTGGGCCAGCCTCCAAATCCTCTCGGAAGCCCAGGGATCTGGCCCCGATCTGGTGTCCAGGCTCAGGGCCTGGCAACCTCAAGGGAAGAATCAAGAGGGAGGTTTCGAGTGCGTGTCCCACAAAGTCAATGTCTTCCAAGGAAATCCACTGGGCTGGGCACCGAGAAACATCCCCATCCAGGATGTAGAGCTGTAGAGCTGGCCTGGAGGTCACACAGACCAGAGGGCTTCTGGGCTTAGAATATCACAGAAGTGCCCCCCAAGTGCCCTCCAGGGATGGGGGGGAGGAGAAGGCTGCACACAGAACCCTCTGACCAGTCGCCTTCAACCAGAACAGAAATACACCTTCAAGTTTCCCACGGAAGTTCTGTCTGAGTAAAGAGTTCGTCTGTATACCAACAACAGCAAAGTGTAAGATTTACTTCCCTCAACTCGTGCACCACTTTTCACAAAGTGATTTGGGTATGCACATTGGAAGGACACATATCAGTTGTCCACATGACTTCCCTGGTGGCTCAAGCAGTAAAGAATCCACCTGCAATGCAGGTGACCTGAGTTCAATCCCTGGATCAGGAAGATTCCCCTGGAGGAGGAAATGGCAACCTACTTCAGTATTCTTGCTTGGAAAATTCCATGGACAGAGAAGCCTGGCAGGCTACAGTCCATGGGGGTCACAAAGAGTTGGACATGACTAACACTTTCATTAAGCCTTAGTTTCCTCAAACATAAAATGAGAATAATATCAGGAGATGGTGGTGAGATTACATGGTTCTTGCTTTCAGCCTTAACCACCCTAGCAACAGAGAACATTGTTCCATTTTTGGACTCATGCAACTTTCTAGTTCTTGTATGATCTTGGTTAAGACTTTAGAAGCACTAAGAATTAATAAGCGTGTGAGTTTTTCCTGTATGTACTTATGTATGTGACTGCATGTGAGATATTCTGTGTTCTTTCTTCTCCCTGTATATTTCCATTTCCTTTCCCACATTTGAGCCGTTTGTGCGGGTCCAAATAGACCAGAGAGGAAGAAGAGGGAAGCAGAAGCAAAAAAGAAAAAAATCTTTTTTAGGAGCCTGTGTCTTAAGAGACTTGAGTTAATTTCCAGAGGGGCTAAGAGGGGACACTTTGGCCAGAGCAGTGGGGAGAGAGCCCAGGACCAGGAGGAGGGTCCCCTGGCCTGAAGAGTGACAGATGCCCCGGGAGACAGCGGAAGCCTGGCAAGGTAGGAGGAGATGGTTTGGGGATACCCTTTGGCTGTGACAGTGACCAAGAGGAGGTACCAGGAAAACATCAGACTTGAAGAATGGGGGCCTGTGGATGGGGCCCTATGTCAGAAGTGATATGGGAATTGTGTCATGAGAACCAAAATCCTCTTAACTATGCATTACTGCACCAAGATCTCAGAAGTAAGATATAATTCCTGGAAGAAGTGATATTTTTCGCCATGAGCCTGATGGAAAAGGGGCTCCGAAATGAGACCCGTTTATAGAAAACAAAGTTCGGTGTCTCCCGCAGCCCCTCGGGAGTCTGGGAGCTGAAAGAAGACCCAGCCTGCGGATCGGAAGCCTGGAGCCCCAGGAGGACGGGCTGCGCATGCTCTCTCAGGCCGCACTAGAAGCTCGGCGCTGAGCCTCTGCGCATGCTCTCTGAGTCCCGCCCACCACTTGCCTCTGCGCCTCTGCACCTAGTGCTGCCCCCTCCCCAGGCCCCATCTGTTCTGTGGTTACTTCCCTTCCTTGGCTTTCTCTGCAGAGTGGAGCCTCGTTTTATGACCCCTGTAAAACGTTGGCAGCTGTTGACTTCTTCCTCTGGGTTTCTTAGATACCTGCAGCAGCTGGGAAGAGAGCAGTGAGGAAGGAAAGTGCAGGCCAACCTTCCCAGGTTCCCCCAACCCCTCACCCCAGCCCTCAACAGGGAGATGTGGCCTGATCCCAAGACTTGGCAAGGCAGCTACACACATTTGCAGAGTGAAAAAAGGAGAGGAGGGGCCTAAGATGAAAACAGCTTCCACATGTGAAAATGCCTGGAAAAGTTTTTTGGACTCATTATTCTACTCTGGGTGATTTTAAAGAGCAACAGAGCTTGGGGCATAAGACTCCAGGAGGGGACCCAAGTGGCCCAGCAGATATGCAGATGCTTCCTTTCTGCAGTGTGTGTGTGGGTTTGTGTATCTGTGTGTCTGTCCATCCCAGAGCAGGACTCTCCCTAGATCTGTAGAACCAGTACAGCATTTGACCATCCCCTAAATTCAACCCCTTCTTTTGGGGAAGGTAAAAACCAAAGCCTCAGGGACACTGACCCTCCTGAGGTCACACCATTCTCCAGAGACAAAGGAGGAAGTGACCGGGGACTCTGAAATGTCTCGCCTGCACCCCAGCACTGGCCCTTCCTATTTGGTGGAAGTCACTCATGGTGGTACAGCCACTCCATGAAGGTAGAATGACTGGCCTGCCCAGGACTGGTCCTCATCTGGGGCCAGGCCCTGTGCTTTTTAACACAGATTATGTCATTCCATGTACTCCTCACTCTCATCTTTCAAAAGAAGCATCTTAACCCACATTTCAGATGAGGAAACTGAGCCAGGCGTGTTTCAGTTCTCATTGTCTGTGCTGGTCCTATTTATATTATCATGATTGATATTTTGAGCACGTGCTCTGTGCCAGGCACTTTTCTAGATGCTTCACAAACATTAGTTCATTTGGTGCTCATAGAGGCAGACATTTAGGACTAGCTCTATGTTATAAATGGGATCCCTAAGGCACTGGGTTTAAGTAATTTGCTCAGTTCCGTTCAGATCAGTCGCTCAGTCGTGTCCGACTCTTTGCAACCCCATGAATCGCAGGACGCCAGGCCTCCCTGTCCATCACCAACTCCTGGAGTTCACTCAGATTCACGTCCATCGAGTCAGTGATGCCTTCCAGCCATCTCATCCTCTGTCATCCCCTTCTCCTCCTGCCCCCTATCCCTCCCAGCATCAGAGTCTTTTCCTATGAGTCAACTCTTCACATGAAGTGGCCAAAGTATTGGAGTTTCAGCTTTAGCATCAGTCTTTCCAATAACACCCAGGACTGATCTCCTTTAGGATGGACTGGTTGGACCTCCTTGCAAACCAAGGGACTCTCAAGAGTCTTCTCCAACACCACAGTTCAAAAACATCAATTCTTGGGTGCTCAGCTTTCTTCACAGTGCAACTCTCACATCCATACATGACCGGTGGAAAAACCAGAGCCTTGACTAAACGGACCTTTGTTGCCAAAGTAATGTCTCTGCCAACTTTTTCTCTCTGTCGGGAGAAATATCAGTAACCTCAGATATGCAGATGACACCACCCTTATGGCAGAAAGTGAAGAGGAACTGAAAAGCCTCTTGATGAAAGTGAAAGAGGAGAGTGAAAAAGTTGGCTTAAAGCTCAATATTCAGAAAACAAAGACCATGGCATCTGGTCCCATCCCTTCATGGGAAATAGATGGGAAAACAGTGGAAAGAGTGTCAGACTTTATTTGGGGGGGCTCCAAAATCACTGCAGATGGTGACTGCAGCCATGAAATTAGAAGATACGTATTCCTTGGAAGAAAAGTTATGACCAACCTAGATAGTATATTCAAAAGCAGAGACATTATTTTGTCAACAAAGGACCATCTAGTCAAGGCTATGGTTTTTCCACCAGTACTGATACACGCTATGACAATATGGGTGAGACTCAAAAATATTTTGCTAAGACAAAAGAGCCAGACACAAAAAAAGTCACATAAGTGGTCCAGTGGTTAAGAATCCACCTGACAATGCAGTGGATGCGGGTTCGATCCCTGGTCTGGGGAGATTCCACATGCTGAGGGCCAGCTAAGCCTGTGTGCCACAAGTGCTGAAAACTGCACACTCTAGAGCCCATGCTCTGCAACAAGAAAAACCACCACAGTGAGAAGCCCATGCAGCAACGAAAACCCAGCACAGCCAAAAATAATTAATATTCTAAAAGAGTCACATAATGTATGATTCCATTTATATAAAATATCTGGACTACTTAAATCCATAGAGACAGAAAGCATATTTGTGGCTGCCAGGTTATGAGGAGAGAGAAATGGACATTGATTGCTTAATTGCTATGGGTCTGCTTTGGGGGTGACGTAAATGTTTTAGAACTAGATAGAGGTGATAGTTGCACAACCTTGTGAAGGTACTATTAATAAATGCCAATGGTTTGTTCACTTAAATGGTTCATTTAATGCTAGATGAATTTCACTTCAATTAAAAAAAAAAAATCATGGTCACATTAGCCATAAGGAGTAGAGAGAGGCAGCAAAGGCAGATCTCAGGTGAGCCTCAGAGGAGGAAATAGGGCAGTTGCCAGCCCTGCCCAGGTGGTCCTGCTGAAAGGTGTTTCCCAGCACCAAATAACTGCAGATCAAGACAGAACAATGAAGTGGTATTTTTTGTCTTTGAAATTAGGATCTATTTTTACAAACAGTTCTCATCCTTGGCATGAGTATAGTAAGGGCATTCTCGTACTCTTCTGTTGGAAGATAAATTAATCTAGCCCTTCTGGAGGAAGGCTTGGCATTTTGCATTATAAGAATTTAAAATGTCCTTATACTTTTATTTTTTTAATTTGGGTGCACCCTTGGCAGTGAAAGCAGAGAGTCCTAACCACTGGACCACCAGGGAGTTCCCCAGAACGGTCTTATCCTTTTAAATGAAATATTTCCCATCCAGTTTTCATTCACCGATGTCTCACTCAAGACTGCATTTTTAGCTGGAACTTAAAGAATATGTCCTAAATTCATGAGCAGTGGTCTAATACTTTTTTTTTTGAAGAAGTCTGTTCCCTTTGACTTGTTTCTTCTTGGTCAGAAACAAGCCCAAGCATTTAGTTTATAATTGAGGTGGTATTTCAAATCAGTGAGGAAATACTCTGCTAAAGGAGAAAGGCTGAATAATGATATTTTGGAAGTTAGCTAATTATTGGGGGGGAAAAAATAAGCTTACATCTTTACTTCATATGCTTGTTAAGTAGCTTCAGTACTGTCCAATTCTTTGTGACTCTATGGACCATAACCTGCCAGGCTCTTCTGTCCATGAGATTCTCCAGGCAAGAATACTGGAGTCAGTTGCCACACCGTCCTCCAGGGCATCTTGGTGACCCAGGGATCTGACTCCTGCATTGGCAGGCAAGTTCTTTACCACTATCACCACCTGGGAAGCCCCTTTTCTTCACACTTTATATCAAAAGAAATTCCAGGATCTAAAAGCTAAATTCCAGGATTTAAAAGGAGGAGGAGGAGGGGT